>CM076579.1:178708102-179116860 GCA_034641835.2 Pinus albicaulis
GTCCTCATTAACCCATTCTCTACCTTTGTATCACTTTCATTTGATCCCCAGATGCAATCTCCGCCATTGATCTTGACATCCAACGACTCATATTAAACCCGACAAGCCTACCTCCTGTGGGTCCTGCCTTCTTCAATATTTGATCTCGGTCGTCCATCCTTGATCCCATGGCCCAGATTGAAACCGCCCATCTTCCTTCTGCCCGCGCATCTTGCCTATGTCACGCTCGTTTCCCCACCATTAGATCTGAGCTTCTAGATCTAACAGCCCACATTCCATATCACGTAACTTTAAGCGCAATGGTTAATTCCTGAAAATCACACGATATAAGTTGTTTTGTGATGCCATGTGTTGGGCGGGGATGCATATCGCATTTGAAAAGGAAATACCGCTTACCTACCTTTTTCTCATGCGAAAACAACTATTTTTCCACCCGAAACCTCTTTCCCTCTTTTCCATTATGTGTTATCACGCGCACCTCCCGCCATTAATCCCGTGGGCCGATCTCATCCGACTGCCCACGATCATCTTAAACCCCCAACTTTAATTTTAACCATATTTCCTCCGAACAAAGGTTTTAAACCCCATTTCTTCGCATTTTATTCTATTTCCAAACAATGTTACCCCTTCACACTGTTAATTCACAACCAATCCCGACCGTTGATTTTCTTTGTCAAATCATAGATCAACGTCTCCGATATAATTTTTCACCGCTCATTCATATATCCATTTCCCATTAACCTTCGCACGCAGATCTCCACTGTTGGATGCTGCCATCCAATGACCATGCTTTTCCCCACAACCTCTGAAGCAATTTTTCCGAATAACGCAGGATTTTATAACATTTTGTGTATTTTGCAGGTTTCAATGGTTTTTCCATTATATCAAAGGAATATCAAAGGGTAGGGATGATGATCCCTCATGCATTTGTGCATACAGAAATATCATTCCACAGGTTTCAAACTTCACGTCTCATCAATGCTTCATGGGAATTGATGCCATATGGACCCTTTGCAGAAACTGCACATCAACAAGACACAGCGAATTAAATCCAGCAAAAGAGTATCATTGTTGAAGACCTACCACAGCAGAACTGAATATTGAAGATGAATTCCATAGTTTAATGGATTACGGCTAAGATCGATTATCAAAATCCTAATCCATTGGATTGAATACAATTAAAGAAAATCATAAACATTTATCAGACAGAAGACGCCTCCACTGCCACATCAGAGGAAAATTGATTCCTCTCAGCTACCATATTTCCACCTGTGACTTCACAACATTCAAACAAAGGCTGAGTAATGACTAGAACAAAGCATATCTGCCCCATACAGCTGAATAGTTATTTCGAATCAAAGAAGCTAATATAAACTATCAGCAAAGTTATTGCAAAAAGACGACACAGAACCTTAAAGTCAACATAAGCTTCCAGCAAGCTTAAGTACTTAATGTAAACCAATTAATACAGGAGAATATCTGTAAACTTCTCCCTTAAGCACCTCAAAGGCCAAGAAGCATTAACTGTATTAATTTAACCCCTAGATCTTTTATACCCTTCGACCTCCTCATCCCACTATAAAATCTGATTGAGGAGTTCATTGTTTGGTTGTTGGTTGGTTGTTTGATTACTAGTTGTAATACTGAAACTCTCTGAAATGATACATAGTCTGTTGAAGTTGAAGAATAAATTGAAGTTTTGGAAGCCCTGATAATGTTGTTGCATGTTTGTTCTTAAGAAGGCTCTATCATTGGATCCATGAGCTTAGCTGTTGGTGAAGTATTCTGAACTGTTTAATGTTTTCCCCTGTTTTCATTTTGTTCCATAAATTCTTACTACAGTGGGATGAAAGTTTTAGGCTAAGAAATGACTCTTGGAAGCACCTTAGACTTGTTTATCCTTCATTGTTTTATGTTCTCTTCTGCTGAGGTATTTTAGAGTCTTTAATCTTTCTCTTTATTCCTCATGCTTGTTTATTTCCTTAATAGTTCGAATAGTTGTTTTCGACATGATTTATAGTTCTCCTTGCTTGTCTGCTACCACTTAAAGACTATTAACGAAGTCTCCCTTTGAAGTTTCTTTGTTTACAGTAAGCTAAGGAGGTCTGTTCTGATCATGCCCTTTGTCCTTTCTTAAATATTTGTCTGAAGGGTCTTTATAGTTGTGATCATAGATGTATTAGGTGTTCCCTCTTCTATGACCATGATTATCAGTGAATCTTTTATGTTTTCTAAGTCATTTGAAATAAAATATTTGAGGAAATAGGGTGTTCCCCAAATCTTAGATTTCATTTCAAAAGTTGTTTTGAAGTCATTATTTGCTTAAAGTGTGATTTTTAGAATTCATGGTTAGCCTTGTCTATCAAATAGCTCTTTATTGTTCAAGTTGTGCTTTCAAATTCCCTTTGTTGAGAATTAAACTTCTCTTTCCAAATCATTGATTTCCATCTCATTCCAAAACCAAAGGATCTTGCGGCCAAGTTAGATTTTCCCTTTGATATCTCATATCCACTAATAATTTTTTCATGACCTATTTTTGACTCCATTGCCCAATGAAGCTGACATTTCCTCTTTCTATCTGTCTTTCCTAGACCTTTTAGGTTCTACTGTATCAATTCCAACCAAACAAACAAACAAACATCTGCACTTAATAACTAGCCTAAAACCAATATTCAAAGCACACAGGATAAACCTTTGCAAAAAACAAATAATTTGAGAGATCCCTCTCTGAGAGCAGGAGGACTAGATCCTTAACTCTAAAGATTGGTTCTGATGTTGCCTTGTCTTTTGATTTTCCAAACTATCAAAACACGGGACACCAACATAATGGCGATCACGGTGGAACCTACTGAGAAATTTTTTTAACACAAAATACTCCCTGTCTAGTATAACATAAGTAGCGTTCTTCAAGCACTACCTAACAAAAATGGTAATCATTATAGGACTTAACTGAATTAGTGACAAACTAAGTAACCCTTAGGATTCACGTAAGACCTTATCAAACCTTGAAGGAATCAGTTACCAAGCCATAAGAGTGAACTTTGTATGCTTAAACACCTTAGCTAAGTGTTAAAGCGAATTTAGAACAGTCTCTTAACCCATAGGATTTAAAAACTCAGAAAAACCCAAAAATATCTCAGTTTGGCTTCACAATAAACATGGTGGTGGAACCATCCAATACTTTACCTTCATAAAAGCTAAATAGTTTCGACATGGAGACTCCACTAGCCCCAGTAGGCCTTTCACTCACCTAGGTCCCTAGATCGCTTTACGACTATGTTAACCAGCCTTGAAGAAGTTTAGAAACCTAGTCCCATACTAGATAAGACATCGTGAGAGGTAAAACTCCTAAAAAAAATCCCTAAAACTTTAAACCTCTCTCATTTTTGAAAAACACTCTGGCTTCACATAGGATCAACACTAGATCCCATCCATACCTAAATCCACCTTTAATCATTGACAATCTAGAGAGAATTCTGTGGTAGAATTCTAACTCCATAAAATCGGCTGCTAATAGGAGCCTCTTAAGAACAAAGTCTGTCCCTAAAAACCTTGCCGTCTTAGAGGATTTACACTTTGATTTACATCATACCAAGAACATCTTTAGAAATAGATCTCAAGGTTATTTAGACCAATCTAATCTTGACATTGTAGATTTGCAACAAAGCTTTAGTAGAGAAGCCTCACCTTCCACTCCTCCTTATTCCCAACTTCTTCATCACTTTAGCCTTTTCCATAACAATTCTGCTCAAAATCAGTTTACTGGCCCAAGTGTTTCTTTCACTCCAATCCATACTACCATTGTGAAAAACACTCCTATTCAGCCCACCTTCACTCCTGTAAATCCACCTCTTGTAAATCCACCCTTACTTCCAGCCATGGCAACATGGTATGCCCCATTAGTGTTACCACAACCTCTACTTCCCTTACCAAATGATTACCAATCCAAAATCCCTCATTTCATTGGAAAAGAGTCTACAACTGCTCAACATCATGTAGATAGGATGGAATATGCATTCGATTACATGGAGATAGAAGAAGTAACTGTGAAGATGAGGATCTTCTCCCAAAGTTTAGGAGGATATCTAAAGAAATGGTTTAAAAACCTACCACCTAACAACATAAATGATGTCCCTGCTTTGCATCAAACATTCATCAGCAAATGGGAACTCAAAAATAACCCTCTCTAAATACTAGCAGAGTATAGAAGCCTCAAGAGAAATCAAGGGGAGAGTGTTCACGACTACTCCACTAGGTTCAATAGCGTTTACAATGCCCTTCCACCTCACATGAAACCTCCTCAACGCATGGCCTTAGTAAGGTATCTCGAAGGCTTTGATGCTGAAATGGCTTATCAATTGAGGGAGAGAGATTACTTAACCTTAGATGACATGCAGGAAGGAGCTATGAGTGTAGAAGCAAACATAATTGAGAAAAGAAATAGGTTGAGACTAGAGAAGAGGGTAACTTATAAAGATGACATCACACCCTCAACCTCAACTTCTGACACTAAAATAGATAACCTAGTGAAGGTGATGGAAAGAATGATTGAAAAGATCAATCTGAATGATAGAGTGCCACCAAGAGAACCTCAAAATAACCAAAACAGAAATAGAAATCATAATTATAGAAGAGAAAACAATCAAGATAAGAAAAGAGAAAGTGACCAACAGGTTAGACCTCCCTTCCAACAGAACTATGTGGATCAATATTAGGAAGATAGGGAGATGGAAAAGTTGGGAGAAGCTCATGTAAACTTGATTGGATCAGATAGTGGGGATGATGTTTTCCTCACTGAGGAAGAACAAGGTTTTTTCTCTGATCAAAATACAAAAACCTATGAAGATTCTAATGATTATAGATTGGGGTTTGAAAATTCAATCATGGAGGTACACAAAAAATATGATCTTAGGAGCAAAGGGAACATAGACAATTCAAAAGATAAGAACACTAGCACTGCTATCAAGAAAAATGCAGAAAGTTAGTCTAAGAAGATAGCAGATAAACCTATCACTTTGGCTAAAAACCAAATTTAAACAAAGAGAAAAACATTCAGCCAAATATGGAACAGAGTACCCCTAACACTTCAGCTAGTGGTCCTAACAAAACCATCCCAATTACCAATCCAAACAAAGTTCAGCAAATCAAAACTGCTGAAAAGAATTCAATTGAAAAAAACAGATGTAAATATGAACAATTCAATTGTTCCTTTCAGCCTTGAGGGAGAGATTTCGAATATAAAGATTACCATCCCCCTAGCTGAACTAGTAACCCAAGAAGTGTATAAAAACCAAGTTTTAAAAGCTTTGAACCTAGGAAGTGATACTGACACCCTAAACTTGACAGATGACAAACCTGAGTTGTTGTTTGGTCTAGAAGTTGAAGGAAAATACCAAGAAGGGGTTGTCCCTCCTTTCTATGTTAGTTTGAACATACATGAGAAAATTTTACACAACGCCATGCTAGATTTTGGGGCTTCACACAATCTAATGCCCAAGGTAGTAATGGAAAGCTTAGGCTTAGAAATTACTAAACCATACAAAGATTTGTATTCTTTTGACTCAAGCAGAGTCAAATTCTTGGGCTTAATCAAAGATTTATGTGTTAACTTAGCTCAAATCCCTGCTAAGAGTCTAGTAATGGACATAGTTGTAGCTGGAATTCCCCCTAAGTATGGCATGCTCTTATCAAGATCATGGGGAGCCAAACTTCAGGGAAGCCTTCAAATGGACATGTATTATGCCACCATCCCAGTTTTTAACCAAAACAGAAGACTATACTGGGAATCTCACATGAAGTACATGGTGAGCAACATAGACAAACCAAAAAACTCTCTAATCTATTGTATTCAATAAATATTAGATTCCTTTATCTTATGCAACGAAGATGAAATTACTCAACAAGAAAAGGAAAACATAGACCCAACCATTTTACCAGAACAATCAGAACTTCCCTCAAATCAGATACAAAACATTGAAAATTAATAGAAACAAGAAAATGAAAATGAGGCAAACATACTTTGGACAATAAAATTTGATGGATCCTATAATAAAACAAGTGTAGGGGCAGGTGTTTTGATTCAAAATACAAATTAGAGTTTTTCATATAAATTAGATTTCCCATGCACTAACAATATTGCTGGGTATGAAGCACTTCTCCTAGGCCTACAATTGCTTAAATGATTAGAAGCCCAAAAGATATCAATCTTAAGAGATTCTGAACTTATCATAAGACAAATCAAAAAAGAATACTTAGCTAGAAATCCAAGGCTTAGGGAATATCGGAACGCTGTCCTTGATTTATTGAAAACCTTTGAAAAGTATGAACTTATTTTCATTCCCAGAGCACTAAATCATCTAGCAAATGAACTCCCTTTCAATGCCAACAACTGCTAAATACCTGAGATAAATTAAAAGCTTAACGTTAAGGTAAAACACAGGCCTGCTGTGCCTGATAATGAAGATCACTGGCAAGTGTTTGATTTTGACAAGCACATATATGATTCCTTAAAATCAGAAAACGATTTTGACATACCAATGTCAGAAACCGGCCATAAAGAAAATTGTTTGTATATTGAATAGCTTCCAGAAGTTGAAATGACATATTCTACTGATATAAATCATTATGAGAATCCCTTTGAAGAAAAGATAATTGATAACGTAGACCAAGAAGACTTGGAAGTTTTACAATGCAAGAACGATACAATTCCAAGAGGTCTCACACCTTTAGAACACCTTTTCGACTTTAACGATATAGCCAAAGAACCAAGAATGGAGCCTGTGGAAACAAATGTAGAAGAACATAACATAGGCAACCTAGCAAAACCCAAGATGATTAAAGTATCCAGCACTCTCCTAGCTCACATAAAATTGTAATACATAGAGCTGTTCAAAGAGTTTAAAGATGTTTTTACTTGGGGATACAAATACCTGAAATTGTATGATACCAGCATCATTCAGCACAAAATCCCTATTAAAGAAAATAAAAAGGCTTTCAAACAAAAGCTAAGGAGAATAAACCCTGTTTTACTACCTTTAGTCAAAGCAGAAATTGAAAAAATGCATGATGCTGGGATTATAGTACCCATTAGATATTCAGAATGGGTATCAAACTTAGTTTCTGTTAGAAAGAAAACAGGGGAAATCAGGCTCTGTATTGACTTTACAAATTTAAATAGAGCCTCTTTAAAAGACAAATACCCCTTACCTAAAATGGACCATATACTTCAAAGGGTAGCTGGGTCAAGAAGGATATCCCTCTTAGATGGGTTCTTAGGTTACAACCAGGTATTAGTGCTCCCAAGTGATCAAATTAAAACTTCTTTTACCACACCTTGGGGCACCTTTATGTATGTCAAAATGCCTTTTGGATTGATGAATGCAGGGGTCACCTTCCAAAGGGCCATGGACATAGCCTTTTCTGAAGATATTGGCTATTTCATAATCATTTACCTTGATGACATAACCGTTTTCTCAAAAACTGATGAAGAACATTTGATTCACTTAAGGAAATTTTTTGAGAAGTGTAGGAAATTTGGCTTGTCATTGAATCCCAAGAAGACACTCTTTGGTCTCCAAGAAGGTAAACTTCTTGGCCATATAATTTCAGAAGAGGGAATCAAAATAGACCCCACAAGAATAGATGGCATATTACAAATTAGCCATCCAAGAAGCCTCAAAGAGTTGCAATATTTCATTGGAAAGATTAATTTTCTGAGGAGGTTTATCCCCAGCCTTGCTGAGTTATTAAAAAAAATTACAAACATGCTTAATAAAGATGTATGTGTGAAATGGACTTTACCAGCTAAACAATCATTTTAACTGGTCAAACAAGCTCTTACTCAAACACCAGTCCTGATTAGTCCAGATTTCACCAAAGACTTTTATATCTTTTATTTTTCATCTGAGCATACAATAGCTACAGTGTTACTTCAAAAGAATGACTTGTGGCAAGAACAACCAATATCCTTCTTTAGTAGGTCCTTAAGAGATGCTCCTCTAAAATATAACATCATCGAGAAGCAAGCCTTAGCATTAGTGAAAGCTTTAAAAGACTTTAGAGTCTACATTTTACACTCTCACATAATTTCTTTTGTTCCACATACTGTTGTCAAGGACATTCTAAGTCAGGACCCTTACGATAAAAGGGGAAAATGGATTGCAACTATTCTTGAATATGACTTAGAAATCAGGCCGACCAAATTAGTTAAAGGGCAAGGATTAGAAAAACTTATGACTGAGTCTAACTTCCAAGCACTAGACATGAATATGGTAGATGTGTTGGAAGAAATAGAATAATCTACTGCTCCCTTCATTGAAGAAACATTTCTAAATTCTCCTTGCTATGCTGACATTATTTATGTGCTTTTATATTTAAATACCCTTCCTTCTTTGTCTAAAACTAAAGCTAGATTTTTAAAACAAAAAGCTTTAATTTATTGCATCTTAGATGGGGTATTATATTGGAAAAATGTTGTTGGAATTTTGCTTAAATGTTTACTGGAAGATGATGTAGGAAAAGTCATGCATGAGTTGCATGAAGGAGAATGTGGAGGACACCTCTACTGGAATGCCACAACAAACAAAATTCTTAGATCTGGTCAGTATTGGCCTACCCTTTTCCTAGATACTTAGAAGTTAGTCATGTCTTGCCATAAGTGTCAAATTTTTTATGGCAAAAGAAAACTCCTTCCCTTACCATTACATCCTATTAGAGTTGAGGAACCTTTTCAACAATGGGGTTTAGATTTCATTGGGGAAATTAACCCATATTCCTTAGCCCAAAATAAGTGGATCCTCATGGCCACTATCTTCTTTACCAAGTGGATAGAATCTATACCCTCCAAAAATGCTAATGACTCTGTCATGATCAAGTTCCTTGAAACAAATATCCTATCTAGATTTGGTTGTCCTAGAAAAATCATAATAGATAATGTTGTTGCTTTTAAATCTAAGAAGATGGTTGATTTATGTTACAAAAACCACATAACCTTGGGTGATTCTACTGCCTACTACCCCCAAGGAAATGGATTAGCTGAATCTTCCAAAAAGAGCCTCATCAATATCATCAAAAAGCTGTTGGAACAGAGTAAAAAATCATGGCACAGTAAGCTGGTTCATGCCTTATGGGCTGATAGGTTAACTAAAAAGAAGTCCATAAATATTTCCCCCTATCAGTCGTTCTATGGCATGGATGCAGTTTTTCCCACCTCATTAGGAGTTCTAGTTATGAAGCTCCTTCAAGAAGTGCAGGTTGAAGAGAATGATATGCAAAGGAGAATCAATCAAACCATCCATTTACAGCAGATCAGAGAAGAAGTCTATGAAAGGACACAGTTAGTCCAAGAAGATGTAAAGAAACTATTTGATAAGAGGACTAAGGCAAACAATTTCCAGGTTGGAAATGTTGTTCTTAAATGGGATTCAAGGAGAGAAGAGAAGGGAAAACATGGCAAGTTTGAGAACTTGTGGAAAGGTCCCTATGCTGTTCATGCTGAGAGGGGTCACAATACATTTTTCTTGGAAGAATTGAATGGACAAGATCTATATAGAGGTCCTGTCAATGGAAGGATGCTAAAGCATTAATTCTACCAGGACTCATGAGTTTCAAAGCTTTCTTATTTTTCATTTTAAATATCATAGTTTGAAACGTTGCATTCAAAGTTAGAAAAATAAAAATACAAAAACAGTAAAAGAAAGAAAAGAGGGAAGATTGTAAAAACAATAAAGGTACAGCCCCATACCAAAAAAGAGAAGCAAAATCTGAAAGTGTGCAAGCTCAAATGCCACTACTAAAAACACACTTCTAGTTAGCCATACAACCTAATCATGGCTAATTAGTTTTAAATTGACTGCTGATAGGTTAGTGAATTCGATTTTCCAAATAGCTTAATCTTGGTTTATCAGTAGGTAGATTAGGTTAGAAATTAAAGGTTCAAACATGCTCAAAATCGGAACCTTATTTCTCAAAGAGAAGAATGAATCCAATCTATTTCAAATTTTGAGTCAAAACATAAGTAAAACTAGTTCTAATCAGCTCAAATTCTGAACTAGAAAACAAGCAAAGAACAGCTCAAACAGAAGTAAAAACAGAGCTGAAAAAAGATGAAGGAAGTGCTTGAACTTTTAGACCGTAAGCCTTCCATTTTGACTTAATTTTTTGCAAAATAATATCTATGTGCAACTTGTTGTTTTATGCCATAGATCAGTAACAAGTTAGACTGTTAAATCCTGACTTGTATGCTTTTAAATTTCTGTTTTAGAAGTTAGTGAATAAAAATCTGTTAGACTGCTTAATCCTAATAGATAGTAGAGTAGGTTGAGAAATATATGAACTCAACTATTTAATCTGAGTTCATGGAGAAATAAGAGGTAGAAATAGATATATTTCTTGCTTTCAAAAGAATTAAATGTTGTAAGAGAGTTTTCCAATGCAAGTGCACTCTAAAGAGGAAAAAAATGTTAGATCAGTAGGATTGGGTAGGTAGAAATCTTGTGTTGATTAAAATCCATTATTTCTCATGGATGCTAATATTATTTTAGAGAAAAATAAGACTATCCAAATGAAGAAAGGGCAGCCCAATGGAGAAGGCACTGATCAACCTCTAGAGAATGCAAGTCTGAAATTCTTGATGCCTTCAAAAAGGCACCATCCCCAAGTGGAGCCACTGTTAGCCACCTATAAAAAAATTTCATATCAAGTGGTGGCTAAATTATTTTTGACAACCTTCAAGAAACAATTTTATGGAAAAAATTGTTGGTGCTTAAAGTCTTCTGAAGATATTCTATCCTTTGGTTAATCGTCACTATTGTTCTCCTTTTGAACTTAGAAATTCTGTTGTTTTTCCATAAACAGAAGACTACTGCAACATCCCGTTTTTCCCCTCCTTCATTCAAAACTAACCTTCATTTTTTACCCCTTTTTTCCCCATGAAATTCCTCTATTTTTCACGATTTCCCTTCTTCCCTTCATGAAAATCCCTTTTACAAAGTCTAAAACTCATTTTTAGACTTTACCGAAACCCCCAAATCCATCAAAAACCTTGAAAAAATTCATAAAAAATAAGTTTGTTTAAACTATGGACTTAAGCCCCCTTGGGCTAAATACTAAACCACTTCCCCACATGTGCCCAGGTGTTAGAACAAAGTGTTAAGCCCTTTCGGTGCTTATCGCATCGGAGGAGACACAGCTAGCAAGTCTTTTCCCTTTATTGAAATCTCCGATTGTGATTGGCCCTTTATTGCATAGCCCCGATCATATTATTATTTCATATAACCCATAGCCCCACAATCAGGCACTAAAACTTGTGAATAACTCATCTCCGATTCATATTTCTCTTTGTTAAATAAAAAAACCCATTTTCCTAAGTTTTGCTCTAAACCTACCGAAACAATGTTTTTAATGAAAAATGGGTAGATTGAAAATCCCGCACCAAGAAGTTCTGATGCAATTAAGCCCCATTTGTATAAACTCCCACCTCTGCGTTAATCCATATAACGTGCACCCGAGACCAAGAGTTAAAGTCCCAAAGTGCTAATCGCATCGAAGAAAATCAAAATGGGTAGATTGAAAGACCAAGCCTGACCTTCTGATGCGATTGGCCCTTACGTATAAGCCCTGGGCCTATTGCATTCCATACATCCAAAGGCCCCATAGACGAGCGCCACGCCACTTTATAATATAACCCACCCCAATAGCCAAAACCTTTGTATTTATTAATTTTTGGGGTTTTCATATGTATTAAAGGGTTTCCGCCGGTGCATGATTTGAAACAATATCCACCGTTGATCCTAGACCAATCATCGGACTGCACAAAATTGCATCAAGAGTTTTCATTGGGCGTGTTAATATAATGCCATCCCCGATTGACATTTCCTCAATCCATCCTTTGCCATCGATCTGATCTACAGATGAATGGCCCATAGTTAATCGCATCAGCGCCGTTCAATTTTTTTTCCCCGCCGATCTCCGAGCCCCAATTGTATCTGGGTCATCCATGTGTCTAGATCGGGCGGTCCAGATTGCATTTCCTGACTTTGGTTTAAAAGGATGCAGCCCCGCTCATAATTTTTCTTGGCCAATCACAGCCGTTGATCTTTGCATATCAACGGTCCTCATTAACCCATTCTTCGCCTTTGTATCACTTTCATTTGATCTCAAGATGCAATATCCACCATTGATCCTCACATCCAACGGCTCATATTAAACCCGACAAGCCTGCCTCCTGTGGGTCCTGCCTTCTTCAAGATTTGATCTCGGCCATCCATCCTTGATCCCACGACCCAGATTGAAACTGCCCATCTTCCTTCCGCCCGCACATCTTGGCTATGTTGCGCTCGTTTCCCCACCGTTAGATCTAAGGTTCTAGATCTAACACCCCACATTCCATATCGCGTCACTTTAAGCGCGATGGTTAATTCCTAAAAATCACGTGATATAAGTTTTTTTTTGATGCCACATGTCGGGTGGGGATGCATATCACGTTCAAAAAGGCAATATTTCCTACCCACCTTTTCTCATGCGAAAACAACTGTTTTTCCACCCGAAACCTCTTTCCCTCTTTTCCATTATTTGTTATCGCACGCACCTCCCACCGTTTATCTCGTGGGCTGATCTCATGCGACCGCCCATGATCATCCTGAACCCCCAACTTTACTTTTAACCATATTTCCTCCGAACAAAGGTTTTAAACCCCATTTCTTCGCATTTTCTTCTATTTTCCAAACAGTGTGACCCCTTCACACTGTTAATTCACAACCAATCCCGGCCATTGATTTTCTTGGTCAAATCATAGATCAACGTCTCTGATATATTTTTTCACTTCTCATTCATATAACTTCTTCCCTTTAACCTTCGCACGCAGATCTCCACCGTTGGATGCTTCCATCCAACGGCCACGCTTTTCCCCACAACCTCTGAAGCAGCTTTTCCCAATAATGCGGGATTTTATAACATTGTGTGTATTTTGCAGGTTTTAATGGTTTTTCCATTATATCAAAGGAAAATCAAAGGCTAGGGATGACAATACCTCATGCCTTTGTGCATACAGAAATATCGTTACACGGGTTTCAAACTTCACGTCTCATCAATGCTTCATGGGCATTGATGCCATATGGACCCTTTGCAGAAACTGGACATCAACAAGATACAGTGAATTAAATCCAGCAAAAGAGTATCAGTGTTGAAGACCTACCATAGAAGAACTGAATATTGAAGATGAATTCCATATTTTAATGGATTACGGCTAAGATCAATTATCAAAAGCCTAATCCATTGGATTGAACACAATTAAAGAAAATCATAAACATTTATTAGACAGAAGACGCCTCCACTACCACACCAGAGGAAAATTGATTCCTCTCAGCTACCAGATTGTCACCTGTGACTTCACAACATTCAAACAAAGGCCGAGTAATGACCAGAAGAGAGCATATCTTCCCCTTACAACTAAATAGTTATTTTGAATCAAAGAAGCTAATATAAACTATCAACAGAGTTATTGAAAAAAGATGAAACAGAGCCTTAAAGTCAACATAAGGTTCTAGCAAGCTTAAGTACTTAATGTAAACCAATTAATACAGGAGAATATCTGTAAACTTCTCCCTTGAGCCCCTCAAAGGCTGAGAAGCATTAACTGTATTAATTGAACCCCTAGATCTTTTCTTCCCTTCGACCTCCTCATCCCACTATAAAATATGATCGAGGGGTTCATGGTTTGGTTGTTGGTTGGTTGTTTGATTACTAGTTGTAATATTGAAACTCTTTGAAATGATACATAGTCTGTTGAAGTTGAGGAAGAAATTGAAGTCTTGGAAGCCCTGATGATGTTGTTGCATGCTTGTTCTTGAGAAGGCTCTATCATTGGATCCATGAGCTTGGCTGTTGGTGAAGTATTCTGAATGGTTTAATGTTTTCCCCTATTTTCATTTTGTTCCATAAATTCTTACTATAGTAGGATGAAATTTTTAGGCTAAGAAATGACTCTTGGAAGCACCTTAGACCTATTTATCCTTCACTATTTTATGTTCTCTTCTGTTGAGGTATTTTAGAGTCTTTAATCTCTCTCTTTAGTCCTCATGCTTGTTTATTTCCTTAATAGTTCAAATAATTGGTTTTAGCATGATTTATGGTTCTCCCTGCTTGTCTGCTGCCACTTAAAGACTGTTATCGAAGTCTCCCTTTGAAGTTTATTTGTTTACAGTAAGCCAAGGAGGTCTGTTCTGATCATGCCCTTTGTCCTTGCTTAAATATTTGGCTTAAAGGTCTTTATAGTTGTGATCATAGATGTATTAGGTGTTCCCTCTTCTATGACCATGATTATCAATGAATATTTTATGTTTTCTAAGTCATTTGAAATAAAATCTTTGAGGAAATAGGGTGTTCCCCAAATCTTAGATTTCATTTCAAAAGTTTTTTTGAAGTCATTATTTTCTTAAAGTGTGATTTGTAGAATTCATGGTTAGCCCTGTCTATCAAATAGCTCTTTATTGTTCAAGTTATGCTTTCAAATTCCCTTTGTTGAGAATTAAACTTCTATTTCCAAATCATTGATGTCCATCTTATTCCAAAACTAAAGGATCCTACGACCAAGTTAGATTTTCCCTTTGATATCCCATATCCATTGATAAGTTTGTCATGACCTCTTTTTGACTCCATTTCCCAATGAAGCTAACATTTCCTCTTTCTATCTATCTTTCCTAGACCTTTTAGGTTCTACTGTATTAATTCCAACCAAACAAACAAAAAAACATCTGCACTTAATAACTAGTCTAAAACCAATATTCAAAGCACACAATATAAACCTTTGCAAAATAAAATAAAATTGAGAGATCCCTCTCTGAGAGCAGGAGGACTAGATCCTGTAGCTCTAAAGATTTGTTCTGATGTTGCCTTGTCCTTTTATTTTCCAAACTATAAAAACATGAGACACCAACAGTTTTAAATGTAAAATTTTAGAGAAATGGCTATAGATCTGAGTTTCCCTTGAATAATCACCCAGTTTAAAAAAAATCAATCGAATCGATGTTCAGATGTGGGAGTTATCATTGATTTAAAATCAGCTATTTTTTCAGAAATTTTGTGACGGCGAGACTGTTCCAGTGCGAATCTGAGAGTCCAGAGTCTCTAGATAGCGGTTTCAAATAAAAGAGAAGATGCAGGATGATTATTCCATTTCCAAAAATAGGTTATAATAAATATTTCGAGTTATATTGACTGAGTTGTCTTCATTTTAAATCTGTAGTAGCATTAGAAGCGGATTCCCTTTGGAGATGTGCCCTCCCACCCTACTTTAGTGGGCACCTACTTCACATTCATTAGTTTTAGCATAACAGCATTTGGCTTCGGTTATTTGGAGACATTCCATCCCATCCCAAGCTATGTAGGCACCTGCTACTTCATCAACAATCATCATCACGGTTTTGGGTCAACCGCACAAAATCGTTTTCATCGAAGTCCATTTGCTAGGCCACACACAGTTGGTCACAAGCATTGCAGGGTGTCTCTATCCTTGGATCTTCATTTGTCATGTTTTTGGTCCATCCAGAAACCCACACATCATCGAAGTCCATTTTCTAGGCCACACACTGTCAATATCACAGTTGGTCACAAGCATTACAGGGTATCTCTAACCTCGGATCTTCATTCATCACGATTAAGGGTTAACTACACAAAACCCTTCTCTTCAGTGGCTCTTCATATTCAACAAAGTCTTCTCAGGAGGGAACTTCATGCAATGGGGACCATTGCTTCTTAAGGAGAGAGGAATGATCTGAATGGAAAATGGCATCCACCCATGGTTTTCATCCACCCGTGTTATCCTTCCACCCATGGAATTTACCCATGGTATTGTAAATGGAACCAACCCATGGTATTCATCCACACATGGAATTTACCCATGGTATTGTAAGTGGTATCCACCCATGGTATCCACCTATGGTATCTACCCATGGTATTGTAACTCAAAAAAAGGCTATAAATAACAAGCCTTACTTTCTAAAATGATAGATTGTCCACCACAATGTAGCCTCTACAATTATTTTTTGTTTTAATAAAACAAGTTCCTTTGTGGTTTTATTTGCAGTGTGTTCTCTCTTTTTTTTTCTAGCATTCTAATTTTACAGATCTTGTTAGATATATTTCAAATTTTTAGATGTTGGGGGCCTGCCCCCAAGATCTGGATCAACAAGCTGGCCGATGCATTATAGAATAAGAACATTTCTAGATAGAAAGTTCATTGCTGGATAGAAAGTAGAAGGTAGCGTGCAGAGACTGAGACCGAGATTTTGTTGAACATCTAGCTAAAAAATTGGATATTAAACCATACGTTAAAAAAAAACATATTAAAAAAATTAATAAAACAACATATTAAAAACATTTTATTTTTAATATGAATAAAACAATAGATTCATATATTCTAATTGCCATGACTTACTGGTACATAAAATTCAAAATAATTACCTCCTTGCTCTGAATTAGTAGGAACAGGAACAGGAACATGCTGGCTTCTGTACATTGTTTCCATTGCAGAGGTAGAGTCAGAGACAACGGATTCCTATGAAAATCCCATCTCTGCCTCTCTCTAGATGACATCACCACCCAATTTTGAACCAGGAACCACCACATTCTGTTGTTGCTGTTGCTGGGAACCAACACATTCGTAGGTCTTTTCGGCTGCTGAACTATTGTAGGTAAATTTGGGCATCATTCCCAATGACCTGGCTAAACTGGACATCATCCCTAGAACCAATGAAATAGGGTCTACCATCCCCTATCATTTTATTTGCTACATGCCCTAAGACAAAGAACAATAAAAATCATCCATGACTTCCATTGCAAGGTTTCCAAGATTTGAAGTACATGTTATATCACCTATGAACTCGCCAACGTAGTCTCTCAAGGGACTAACTACTTTGCATATGCAGTTACCTCCATTCAAGGGTGCTCTGCAAAGCAATTCCTGGCATTCAAGAGTGCGTTGGTCAATTGGGAGCAAAATTCTCATTATTTTGGAATCTCCACATGGCCAGTGCCTTCTAGAAGAGTCCATATGTGTCAAAATTTGAATCCATGTGTCCATATAACACCTCTGAGATTGGGAACATGTCTTTCCTATTATTAGAAATTCATTGATTGAGAAACTACCTTCAGTTGTTCTATAAATTGAGCACAAGTCCTAGTGCTTGAGAAGGAAGAAATTTGGTAAGGAAATATTGTTGAATTCTCAATTGAGTATTTGATTTGGGTGATATGTTGTTGGAGAGATGTTCATTGTGATGAGGCTGGGATGATGCTCGAGTTGGTGACATCAAATCAATCGCTGGTTGTAACCTCCCCCTTCTATCCATTAATAAATATTGCTTCTCATTTTCCCACATATGTATTTGTCTATGTTTCTATATTTCATATCATGGATTCTTAGCTTATGTGTATGTTTCATGTTTCATTGATTTAACTGATTATGATAAATAGCCATCTGTATATTGCAATCTCTTTATTTTTTAGTGTTTATACTTGCAGTAACTAGTCTGGCGATCAAAGTTCGATTGGAAGCTATAGAAAGAGCAACAGAAGGAAAATAGGAAGCGCTTGAAATCTAGAAAGGTTTCTCCATCTTTCTATGTTTCTATTTACTCTAAGGAAAAGTGTCTGCAAAGTCTTTGATCTATTGTTCTAAATGCATAGCAGCACATTTAGGGAATCTGTTTTATCCATAATTCAGAATTCTACATAACAAATTGGCGACTCCACTGGGGAATTTCCCCTCGTCCTTGGTGTGTTTTTCCTTTGATTATCTACCAGTAGCATCTAATCTCAATTAATAGGCTTTTGAAACAAATAATTGCATTAGAAGTGTGTCAATAGCTTGATGTTTTTAATCTTTGCTGCGCCCAATGTACTTTTGGTCAGGACATAGTGCTTTTCATAGCACTGTCTCCCACTCAGGGATGCTTTGCAACACACTGTCTCCCCTTAGAGATTGTGTTGCCCCCTAATCCAACCAATTCCCTTTGAATTTTTCATTTCCATCACTTTCAGCCTTTTGTTCGCTATGTTTTCAATTGTCTAATACCTCATAGAGACCAATGAATTTGCCTGAATCATCCTGCTTTTAAAAGTAAGTTTGTTCAATGTATCTTCAAGTGTTTTTCTTTATCATTGACAAATCAAATTCAAAGTATTGTATTTCTGCATTAGATACGTTTTTTTTTCATAAATGAAATTGTCTTTAAATTCTTTGTTTCCTATAGGAGAAATTGTAGTTCTATTCTTCATTTTTCCTAAAAGAGAAATCATTGTTAATTCATTGTTTCTCAAAGAAGAAAGAATTTTTTTTGTTGATTTTATGCATATAGTTTCCTTTTTGCATTCACATTAAGAGGACTACAAATAAAATATCCATTTGCATGTAGTGGATTGTGTGTTTTGCATAGGAAAAAATTAGGAAAGTTGCATATTAGTTTGTGCTCTTTGTTGTTTTCTCTTAAAACTGATTATTCTTTCCCTTTAGTAGCTAAGATTTTCATTGAAGAAACTAAAATTGAAAAGTTTTTTTATCATTTTATTTTTCATTTTAGGAATTTCCATCACTTCATTGTGGTTAACCTTGAAAGTTAAATTGATAAACAAGATCAACTTAAAATTTACATCAATTTACCTAAAAAAGCATTGGAACCATAAAGATAACATTTAGAAGATCTACGCTAGAGACGTGTTCCAGTGTCGTAAAACATAGAAGCTGTTGTTAGTGTGAATCCTTTTTCGAAGTGTACGAAAAAAGACCACTTTAGCTACGCATAACTAATAGCCCTAACATCAAATATGGCTGCCAATATCTTCAGATCTGCAGTTAGTTGATCAAGACAAGAGCTGCAAAAACCAGATCTATGCGTAGAAAGACATTAAGCAGTAAAAAGAAGGTTTTGCTCCATATATCCAATAGACAAGACAAGAACAATTTTTGAAAGAATTTTTTGTATTAAGGGCACCTGGGAGGAAAACAAGAAGATGTTTCCAATTCTCCTCAATGGGATGGGTTCTTGGAAGTCCTCGGCACTTCAGATCTAGCATTTCTCTCTCCTGTTGGTGTAGAAAACCCAGACAAAGATAGAACTCAAAGGGAGCTCACACAACAAATAATGGAAAATATGACAATGATAATGGCTCAAAGTCAGACCAAGAGTTTAGATCAAGAGTGATCTAATAGGCAACAAAAGGTGAAGAATGGTAGGAAAAACCCTCCTATTTATAACAAAATATTGGGTCATTCTAGATCTTGGTGCATGATTAAATAACATTAACCAAATCTAGATCCACCTTTTATGGAATATTTTATTATATTTGTTGGAGGGAAAAAGTATTTGACTTGGGTCAAATCCCTTTATTTGTGAATAATAAATAAATAAATGATTTATTTATCATTTTAAGGAGGTGGTTAAAAGATAATCAAATAAATAATGATTTATTTAATTATTTATGGGTGATTTAGTCATATTTAACAAGGAATCTTATTTAAATGAGGTTTAAATAATTATTCCTAGAAAATAATAAGATAAATAAAGATTTATCTAATTAATTTCCTTGTTTTGGGTTAAACATGACCAGGAAAATCAAGCAAATATAGGTTTGTTTAATATTTCCTTTTGGGGTTTCCTATTTAGACCATAAACAACCTAATAAATGTGTTTTATTAAGTTATTTTACATAGTGAAGGCAATTTTACTTAGGGTAAAATTGGTATTACATGGTGTACTTGGGTCCATCTAATGATAGTAGGTTAGATGACCAAAAAATGGTGTAACAGCTGTCATTAATTTTCTGTGATACATTCCGAGTGTGATACCTCACTCCATGTATGTAAGTATATCGTGGCTCGTCCACGTAACTTCAGGTATATCGGGAGGTGTTATAGAACAAAAAGTATAAAGGGGTGCTCTCACTATGCGCTTTCACATTAGATAGCGCTAATATGGACTTGGGCCTCCACGTACCTTTGGGTATATTTGGGAGGAAAAATTTAGGTTGCTATGCATCCATAGTGAATCGAGTCAGTCATCTTGTAAATTATGATACACAAACATAGCATTCAGGGAGATTGCCTACCAGTACTTCTTGGTTCGCCAAGAGGTATTGTGCAATTCACAGTTTCTTGGTAAACCTTTTTCCTAGCATTACCCTTTTATTTTATTTATTTATTTTTGTACATAAAATAAATCAGTCATCGTGGAAGAAGAAAATCCCTTTCCCCATCGTTTGCGTAGACTTGTATTGAAACCACCTTTACCACTGGAAGTCACTTCTGGCCGGAAAAAGAAACATCACTCTACCGAAACTAGTACCATCATTACTTCTTGTGAAGCATCATCTTGACATATATCAGAGTCAACAAAAGTTGTTTCTACAAATCCTAGTTCATCTACTATTGTCGAGATGGAGTCCTCATAGCTACTCGTTGCCACGATCCATCCAATTAATGAGACCATATCTCCTGAACCCGATGTTGTTCAACCAGAATTTGATCCAGATCCTGTGTATTTTTTTCCAAAACATCTGCATCCTAAAGTCGAATGACCAGAATTTGTTCCTGTATTGGTCTCCCCACAATAAATTGTAGCCATTGAGACTCCCCTATCGCGTAGTCAACCTCCTAAAATATAATATGGGCCTGACGGAAAAATCCTTCCACCTGGTTTAATTTCAATTGAAAAAACCCCACAAGACGAAACACCTTTACATTCAACTCATTTTGGGGAGGATATTTACATGTATGAGTCTTTCCTCAATCACATGCCTCTAATTTTTCTGATCCTGTGCCTATTCAAATTCTTATCGATTCAAAGGTGTATACATTTTATTAAGTAACCATGCCTAAACCAACATCTTTGGTTGAACCATCTATTCCAATTGCATCAGCACCTGCTCTCACTACCCTGTCGATGTTCACAACTTCACCAAAGTCATATTTGTATGGTGGCCCTATGGTCCCATCAGGTTATAAATCTTTATTTGGAATTTTCTTTGCTGCATCTTCAAATCCATGGACTTCACCAATGTCATCATATGGTATTAAAACTAGTAAACCTATAGTTAGTACTGAACAACTTCATCCTTTATATCCATCATCATGGAAATATCAAGCTAGTCCATCTGGGTTTATTCCATCTAGTACCATCTCAAATGGACTCCCTACCTTTGGAGGACAATATTTTCCATCTTATTACACTCCTCATGCTGGGGGGAAACCTATGGTCTCCCACTTTGACAATACTTCATCATTTTTTGGTCATCCCAATGTCGAAATGAATGTTTGTCAATGGTAGCCCACTCTACCTATCCAACCACAAATGATTGTACACTTGTATCAACCGGCTCAACTTGTTGCACCCACATCAAATACACTTGTTAATACATCTTTACCCCTGTTATAGGCTCACACTGTTGTACAAAAACTATTTCAGGCGGGTCCTTCAACTCAATACCCTGAAGTATTGGGCCTCAGACTCCAACTCCTTTGGCTAATTTACAATGACCACTTGTACCTGAAACTTTTTATTCGCAAGCTAGATTACCATATTATGGGATGTCACAGCCACAACCAGGTTATACCTATCCTTAATCGAATCCAAGTTATCCTAATTTGGGTTATAACATTGGTGGATAAACCCCTTTGTAGCCTCAGGCACAAATGCCACAACCTTCATTTCAACAAGTATTGTACCCAGGTTTTGGTCAACAGAATCCTCAAGTGTTTTCGTATTAAAACAACCCCTATCTGGGTTACCAGCAACAAATTCCGTATGCTGGTGCTCAAAGGCTTGTTTCCCAAGAAATTCCAACATACCTTGGCTATGCTCAACCTAAACTCAATTGATATTTTCCATTTGTTGCAACTTTAGAGTTACCATATATAAACTAGCTCACCAATGACCCAATCAATTATGCTCCTTGGTGGCTGGTGATACCTCATAAATTACCCTCGAATATTCTTAAATTCAATGGAAACCCTGGGGAAGACCTGTCGACTCATGTTATGACTTATCATTTGTGGTGTTCATCTAACTCCCTGAATGATGACTCTATTCAACTATGTCTTTTCCATCGAATGCTCATTGGTCCAGTTGCAAAATGGTACATTGATTTACCTAAAGCTTCTTTTGATAATTTCACTGCCCTAGCTACTGTATTTTTAACTCACTTCCAGTTACCCATATGATATGAAACTAGAATGAAACTCTTTAATAATTTTAAACAGACTATTGCTACTCACATTTATGACCATATTCATGAGTGGCATCATCGTCGTAGAATGGTTAAGCCATTTGTTCCTGATCAACTCCTTGATGAGTGGTTCATTAAGTCCCTGTTACCATATATAACTGAGGTTGTGGCTAAGGGTGGTGGTGTCACTGAAGAGCATGTTATTTCTCATGCCCAATACTTAGACTTGATTTATACCTAGTCTGGCATGTTGTATGAGAAAATTCCTAATGCACCGCAATCTAATTTTACTATTCCTCCTTCATCAAAGGGCTCTCATGTCGGAGACGATATGATCGGTACCACAAGCACACATCATACTACTGCATCTGATCCTATGCCTTCTTCCAAAATCAATGCCATGTCATTTGACAAGGGAAAAAGTTACAAGCAACTAGGAAGTAAGAAAAAAAGGGAAATCAAAGTAAAAACAAACTTCTACACCACGGGAAAGATCATCTGATCAATTGTTAAGAAAACATAAACCTCGTTATCCATGCATAATCTATAATGAGGAACATTTTTTTTGGGATTGTCCTCACCACGTTGAAGTCTAAAATTTTTTTAATACCTCACATGCGTCAGCTGTGTTGACAGATCCATTTCTGAATCCGGACACAAATTTGGTTACTACGGATCCAGATTCTAGTTCCCAAGTTCTTTTGTTTTCTATCACAAAGCCATGAAAGGATGTTTTGATATAAAAAAATAATAAAGATTATGGTCGTTAGGCTACTGATCAACCTACTACCTCGACCATGAATTCATCTACGAAATCAATACTGCCTTCTGCTATTCCTGAATTGACAATCAAGCCACCAAAGGGAGTCATTCATACACTACAAGAAAAACGCACATTTGTGAGGGTCATGCTTGTGACGAACCTTTAAGGTCCATCACCAATGTTACATATGGTGACGGTCCTTAAAAAACCATCACTGTAAGTGTATATAGTGATGGTCCTTTATGGTCCATCACCAAAGACATTTTCAATGACACTTTTGGTGAGGGTCGTTAAAAGCCCATCACTAATTCTCTCTTTGGTGACACTTCTAGTGACGAAATTTTAATGACCCTCACCAATTCTCTTTTTGTTACTTTTGGTGACAGTAAAAAAATTTTCGTCATCATTGATCATTAAAATACCGTCACTATAAGTGTATATAGTGATGGTCCTTTATGGTCCGTCACCAAATACATTTGTAATGACACTTTTGGTGAGGGTCATTGAAGGCCCATCACTAATTCTCTCGTTGGTGACACTTCTAGTGATGAACTTTTAATGACCCTCACCAATGCTCTTTTTGTTACTTTTGGTGACAGTCAAAAAATGCCTATCATCATTGATCATTCCAATAAGTTTTTGATGACACTATGTTCCTGTTATTATTTTTTTTGTCAAAAGATAACGATTTAATACCATTATTGTGTAGTATTTTTTATAATATGTCCAAGGCCATAGTGGTTAGGGTCAATCAATTTTTTTAGAAGTAATTAGTGTGTATCATTTCCCTCAAGTAATGACTATTCGAATAGAGATTTCCTATGAGTCAACACATGATTCATATTAAGTTTATTATCTAGCAAATTCCCTTTAGATAAAGTTCCACTATTGTGTGTAGGAAATATATTATTTAATACATAATCAAGCTTTGACAATTATATTAATGAGAAATACCTAACAACCCTCAACAATCTGGGCACACCTTAAATTAATTCTTTGGCACACACTAACATTTCTTAGCACCCCACATGTCTTGGAACATCATTGTACCTAGAACATCTTGTGATGACACCGACGCCCAAGCACATGGTGGCATGTGCTAGCACAACATGGAGCTCTCCTAGCATGTGTTGGCATGCTGCATATAGTCCCTAGCATGCCCTAGAACACCTTGGTTGAATGCATTGATACATTAGCACTTGGCACACAATGCCACTTGGCATGTATTGGGACCTATTATTAGTGTGCCTAGCATGCCCCTTTTCAAAAAGATAAAGTCTTGACTTATTAAACCTCTTATTGGTTCTTCCTTTTGTTTCCTTAACACATATTGACATACCCTGGCACCCTCTGCCACATCCTTAGCACCTAGCATGTATTGACATATCTTGGCACTATTAATTTTAACATGATCTAATTACCACACCCTGGAACTCCCAAGCACACTTTGGGAATTCTTGACATGCCTTGATATTCCCTAGCATGTCTTACCAAAGCTTAACATACCTCGTCACTCCCTCCTTGGCATGACAACTAACACTCATTAACACTAGTATCTGGCACAAGTTCCTCATATTCATTAACTTCCATGAATTTTTACGTAGTTCTCCCTTAATGTTTTTTCCTAGTAATCCTTAACACTCATCAACATGCATTATCACTCTCTAGCACACCTTAGCACTCTTCAACATTCCCTTCCACTTCATAACATGCATAACACTAGTCCCTAACACATATTGGCGCTTGGCATGTGTTGGAGCTTGGAAAGTCTTAGCATGATTGGAATACGTTGAGATGCCTTGGTATGATTTGGCATGGTTTAATATTAAATTTATTTGTGATGATCAATTGTTGGAAAGTAGATGAGAAGCAACAAAGGAATACTTGGCACTTAGAATGCACTAAGACTTTGCACTTGGCACCTATTTCCCCCTAGTGTTGGTGTGCCTAGCATGCCCCTCTTGAAAAAGGTAAATTGATGAATTATTAAACCTCTTATGTGTTCATTTCCTTGTAGTTTAAATTTTTTCTGCCTTTTTTTTTGTCTTGATAGTCCCTGACACGCATTAACACACCTTTGCACATCTTGGCATGCCTTATCACTTGGCACATCTTAGCATGTTTGACATGTATTCCCACTATCTGGGAAATCAAGGGGGTGAAGAGAGATGTAGTCCTAAAGTAGGTCGAGTACGAGGGCCAAATAAGGGTTGCTAAAGGGAGGTCATGATCATCCTCCAAGAGCAAGATCATCATGTGAGGGTTCAAAAGAATGTTGCATACCTTAATGATCGGTTTGTGCTAGGAAGTAGGATGGCATATTGTTGGTTCTCTTCTGGTAGATTGAGCTCAAGAGAGGTTTCTCATGAGAATTTGGGCATGTGATTTCAATGGTGTCTTTGTGTGAAGGCCGCATCAAATTCTGAAATGTTGAAATTTGCAACAAGGAACAGTGAGATTTGAAACCAGAAAGGAAAAAAAAAAAATGCACCCATACTGGTGAGGAATTTTGATGCACCGGGAGTGAGGAATGTGGGGCATCTAATTTATTTTTCCCTTAAATAAATTGGACAATAAATTGTAATTTCATCTCATAACAACTTGTGTCAGTTAATTAAGTCATGATGACCAAGTTAGCTCAAGAAATTCAAGTACTTGAGGGTCTAAGATGAGGCATCTAGAGGGATTCTAATATTTTTAGGGTCTAGTTGAAGTTGATGCATTAGTGGGGTGCAAGTGTAATTAACTCAATTAAATGTGTTAAAATTAGTTTAACTAGTTCTAACTGAGTGATGAGCTAGTGAGAGGTCCAGTGAATTAAATTAGATTTAATTCACAATGAGTGATCAATCATATAGCTAAAAATTCACTATTAATATTTCCATGCATGTCAGTTTCAAGGAATACCCAGCTGAGACAGAGATTAAAGGGAACACAACTATCAGTTTTATTCAGAGAAAATTTCCCATGTGCAATTATAAAGTCATTGGGATGCCATGATGGATTGCGCAATCAAGGAAGACTGATTTTCCTAATTGATAAGGAGTTAATTACCTAGGAATTGCATGAGAAAGGTAGGCTGAAGTAAGGATGAGAATTGGCTAAGTACTAGACTGAGTTTGCCTAGATCAACGGGATACAATTGACATAGTGCTGGAGAATCTCATGAGAGATTAAGCATTAATGTATTGTTTCATGATTCCTTGACTTAATACACAATAGAGATAGAAGGGTTTTCAGCATTTTCTTTCCCAAAATACATCATGTTGTTGTGTGATTGATAATTTGTTTCTTTTACTTATATGTGATTGTAAGATCGTGTTTTGTTTCTGCAAATTGTAGGAAGGATTCAATATCTTGTTTTAGTAGATTACAAGATTAGATTGAATCTCGTTGGTTAGATTTTCTACATGTTATCAGAGCAGGAATTTTTTGGGCGGTGAGTTTGCAAAGAATATATAAATATATTGGTGTAAAATTTTCAAACAAAAATATAATATTTGGATTCCTTGCGAAAATATACCCAAATGGAAAAAAAAAATCGGTTGAATCGGAGCTTGGATGAGGGAGATATCATCGATTTAAAATCAACTCTTTTTTAGAAACTTTTTGTAACGTCGGGACAACTACACTATGCGCGAGTTAAGAACCTATATGTACTTGAGGTACCAGATGCATGCAAAGCTTTTAGGAGAAAGGTATAATTTAGAGACTTGGTGGTTTAGAGGGAGCATAAATTACCTCTCAACATGCATCCTCATGAGAAGCAGAGAGGAGACCGAGTTGAAGCATCCACTCAAGCAGAGACCTCCATGAGGGGCGAATTTCGAGCCAGATGGGAAGAGGGAGCAGCCATACCTCGAGGTGTATGGTGGGGTGATGTGTAGACATAATCTAAATATAAGAAATTTGGGCAAGGTCCATTTAGATGGCGTGTCTCATGGATCGAACCTGGCTATGAGGAGCCCAAAGTACAACAGTAGTAGGAAGGATTAGTTAGATTGATGTAGTCAGATGTCAGCAAGACAGAAATCAGACTGAAAAATGTCAAATACTGGAGCACAAATCAGAGTTAGCAACAGTTCAAAGGGCACGGATGCAGATGTTAGTAGCAGTGCAGAGAATCTAGTACTGGAAACGGGTGCAGTCCCTAGGCGAGTTAGGAGCTACCATCAATGATACATTTATGCGATTCGGTTGTTCGGAGAATATTAGTTTGGGATTTGAACACAAACAACACTAGAGAAGTGTAGCATGCAGAACATTCCAAAGGTACCAAATGGGGATAGATTGAATTCCTTTCTTGTTGAGAGGGAGTGTTGAAATTTGCAACAAGAAATAGTGAAATTGGCTACTAGAAAGGACAAAAAAAATGCACCCACACTAGTGAGGAATTTTGATGTACCAGGAGTGAAGAATGTGAGGCGTCTAATTTATTTTTCCCTTAAATAAATTGGACAATAAATTGAATTTCGTCTCATAACAGCTTGTGTCAGTTAACTAAGTCATGATGATTGAGTTAGCTTAAGAAATTTGATTTAAGGTGTTCGAGGTGGATATTGGTGGCCACCTGCCTATTCCACTTGGGCCCTCTCCATTGTCTCTTTCAGTTTTTCAGTTTCCTTAATTATAGCACAATTTACTATTTTTGTCAATTTTTTGGGTGCTGAACTTCCGGAGCCGTTTTGAGGCCTCAAATGACGTTTTTTGGGCATGAAAGGTTTCATGATTTCATAGAAATTGCATTAACAATTGTATTCCTCAAAGATATCCTTCTAACGAGGTATCATGTGCGTCAAACGAAGATAATATGACCAAGTTACGATCCCAGGAAGTTGGTTGCCCAACTAACCCCAACGGGGCCCATAAAATCTTGGTGTTACATCTCCTCGGGTTAGGGTTTTGGTTGTTTAGGGTTTTATCTTATTTTTAAATAATAAAAATACCTTTCATCCTTATTGTAACACAGTTCAAAGGAACATAACTATCAGTTGTATTTATAGAAAATTTCCCATGTGCAATTATAAAGTCATTGGGATGCCATGATGGATTGCGCAATCAAGGAAGGTTGATTTCCCTAATTAATATGGAGATAATTCCATAGTAATTTTGTGAGCAAGGCAGGCTGAAGGAAGCTGATAATTGGCTAAGTATTAGACCGATTTTTCCTAGATCAGCAGGAGACAATTGGCAGAGTGCTAGAGAATCTCAAGAGAGATTAAGCATTGTATTGTTTCATGATTCCTTGACTTAATACAAAATAGATATAGAAGGTTTTGAGTAGTTTCTTCCCCAGATACATCTTGTGTTGTGCGTTTGATAAGTTGTTTCTCTTACTTATATGTGATTGTGCGATCGTGTTTTGTTTCCACAAATTGTAGGAGGGATTTAGTATCTTCTTCTAGTACATTACAAGATCGGATTGAATTCTGTTGGTTAGATTTTCTACATGAAATGGAAGAGAGGGTTGATACCATCTTGCCTTGTGGTGGTTAGTTGGCCGCAAGGTCTATGATAAATACCAACATCAATGGAGGAGGGCTTGCACTGTAATTTAGCGCCATAACAGAAGTCAACACAAGTGTAATATTGATTGAGTTAACCCTAATTTGAGGGTCGACATTGAGATCTGAAGTTCATGTCAAGGTTCAGTCAAAGAAATTCCCAGAATCTATAGATCCATATGAGCTAGGTCGAGTCTCTTATGGAGGCAAAAGTCGTGTTTTTTCTATGTGTGAATAGGGTTTGTTATACAACAATTAGAAGTACATAAGTATAATGCCCTAGTTAGGACAGTTTCCTAGAATGTTTAGTTCATAAGGTATGCCCTTAACACTGTGACAAATTTGTGTAGAATAAGATGGGTTGTGACCCTTAGACTGAGGTTTATTTATAATGCAATAAAGACCGCAGATCTGGAAGATGGTTTACAGATTCAGTATGTGTGGAGACAATAGATCCAAAGGAGGGTGGAACCTGAGAAGAAGATTGAACGTGCAGAAGAAATGTGCCATATGAAGAATGGATTGACATGCAGAGGAGTTGATTTTGGTGGACTTTCCATAGAGTTTTAGACAAATATCTGAAGAAACCTATGAAAAATTAGTAAATGGACTACTAGTGGTTGATTTCTGACCCTAGTTCAGTAATCTATAGATTGTTAGAAGTATGATAAGAGGATTATTTCATATTTGTTCATAGATTGGACAAAAAATTAGATCAAATTATCGATAAACAAGAACAATGATCTTGAGAGGACTCAAACCATTGTTAGGTGGCAAATTTGAAGAGCCCTAGATGAAGACAATATTGTGGGCCCTAGATCAGTAAAAGAAATTTACTGTGGTTGGGTAGATTGATGGTAGTCCAAATATAGTTGGAGGGTTGTTAGGTTATTGTCAAAGAAGATCCCTGACTCTTGTTCTGGTGAAGGACAACAAAATTAGTAGAAGGGTAGGTGTATAGGGCCTAAGGATGTGTAGACTTCGAAGGACTAAAGTAACAGTCAAGTGGGCCAACCAACTAGCCCTATTTCACTATATTGTAGAGGATTGATTCAGAGAGAAGAAGGGCAGCCTCCATAGCCTTGGACTTCTCATCTTGGAGCTGTAGTATGGCAACAGTGGGCATACCAAAGAGTTGTTCACAAATGGAATTGTGAACAACTTTTTACCACTCAAACTAGTAGTGGACCTAAAAGGGGTTCCTAAGAGGGCAACTGCTAGGACAAGGGAAACGATGGAGGCTTAGCCCATTGTCACCACAGCTGAGGCTCCTTGCTCTTCATGCACTTTCATCGATGGGTGGAGTCCTGGTAGTTTAGGAAGTCACTTGTAGAGTATAGGTCAACGAATAGGTGGGAAGTGACCCTTAAAACCATTTCCCTAAAATAAAATAAAGAGTGGGACTTGTTTTCCTTTTAAGCAAGGGAATTTATCTTCTACGGAGAGAGGAGGGGGATTGAAGGGTTGAGGGAGAAGAAAAATACTTATGAAGGAAGTTCTCAATTCCTAAAATCCTTTGGGAACTTGGATTCCCAAATGGTCCTTGATGAAAGGCCTTTGACACCAAATGGGACCACACGGGGCCAAGTGGACCCAACCCAGGTTTGAGGATGGAATTTAGCAACCAATGATGTTCCTATCCTGAACAAGGTGAGGGAAAGGATCAGACAAGAGTTTTTACTTCGATAGGTCAAATTGATCCTACTAGGTTCCATCTTTGGGAACACCTAGGTAAAACTTGATCCTAGAGCTACGGCTTGAGGTATCCATAGATTCCACTGTTAGAATTGGCCCAAGTTCTGAGGAGAGTGAGGGCACCGAACAACGTAGCTGCCTCTAGGATATAGAAGTTTTCCTCTAGCTAGATTCCTGGGAAATTGTTTCCAAGGTGACCTAATGGAGCTAGACCTAGGGAATGTGAAAATCTCTTAATCTAAGAAAACCTACTGCAGTATATTGATTTACTTCTCCTACTTGAATTAAGTTACAAGTTAATTTCTGAAATATTCAATAAATTAGCGAAGTAAATAGTAAATAAAACTAGCAACCTACACATACAGATCAAATATTGAATAACATGCTCATAGAAAAAGTGACACATTGATTTTCTGGACAACTGTCCCCGGAAAAAACCCAATGCGGGAAAACTAGTGCAGCTAGCTCTGGAGGGTTTTCATTATTTTGCATAATCTAAGTACAACAATCTTGGGCACCAAAACTGGTTCACCCAACATAGAAATACAAATGGCAGTAACACGCTGGTTTGAATCCCTCTACGTCAGACTGATTGGCATGTTTCGGCCTCTGAGCTGCTTAGTAAGGGCCTACGTCACACCTAAAGGGCTTACACTGCCCCTGTGCTACCCTGACTGGGCCTGTGTCAGTCCTGCGTGGCTCCTGCTGCCTCTACACTACCCCTGACAGGCTTTGGCTGGACTAAGTGGCTCCTGCTACCCCTGCTGCTCTGGCTGGTTGGAATGCTTATGCAGAAAAAGCATAGGTAAGAAATAAGGCAGTAGCCAAAGGTAACGTATAATAGTCAGAAAAATTGAAGAAATGAAATGAAAATAGATCAATGTTCACAAATAACTGAAATAGCTCAATGGGACTAGAGAGTAAAAGCTTTGAAAACAGCAATAAGTTCTTATAGCATTAGCAAAGAGAACAGAGGAGACTAGTTGATGAGGTTAAAATGTTGTATAATTGTTGGCACAGGAAAATTGTAGAATTGTTAGAGTAAATATTTGCAGGTAACATTAGTTGGTGATCATCGATTATCATTTTATTTCATCAAATACCCTGATGAATGGGCCTTAGAAGCTATTTGCGTAGACAAATGCCACAAAAGCTGTGTGATGGAAAAATATTCACACTATATTGAAGAAAACACCTACCAAATAAGGATGACATTTCAAATGGGGCAAAAAACAATAGAGAGATAAACATCAAAAAATTTAAAATGCTAGGGCAACAGGAAAGCAACTAGGTAGCATGGTAGAAAGCACAACAAAGAAAATTATAAAAATGGAAAACCCTACAAATTAGCACCCATCCAAACATCACCACAATTTTTTCTTTATCTCTAAATCTCCAAATTCATCCAATTATATCCTGTATTCAAACCTGATCCTCTCTATTAGCCATTCATAATATAAGGCTAAGAAATTACTACAGAACCATCACCTACATGTAGTGATCTTATTCTGTGACCAGACAACCTACTTTCGTCAGGACATGGAAAGGTAAACACTCTCTGCCAAGATTTTCCATACAACCCAAGTTGAGCAACCACATATATATCACCAGTTTTTTCTCTTCAGATTTGTAACTTAGAAGAGCTTTGTCTGACCACCTCCGGGTTGCTCCCAGAGTCACCCAGGCAAGCCCTCTCAGCATCATCCTCTTTCTGTTGTACCTAATCAATAATTTAATTAACCATAACAGTTTCTTGATCATGCAGGTATTTCAAATATATTTCCAATAAGCATAAAGCTTTCATGTTAAACAATCAGGTCAAAAGAATTTAGACTATGATGCAAAAAATAGAAAGAAACCTCACCAACACTCAAAGGACAAATAAAGTCAAACCTCTACAAAGTATAAATAGATATCTGATAAACTTCTTTCCACCACGAAAATGTGCTTAACTAAAGAAAATTCTAATTATTGTTCCTTAAAGACAAAGCTTTCAAGGGCAGTGATGTTATAAACATACCCCTACACCTCGTGAACAATCAATGTGCATAATTAGGCCATCATAAGTCTCATTTTAAACATCATTATTATCATTTTATAAATCATTTTCATAAAATCAACAAGAAGCAAGCAACAATTGCACTCAGTTCCACTGAAGCAAAGTATATGGAAGTTTCATATACTTATTATGAAGCTATCTAGAATTGCAACTTGATTGTAGAGTCAACCAATTAGTTATTGAAGCCCAATATTGTCTCTTGTGAGAATCAAAGTTACATCAAGCTCTATGAAAATCCAATGTGTCATGACCATTTCAAACTCATTGATATTCAATACAATTTCCTAATATTCCAAGTTCATTAGGGAGTTGGTAGTGTTGGACCACATTCTGACAAAGTTGCATATGGTTAATATTTTGACAAAGTTCCTAACAAAGGGGAAGTTTGACAAGTTGGGGGAGAATCTTGGGTTATTGGTCACTCCCTCCTTAGCACATCTGAAACTCACTGACACTTCCTGTCACAAATTCTTATTCATTCATTTTTAAATATAGTTTTATCTGGTCTATTATGATGAACTGTCTAGTGGAATATCCATGATAGTTTATGAATCACCCCAACATCTATCCTTTATGCAAGTCATATGATGATATTTCTTCACACTTATTTATCTCTAGTTGTCCAAACACAGTGCAGGTCATCACCACCACCCTTGCAAAATTGAATATGATAGACTCGTGGTCCTATCTAAGCTTGGAAGAAAATTTCAAAACTTAGTTACAAAACATGATGAAATATTATTATAAAGGTTTCCCATGCATTCTAATAAAAAATATCTAGTGGGATTGGAACAACAACACATTTTGTTCACAAGAAATATCCATGATATTTTACGAATCACCCCTTATTTATCTCTTGTCCGAACAGGGTGCAGGTCATCACCACCACCCTTGAAAATTTGAACATGATACGCTCGTGGTCCTATCTAAGCTTGGAAGAAAATTTCAAAACTTAGTTACACAACATCATGGAAGATTTATTAAAAAAGTTTCCCATGCATTCTAATCAGCAATATCTGGTGGGATTGGAAGAACAACACATTTTGTTTACGAAAAATACCTATGATAGTTTATGAATCACCCCAACATATATCCTTTATGCAAATCATATGATGATATTTCTTCACACTTATTTATCTCTTGTCCCAACACAGTGCAGGTCATCACCAGTACCACCCTTGCAAAATTGAACATGATAGGCTCATGGTCCTATCTAAGCTTGGTTGAAAATTTCAAAACTTAGTTACACAACATCATGGAGGATTTATTAAAAAGGTTTCCCACGCATTCTAATCGACAATATCTAGTGGGATTGGAACAACAACACATTTTGTTCACAAGAAATATCCATGATAGTTTACGAATCCCCCCAACATCTATCCTTTATGCAAGTCATATGATGATATTTCTTCACACTTATTTATCTCTTGTCCCAACATAGTGTAGGTCATCACCACCACCCTTGCAAAATTGAATATGACATGCTCATTGCCCTATCTAAGCTTGGAAGAAAATTTCAAAACTTAGCTACTCAATATCATGGAAGATTATTCTAAAGGTGTCCCATGCATTCTAATCAGCAATATCTTGTGGGATTGGAACAAAAACAAATCTTTTTCACGAGAAATTCTAACAAAGATCACAATTAAATTGATAAAAAATAGTGTTTGGATGACAAGATTCATCCTAAACCACAAAATAATGGATTTTGGTAATTCCTCGACTCCCTCTTGGATGCCCTTGTGACTTATTTGATGGTGTTGCACAAGTTATCCCACCTAGCTGCAAAGTGGGTGTGGTACTCTTCCTCTCCCAGTCTTATAGCGAGAAAGTAAGACATACCCAAAGTTAAGGCTCCAACAACTGAGTTGATTCCACTGCTCTTTGTAACCTTCTGGAAATTGCTTCCATCAAAAGAGTCAAATCCCTATAGATCATGGGGGATTCAAAAATAATGATCAATTGGGTCAATAAGTCATGATAGAAAACATCTACCTACACCCCATCCTACAAGATATCATAAATTCCCCCAACTCTTTGGACTAGCTATCTTTCAGACACATTCTAAAGGAGATAAATACCATAACATACAAGCTTTCAAAAGAATCTCTCAAATTTCCCATCGATACCTTTGTGGTATCAAACTCCATCAATAGGATGGAGTATGACCAAATGATTATTCATGTCTAAGCTCGAAAGACAAGCCAATCTAGATTGATGCATGCACATTCCAATCATGATAATTAATTTCTACATCTTCTCAATAGAAAAAACAAGTAATATTTTTTCTTTGCTCACTTTACAACATAAACACAATCACCCATAATGTTAGGATAAGTTGAATGATCTGAACGAAAATGTGGGAGAAGTATTTTGTGGTGTATTGAACAGGACTGGGGGACACACATGTAGCATGGATGGGTAGAAGTGGGATGTCCAAGCATGGTTTACTAAGATCTATAATCCAGGAATTAGAGAATGAGAAGGGGGATTAAGACCTAATGTCATAGGGGCTAGGGGGCCGAGAGGGAAGGTAACAAGAGAAATTAAAAGGGGAACCCCTCATAGTGGTGATAAGGGCATTAGGGGCCCCATTATCACAAACAATAAGTCATTAACCGATAACCATTAAATTCCCTATCCCTTAACCCTGAAGCCATACTCCCTTAACCCCTACACTCATACCTCATAAGCCACTGAACCCTTGATGCATTAAACCTTAAGCTATTAACTCGTAACCTAGAATTCATGAACCCCCTAAGCACTAACCCCTTATTCTCTTAACCCGTGACCCTTAAATCCTAATACATAACCCCCAAACACCTTAAAACCTAACCCCTTAGCCCTGAACACCTAAATCCCTTAATTATTAAACCCTTAACCCCTAAATCCCTTTCCCCTCAAGCCCTTGGCCCTTAAATCTTAACTCTTGAAGCCCTTAACCAATTAGCATCTAAGGCAAAACACAACACCTCAAACCAACAAAATAACCTCTTAGGAGAATACTTCACCTCTAACTAAGAATATTGATACCATTTGATTTTTAGAGAACCGGGTATTGGTCTCGAGGGTGTGCGTTTGTGGGTAATGCACTTATAAAATGTATACCAAATGTAGAACAACTAGATAATTTGAAAAACCTCGATAGGAATTGCTCACAACATCTACTCTTCATGTTGACATGGAGCTTGTAGTGTTCTCCCACATAAGGAGTTGACAATGAATAAATCACTCATAATGACACAACCTATTCAACTCTAATGAACAAGGAGCTAACCCTTGATAGAAATATTTTATTTGCTAAAAAGCCACAATTGTGTCAATGTATAATACTATACATAAGGGAAAATAAAATTATATTATCCACATCAATTCTTGAAATAGCCTCACATTTGCCACGAATGGTGAGCCAAGGGGTGAATGTAGTACACTATTAAAGTTACATCATGTTTAAATTCCTTTTACATCACGAGATTTTTCTCCATTAGGGTTGATGCACCATCACAAGGGAGCATGATACCTTTTTGTGAGGGAGCTATTCAAGTTGTAACACAATTTAGGTGACATACATCTCCAATGTAAATTACATCATTATACGTTTGTGTCAATTTGTTAAAGAGGTTATTTATAAACAAAAAATTTAGTACTTGGACTTCATATTTTCATGGCCTTTACTCTAAGATGGATTTGTACTAGGAACACTTCATGCAAATAAGAGGGGGCCTTAATTTTGAACCCTCATACACACAAGAGCACTAGATGTTGCCCTTCAGACCCCCCATGGTGGTTTCAAAGTGGGTTTACATTAGTGTCTAGTTGAAACCAATGACATCATGATATTCCTCTTCTCAATAACATCTTCTAGCTTTTCCATATACACAACATTGAGTTAGAGGATCATCTCATCTAATGATCTTACAATTAAAAGTTGTAAAAGTTCACCTGCTAAATTAATACTAAATTTGAGAAATTTTAAGTGACCGAACTAAAAATTTCTAACTTAAACGACTAAGAAAGTCATAATACATTGCATGTATTTCCTTGATCTCTAGGATGAAAGGGAAACCAAACTCAAAGCTAGACAACGTACATACATTGAATATGGATTCAATTTTGGAAACTATCATTTAAAAAGAGGCTAGCTCTGCCCCAAAATGACAGTCCCTCCTCCAATACCTTGCCACAACTTCCATAGTTGTCAATTTTTACAATAATAGAACCTCTAAGTACAAGCTTACCATATACTTAGAACTTAGGTTGGAATTTATTTGATTCTTGAACTCTTTAGATGATGACTAAATATCATTAAATATATAGATTGAAGCATTTGCTTGTAGTTATTGATGAACCTGTTAACCATCCATAGAGGAATACTTCCCTCAGACATGTAATTGATTTTGTCCACAATGAAAGAATCATACTATGTTTTTGGTATATTCAACAAGACTACTGCTTTAAAGTAATGAAGATTTAATTATTAATGTTTGAAAATCCTTTAAGAGTTGGAGACAATCAAATTCACATAAGAGGAGGTATTCCCTTTGCTTAGCGAACCTCCATGGAGAGAAAGCAATAAATGCAAGATTAACCTATTGTTTATGTGATAATTAGCGAATGTATATCCATTCTCTCAAAGATTAGTCTTAGATAATGAGAAATAATCTCCTATTTATTCTAAATAATCCTTAACGCTATTTATAGAATACCTTCTCACCATCACAATCACAATAGTTATTTTTTAAGAAAATAACTACAACAAAACTTTAAATATGCAAATAAATAACCTCCATACATAAAGGTGAAAACATATTTAAAACAATTTTAAAGTAAATTAGAATATAATATAGAAAAATTAACAAAAATCTTGATACAACATTAATTAAAATAATTTTCTTTAACACAAATATATTATTAAAAACTACAAATTAACATTAATAAATAAATAATTTATATAAAATCCCACTTTAGTAATGAATAATTACTTAATTTATAATTGATTTATATATCAATTCAATGTGACTCAAAGACATGACACAAGCCATTATAATTATCCCACCGAATCACTTTGTTTGATTCCTTTGCCCTTTTGTTCCATTTATTTTTCCAAATTAAAAAAATATTAAACTATTCCAAATTCTTTGAAATCATTTGACTTAAATACAAATATATGGCGCCTTTACATTTAAATCCTCTTTGTATTTTGCCACTATTGCATTATCCCTCTCCCTGCCCTGAAATGAGCTCAGGCATTGTCTTTTTATTTTTCCGCTATTGCATTATCCCTCTCCCTGCCCTGAAACGAGCTCACGTACTGAAACAAGCTCAGGAGCTCACTTTTGTACAATCCTGGTTTGAAAACGCTCTGGAATAAATCCCCGCGCCCCCAGATCCCTTCATGCACGACTTCCAATAGATCATTTATGCACGACTTCCAACAGATCATTTGCGCTTCTTCACCATCAAAACGAGTTCAGAGAAGGTATTTTTCTGCAAGAGAATGCTTAAATTGCAAAATCCCATAATTTTTCTTGTGGCTATCATGAATCCTATATGCTCTGTCTTGGAGAAAATTCATTAAATAAGCCATTGTATTCTTTGAACTAAATTTGTCGAAACATGTCTTGCTCAAAACACTATTTTAAGCAGCAAAATTAGAGAAAAAAAGGTTGATTAAAGTATCTACAACGGTTCTTTGGTTCTTTTAGTTCAATTATTCTAAGCTTTCAATGGAAAAGTTGAACCCTATTTTGGATTATAGACAATATTTCATAAGCTAAGGCGCTCTATAAATGGACTGTAATTTAGAGCTGCTGATACATAAAACTATTCATGGGAAATTCATTACAATGTTATAAACTCTGCTAAGATTAAAAGGGGCTTTCCAAGTACAACTCTTTCCAGTCCCATTGGTCGGCAACTACACTGGATTCATATTCTCAGAAAGAACAAACTCCCATGCTCAAGACTGCCAAAATGAGCATACCTGATATTGATTGGCCTTTGTCACAAACTAAATTAATGCCATCTAATAGATCACATATATAACAGTGTGTGCTGCCACATGCTTGCTTTATCCAATGTTGGATAGGACTGATATAGTCATCATCTTTGGCATATGAATAGTGTAGTCCATCATCTAGCCACGAGCCACCTCCTTGCACTAAAAATTCCTTTACAAAGGTTTTTGTACATGATGTAACAATTGCCCCCCTTCTCTGCCATGCAAGTCTCCTATAATAGCTTCAAAGAACAATGTTTCAAAAGGTGGATCCAAGATAAGCCTGCAAAACGTTGTTGCCCTCTATGAATATCCACATGAAGTATGCTGCAAAATTTTAGATTTGGAAAACCAAGCCAACTTATGATTTGGGGCTTGATGGCCTCTTTTGAAAAGTTGAAAATTGCCACAATACATCAATGTTTGAACATATTGCTGTCCCAAAAATTTTGCACTGTTGGGATTGTATTGCTTGCTGATTTTTTGCCCCATTGATAAGGACACATGGATGTTCTTTAAAATGGAATATGCATCATGTACCTCAACATCTTTTGGCTATCGAAGATCACATGAAATAGGATCTGGAATATCCTTTTCATGCTCCATATATGATGTGCGATGTCCTTCTCATGATCCATGAGGTGGCTCCCAAGGCCGATGAGAAAAAGAAGGCGCAAATTCATGTCTTTATCTGTCAAGTTCTCACCATCCATGTCATAGATGTGATCTCCAAAGACAAATCACTATCAACAATCCATGTTCCATCTACAGACCAACAATTAATGTTCCATTTATGTCTCTCAATCATAAATAGAGTGCTCATATCATCATCCTTGATGTTGAAATTTCGCATTGTGATGGGACTATGAAAGCAGAAGCATAAGTGAGATGGAAAGGAACTTTGAGTACAAGAAGATAGAGGACTTGAACAAGGTGAAGTTCACCATTACCAAGTTGCAAAGGCATGCTTCTATATGGTGGGATTTTTGTACCACATGAGTTAATCCGCCTGAACAAAGAAAAGATAAGGACTCGGAACAAGATGGTGTCCAAGTTGAGAGAGAAATATGCAACATAGAGATAGCATGTGCGAGGATATATCAAATTTCTACCTACATAGGTCATCACGAGGATGAGAACTAGAAAGTCTTGGGGTATGTGAATGGGATGAGGTCTGTAGTGTAAGATGAGATGAGCTTTCATAATATAGTATAGTTGAGGAAGCTTACTAATTAACATCAACAACAGAATATAAGTTAGTGTGAAAAAACAGGAGGAGAAATGCTGGTAGAGGAAGAGGTGGCTGACGTAGCAGAAGAAATTCAGTGCTCTACATGGAGAATTTGTGTGAAGAGATGGCTGATAAGTAAGGGGAAGGCCATTGTAAAAGGCCTTTAGCAACTTGACAACTTTCAATGCCAGTTATAAAAGGAAATTGCTCTTTATGACTTCAGTTAATCTTGAGAATATCCTTGACATCCACATTTCTTATATCACCAGTATGGCAGGAGCTAGGACATATGAAAATTTGGCATAGTGGTTATGTTGGGATTTGTAGAGTAACTTTTCTACTCTATGTTTCCTTTTGGATATGCTATCTACCTTATTACTTGAGTTTCCATGAGTAAACTAAAAATATTGTTCCATGCTTAGTTAGCAATTGGACAGCCATTGACAAATTGATTTGAGTAGTTGGTTTTCTTTTTTGATCTTTTTTGATTAATTAGTAAAACCCATATATTTCATTTTTCTTTTTAATTACTGTGGCCGTTATTGATATTCAGACTTATCAGTCATCCTCATATTTTTAACTTGGAATTCTATGCTCCATGATATTTATTATTCATCTAGTGAGCATTCATATTGAATTGGGAACTTAATTGCAGATTCTGTTCAGAAGGAAAAGACAAAGAATGTTCAGAAGTAAAAGACAAAGGATGTAGTCGATACCAGCTATGGGCAGTCTTCAGTGAATATTCAGTATACCTCCTCTAGTTCCTTGAAACAAGTGCAATACGATACAATGAAAATAAAATAGCAAGTTGCAAGTGTCTACATTCTTCAGAAATTAGAATATATAATTAATTTTTTTTCAACCTGTGTTGACAGTTGAAATATTGTTTCTGAATACATTAAGGATTGACATGTCTGATCTGCATATGCAAGAATTATATTTTCATATCAACGAGTGTCAAAACAAATACATTCTTAACAAAATTTTGTATCAATACAGATGCAGGATAGTCTGATTATCACACACTTGTTGGTTACAACTAGTCTGTTTCATTTAAATTAGGAACACACCAACGACATTGAAGAAAAAATATATGACTGATGGCTTGCTCTCAAGAATCTACTGTCTTGCCTACATAGCCATTCTTCAATATATATTACAATAAATGCTGACCTCATAATTGTAGCCTTTTGTTTTTACTGAACAACAGAGATTCCATACATAGCAAAGGTCCTGAGGCTGCTATCCATGGAAAGCTTCCATGCATCCTCAAGAATGTTGAGCATTGGGATGCCAAATGGTTCCACCAAACCAGAGTTTCAATGACCCCTGAAGAATGCTAAATGCTGGAATCAAAATTGGAAGAGAAAGTGAAGTCTCTTGTTCATAACCAAATAGAGGATATTAGATTGCACCACCAGAGAACTCGCATCAGTTACCCCAGCAATTCCAGTAGGATAGATGATTTGTTGCAAAAAGAAAGAATTACAGTTCAGAACCAAACATAGGATATTAGATTGCACCACCAGAGAACTCCCATCAGTTACCCAAACAATTCCAGTAAGATATAGGATTTGTTACAAAAAGAAAGAATTACAATCCTTGAGATGCTAAGTTGTTGCATCCCAATAAAGAACAAAGAGGTTCAAAGCCCCTACCCAGATACAATCAATGAATTAATGCATCATCAATTAGATTACCTATGTCAACTCTTCCTATTCGTCTTTTTCACTGTTTGAAAAATGGTGCAACTACACTCCCTATAGTACAAACACAAGTAAACATGTAGCAGCAACGACATATTCAACACCCATATTACTACAACAACAACAAATCTAGCAACAACAGTAACAGAAGTAGCAACAAGTTGTTCAATTACAGGTAGAGTTTCACGAACAAAAAATGCCACAACTTCAACAAATTAAAGAGTTGAATAATGACTCGAGGACAAATTAGTCTTTTATTAAACATGAATTTATGCCGCAACACCATAATTTAAGTCAACATTCAGTTTATGAACAACAATAGCAGTAGCTTCAGACAGGATATGTAGAGACTAGGTTTAAGAGCTCTGAGCCATGGCTATTGAGATGATGTGTTATACATTTGAATATGTTCAGGGATTGGGTTTAAGAGTGTTTTCTTGCCTTACATATGCAGAAATAGATATAAGATAAGTTTTAATGAGATACCTCCAACTGGAACCAAAATTGGATATATCGTTCCAGAGTGGATAGATGAAAATTCGAGCATTAAAAACCTCCAAGAAGGGTATGGTTGTGAGCTTCCAAACACAATAATAATACTGCCTTTGTGGCCTGAGAAGGTTGATTCTGTGAAAGAGTAGGTAGCTAATATTCATCCTGAAGTAATTATGTTTATGTCTAAAATCAGAAAGTTGTCTCTTCGTGATAATAATGAAGACTCCGCACTGAGCAGGGTTAATGCAATCTGTGTTTCATGAGAAACAAAATCTAGAACTACCAAGAATGAATACAATCAATCATTTATTCGTCATAATTAAAAAAAATAAAATAGAAATCACTTATGGAGATATTCACTTCAACTTGTTATGGAATTGAAACTCTAAAAATGAGTTCTTGGGATGGAGAATATTTCATAAGGAGCAGGTACATATTTCTTCCTCCCCATCGCATATTAGAGTGGAAAGCCTTGACCAGAAATAAGCTTGAAGAAAATTGATTGCTAAACCACTTTCACTGGAAGGATTTACTATTTGCCCACATTTGCAAGGCTTGATATATCATATGAGGTACCCCATTTTGTTGGCATGGGATTGAGAGGGCCATGATGAATGAAGAAATTGATTAAATAATCAATTAAATATTTATGATAGCATGGTAACATTTTTTACTACAAGTTCTAATCCCTTTTATATTCTTCTAGATAGCTGAATTGTCATTTTTGATGGATTGAAATATTGTCATGGATATAGGCACATAAAGAAATTTGTAGCAGAGAAATTACTGGATGGTTAGTGAAGAAAATACATTGCACGGCTAGCATCAAAAAGTCCCTTGTGGATCTTTAAGAATGTTAGGGTGACAGATTTCATTTCTAGGCCTACATTTAAAGATGGATTTGTTCAAGTCCTTGACTATTATCTTTGCCAGGAGTTCCCTTTTAGAAATTAAACAAAATTTAATTCCATGAATACTATCCACAGGTCAATCTCAAAATCAATACCCCAAGCGAACACATCACAACACGGGCCTAGCAAACAATCCTAGGCAACAACTTATAGCTCCCTCCAGCCAGTGGCTTCTGCTCTAATGATTTTCTACTATCAATTGCCAGCCTGTCTAGCTTAATTCAATCCCGAGAAGTTAATCTATGCCAAAAATGGGTTGAAATATCCCTTGAAGATTATATAGTCAGGTCTAACATTAAGCTATAGTCGTTTCTATAAAGACAGACCTAAAATTCAACTATTTGTGTTGTAAGGAGTTTGCAAAAAACAAAGAAGATTTCGATGCCCATGTTTTTTAGACATTTAGCAGGAAAAGCTAAGGGCTCAAATGTAAATCCATGTTGCTTAGCTATGTATGTTTAGCTATGTGTGGTCTCACTATGGCCTGGTTGGTCCAAGCCAGTTTCACCCTAATTCAGAATCCTTGGTGGTAATGTTGAGTACACAAATAGTACAACCTCAACAAAAAATCAGGCAGTAACTTAAAAGGGAGTAATAATTTATCCATCATATTTATATACAGAGTTCAAGCCTTTGAACCTCAATTAGTTTCACGCCACAGTGAATTATACAAAATGAAATAGCATCTCTACACCAAATATGTCTATATCAGAAGAATTTTCCAAGACAATTTAGCTATTTGCAAGAACTGTAGGATAACAATCATCGACCAATGAATTCATACAGAGTAGAAATAATTAATGCACATTTTAAACCCTAGTCCCATTCTGAGACACATTCCTTTCTTGACAAATTCCTTTTTTTGACAAACTGAATATTATGATTTATAATCTTGAAACTTCCTTTGTACTAGTTGGATTGGTTGTATTATTCCATTATTAGTCCCTGGAAAATTTTCCTATTCCATTACCTCTTAGCATCTAAGCATGACTTGAATAGGATTACTGTAGATGACATTTGTAGATAGAGAACATTACTTCTCCTCCGGTGGGCCTTAGAACTATGATGGATTTGTACAAGGAGCACTTCATGCATACATAGTGTTTGGATGCATGCTCTTAGGTTTTTCTTGGCCATTTTAAGGTATTCCATGAGAGAAACAGTAGCATAATCAGCTCCAGCCTTGCTATTATGACGTGTTCACCTTATCTGAAGTTTCGGTTATCTCAAAGTGTGGTTATAATGAAATTGCGGTTATAAGGAAAGACAGACTGGAATTGTGAGTTTTGGGAATTCTTCAAATCTGTTAAATTTGCCTATGATATTTAGCAGAGGAGAATCCCACAAGGTGGAATTTGTATCTCCATCCGTGATAGTGTTTTCTAGTTTGGTTGAATTGGGTATATCTTCTCATATAAGCATAATAATCATTTTGTGTATCTATTGGAAGAGGTAACTACAATATTGCATTTGTTTTTTATGCTTATTTCTTTATTCTTGTTTGGGTTTTCTTGATTTTGTGAGTTTCCGTTTCCATTTTGTTATTGTATGAGGTCATCAAAATATGATTTATTTTTTCTTTGAATCTGCCCTTTGTAACATATGCTTTGCATCTTATTTGGAAGTTTTTTTGAATTCATTCAAGTGGAATCTAATGGATCTTCAAAACTAAGTTTATTATGGTTGTAGGCAAAATTCAATGTTGAGAGTAGCCATTATTTCTACATATGGATGGCACTACCATTGAATCAAGTCATTGTTAGCACATATGGATATGGTTCCTCAACCTATGCATAAGTATATTATTTTGAATCGACTTTGAACCCACTGGATACTGATCATTCCTCCCTTCCATGATAATGGTGGTTGCCTAACAGTCGTATTGCGTTGGGTGTTTGATTTGATTGTCATGTTTCAAATTGTAAGATTGGGGGTTTTGTTTCATTGGCATGTTTCAAATATACCAATGGTTGTGAATTTGCAATTGGATCTGCATTGTTATGTAGGGTGGTCATCTGAGTATGTTTTTGTTTTCATAAGGGAAGAAGAATTTATTTCTCTCTAACAAAATGAGTTCTGCAATATGCTGCATTTCTGGAATGATACTATTGTTGGTATATTTTTTCTTCTAGGCTTCTCTCAAATTGTTCCAGAAAAATATCGTTTACAGCAACTAGACATTGTACAGCAGACATCTGAATAACTTTAGTTCTCTCAAAAGAAAAATAATTTATTGGGAGCTAGCGTATTGAGTTCTACAATATGCTCCATATAGCTTTTAGTGATATCATTGTTTGTGTTCTTTCTATTCTAGGCTCCTGTCACATCATTCCAGAAAATATATGTTTGCATCTACTGGACAAAATTGTAAATGCATAGTTTCCATGTATTGATGAATTAGCCTGAATGATTATTTGTCACTTGATTGCTATGATATTGTTCAAAACCATAATTATGTACATCATAGTGTTATTGAATTATCATTGTCTGTTTTCCTAGCTATGAGATTTCTTTACTAGCATTGATGTCTATCATCATCATGTGCTATTGTTAAAGGTTTTCATGGCTTGATTTGTGCAGGTGGAGTTCAGTAATTTGGCATTAAATTTGAAAGAAATTTTTTCTTTGGAACTTTTACCCTTGAGAACTAGATGGCATACAAAAATGATTTGGAGACAGGAAACCGGGCTGATAGTAGAGATGTGAAGAAGCATCTTTCAGAAAAAATTAGTCAACGTAGCAGATCAAAATCTAGTCATCCTAGTGGTAAAGGGGAAAAAGGTGCAGATGTTCACTCCTTCCAAGGGATTTCTCTTGTTTCAATACTTTGCACATATATTGTGGCCTTGGGGCCTACGGAGTTTGGATTCTATGTAAGTTATTTTTCTTATTTCTTAGTTTGCTTCTCAACCTTTGTCTTGAATACCTTTCAGTCTTCAAAACAGGGAAGGGTTGATTAAATTTCTCACGATTTTGGCAAAGTAATGTTGTAACAGGTTGAATATTCATCACCTACTCAAAATGGGATCATTGATGATCTTGATTTAACCTTGTCTCAGGTATGTTTTCACTGTTAGATGATTTTTAAGGGCATGTCTTTTAGTCAGAATTTTAGGATAAATACATAGATGATCATACATCTCTTAAGAAATTCATGGACCTATTTAATATCTATTTTGGTGCATTTACTATTTTCCAATGAAATCAAGTCCATAAGTTCTGAATGCTACCACAAAAAAATTCAATTGTTGCCTACTGGGTTAAAGTGATTAATATTTCTCAACGAAAGTACAGAAAGGGCCATTGTGACCTAAAACATGTTGAATTCTATGTCAGTTCTCTTTATTTGGATCCTTATCAAACATGGGAGCCAATGTGGGTGCAATAGTCAGTGGACAGGTTGCTAATTATATTGGACGAAAAGGCGTAAGTGCCCTTAATACAATGTATATCAAGTTCCAACCCTATCATTGCTCAAGAAGACTTGGATTTAGCTTAATTACTATTTTTGGTTTTTGATATTATAAAGATTTATTTCAAATAGATATCAGTTTGTTATGTGGACAATCCATGTAGTCCCCTCATTTATGTGGTCTTAATAAGATTTAATTTTATTTTCCTACGGATTTCATCCTTTTCATTCAGTTTGGTAGGATTAATCTCTTCTATGTTTGTATGTAGGCATTATTAGTGGCTGCCATTCCAAATATTATTGGGTGGCTTGTCATTTTTTTTGCAAAGGCAAGTTAAACTACCTTAGAGAAGGGTCTTGTCTAGAAATTAAATAGTTTTTGGTTCATTTGGATTCTAAATTGGAAGCCAATTTTTTATTTGATCTTACTATTGTTGCAGGATTCTTTTTTTTTATACTGGGGAAGATTGTTCACAGGGTTCGGAGTTGGGGTCATCTCATTTTTTGTAAGTAAGACCTTTCTCACAAGGTTGGGAAAGGGCTATTTCTCTTTGTTTTCAAACTAAGGAAAGTGAAGTGAGTCGTTGGGGTCGTTGGAGAAAAATATAAAAAAAATGTGAGAAAATATTTTGGGTTTCTTGTACCTAAGCAAAGGACAGATAAAGGGCCTTTTTTTCATGTGCCTTCCACTTTGCAAAAACAACATTATGTCTTGCAACTACAAAAACCCCTCTTTTCATTGTTGTCATGTGCCTTTAAGTTAATAGTGAGAAAGCAAAATCTTTCTTATATAGGTTAAAATAAAGTTGAGTCAATCCACTTTATGAATGTTAGATAGACCGAAATACACACTAAAGTGAAATAAGACATCAAACACATAAAATAAACTAAAGTCCATCTGACTTTATTAGTGCCTAAATCTAGTACCTAATTGACCATTATTGAATAGTGAACTAATATTTACTTTAATACCCTCCCTTAATGGTCAATCTACTAACTGCACCAAGCTTATATCAGAATTTTACATATTTTTCAGGACCGAAACCCTTGGTGAGAATGTATGCAGTTTGATTCTTTATAGGACAATACTACAATTTGATAGACCCGTCTTCTGCAAGCTATGTGATGAAGTGGTAATATACCTCAACATGTTTGATATGCTCATGAAAGACCAGATGCTTGGAAAGTTTCATCAAGCCTTGGTTCTCACATCACAAGGGTCTTGGCTATGTTTGTTGCATTTCAATGCATTCGCTTGAGCCAAACTGCCTAGCATGCTTCTTTCTCTACTCGATATTTTTCTTTTGTTGACAAAAGGACTCATGGCTTGTGCATGTTGCTTCTTGCTGGTCCATGTGACTGCACCTATGCCAAGGCTAACAACATGTCCAGAAATGAATTTTCTATTATGAAGATAACCTTCCCAATCTGAATCTGTATACCCACACAGGCTAGGGTATTTTCTTCTATTGTAGAAAATGCCAAAGTCAAGTGTCCCTTTCACATATCTCCGCACTCACCTTGTTGTTGTCTAGTGCTCTATCTTTGGCATTATCGTGAATATGGAAATGAAGCTCACATCGAAGCTCAAATCAGGTCTAGGGACTCTAATATATATCAAGTTACCAACTAGTTGCATGTACATTGACTCATTGACTTCCTTAGAGTTATTTTTGGTTGAAAGTTTCAAACCCTTTCTCCATAGGTGTAGACGAGACTTTGTAATCTATCATTCTAAATTTGTCCAACAAATTCCCTGGCATATTTTTTTTGTGAGACAAAAACACTGTTACCTATTTTCTAAACTTCTACAACCAGATAGTAGTGTGGGAGGACCAGATCTATCAAGTCAAAAAAAATTCTCATATTGGATTTGATGTGTTATTGAACTTGCCTTACTACGTATGATAATGATATCATCTACATGTATGAACAGAAAGATGATAAAATTACCAACTCTTTTCACATACATGTTGGAATCTAAAGCACTCCACTAGAACCCATGTTCATCCAAATACCTATCAATCTTGATATACCATGTCCTAGGTGCATATTTCAAACCATACAGAGCCTTCTTTAGTCTGCAGACTAGATGCTCCTTCCCTGAAACCTAAAAACAATATGGTTGATACATGTAGACTTCTTCCCGCAAATCTCCATTAAGAAAGGCACTTTTCACATCCATACAATGGGCCTTCTAGCCAAAATGTGCTAACGTGGCTAGAACAAGTTGGATGGTGCTCATATTTGTTGTAGGAGCAAAGGTATCCTCATATTCAATGCCCTATTGCTAAGAACACCCTTATGCAACCAACCATACTTTGTACTTGTCAAATGTACCATTTTCCTTGTACTTGATATTCTACATCCCTTTGCAGCCAATAGGTTTCTTCCCTAATGGAAGTGATGTGAGACCACAAGTCTGGTTTTTCATCAAACTCTCATATTTGACTACCATGGCTCTTTCCCAATTCCGTCTCCCTTGTGCTTCCTCAAACATATTGACTCATAGATTTCCTTAATATTGACCATGAGAGCAAAGTTGAATATGTTCTCTGATTTCTCTTTCCACTAAATAATCATCCCTTGATCATTTTTCTTACTCAAACATATCTAATGGTGTTGTACCATTACTTACGTCTCTTCTTGTGATCTTCCTCATCCAAGTCAGTATTGTCACCATGACCTAGACCACCTATATCTAGATCATAAATTACTAGTCTAGGAGACTCATCATACTCAAAATTTTCCACCCCACTTCAAGTGCAGGTACCTGAAGCTTGACACTTAAATCATCAACCCCTTCCAACTTCTAAGTAATTCAAAACTTAGGAGAAGTTTGGAAAGGCCCAACCTCCTCATCAACAACAACTTCACTATTGAAGCTTACCCTATCAGTGTCAATATCAATCAACCTATAAACCTTATACTGTTTTTGTACCCTATAATCATTAGCTTTTCTCTTTGGATCTAATTTGGTTATCTTCTTAGCTAGAATCCAAGTGTAGGAAATAGAACAAAAAACTTTAAGATGACTTACTTGGAATTTCTTCCAAACCATGGTTCTTTGTGACCTTCTACTTCATCGCCATCATATGAGATCTATTCAATAGGTATACTATTGTGAAAATTGCCTCAACTCAAAACCTATTTGGAATAGACTTCCTCTGCAACTTAAACCTAGCCATCTTTGTGATAGTACAATTTTGGCTCTCAACCAATACATTTTGTTGTGGAGTGTAAGGTGTAGTATATTGTCTTTGGATCCCATGTTTAGCACAAAATTTATTGAAATATTTTAAGTAGAATTCCCCACCAGTATCATATCTAAGAGAGGCAATATGAAAACCTAACTATTTCTCTATTAATGCTTTGAACTTTTGAAAATCATTAAACACATCATATTTTAATTATAGAAAATATACCCACATTTTAAAATTGAAATAATCAACAAATGGAAGGAAGTACGTAGCACCAGTGGTTGATGTCATGTTCACTGGTCCACATATGTCTGAAAGTACCAACTGAAGGACCCTCTACGCTCTCCAAGCTTGTCCTTCATAAAATGGTATTCAATGTAGCTTCCCTGCCTGACAATCTCTGCAAACTCTGTGGATCTTCTATAGAATGTTCAGAAGTCCATCTACTAGTTTCTCTCGTGCCAACTGAGAGAGATAGGTAAAGTTGAGGCACCCATACCTATGATGCCATAGGGGTGCTAGAGTTTTCAATAACAATTACCTTTAACTTACAATTTCTAATAAGATCAATTTCAAAAATCTTAAGACAGTGAAAGCTAAGAGATTCATCGAAAATGGATCATTATAATATTGGATATAGAAACCACTCATCATTGCATAGTTTCCCAAAAGGTCAAAGAACCACAACTATATGTTGAATCTACCACTTAATTTGAGGTTCAAATCCTAAGCCATCAAATTCTCAAGTGCAAAGGTGAAATAAGAAAGGTATGAGTCACTATAGGAGATCAATGTTTCTTTTCAAATTTCTTCTTCCTTCAACTAGAGAGAATGATGAGATCCTAGGAGTTTAAACTTTAGTGTTTTCAAACCTTGGGAACATATGATATGAATCATATGAAATTTTTATTTCCATTAAGCATGAGGGTAGAATGATTAACTTAAATGGTCTTTAACACAATCCCTCTAGATTTTTCTCTTCAAATGTGAGGGCACCCACTCTCATAAAGGACATGTTGGAAGTTTAAACTTTAGTGTTTTCAAACCTTGGGCACATATGACATGAATTATATGAAATGTTTATTTCCATTAAGAATGAGGGTAGAATGATGAACTTAAATTTTCTTTAACATAATCCCTCTAGATTTGTCTCTTCAAATGTGAGGGCACCCACTCCCATGTTCACATTTACTGATATTAGCCTTTAGGAAAAGATAAGAAAATATAAATTGGACTAATGTATCAATCCATGTGAACATGATACCCATTCGCTCTCTGACACACTCAATGTGTAAACTTTGTCTCCTAAAGGACATGATTTGGGCAGTGTATCAGTTGCCTCAAATACTTAGGTTCGAGTCAATTCTTCATGCAACATGATACTAAGATGTTGCTAAGTTGTATCCTACTAATATGCTAAACTAGTCAGCATCAGTTCAACAATTATAGATGACTCTCACGGTGTTGCAAAGTTGGCATACTTTCTTAGTCCCACAATGCTGAAAAACTTTCCTCAATTCTTAATCCTAAAGAATCCCAATAATGGGTTAACATGGATAGGCCAACTAAATTTTCTCACATGCCTTCCATCTCACTTAGACACTTATTTTGGGAACTCTTATACATTTACTATGTCAGTTTTCTAAGGCCTAAGACGGGCAAAATAAATAACAAGTGTGTGCAAGTAGAAACACACTTGACTAGATTGAACTCGGCCTAGTCTTATGGTGGATGTACATTTTAAGGGCTTCTTTCCTAATTCAAAATTTCTGAAGATATATAAACTAACTATTTCATTTGTCCTACAATTCCAATAGTGCACATGGCAAGATTCTATGTAAATCTCTTTTGTTGCATATGGTAGGCCTTTGAATAAACTAAGCTTGTACTAGCATAATGCAAAAATGACCTGCAAGTCACCACTGTGTTTTGGTTTCTGAAGGCTGCTGCATTATTGACTGATTAATGAAGTATCAACTAGTGAATAAGTTTCAAGATTTGGAGAAGTCACAATATATATTCTAATTTTGTCTTGTAGATTGGCCTCTTGACCAATTTTTTCTAGGAATGCCTCTTATGAAAAAATAATTTCTTTCCTAACAGGTTATGACTCTCTTGAAAATACCAGGTTCACTAGAAAATTTGTAGCAAATATATAATGCACGCATCATGCTACCACTACAAGCCATTGTAGAAAATATAAACCAAGGTGAAAAAGCATCTACAACTACATTGTAGACGTGTTATAGTGACAATACTTTCTTGAATGTCTATTCTCCAACATCCATAGCATTACCACAAATAATCATAGTTTGTATTTAACTCCAAATAATATACATTCCAGTAAGACGTTGTCAATCATAGTTTTACCTTGTGGCAATGATTTTCCTTATGCCCTGCTCTCATTTTCAGTCAAAAACTAGATTTCCTATTCCTACTGTAATATGACCAACTATCAGACAACTGTCTCACTGTAATTCTAGATAAAATGAGCAATTTACCCAAATATTAAAGAAACTAAAAATGATATTACAGGGCAAGCAACTAAATAGGTAGTGCGCATGATATGCTATTCCATAATTCACTACCTTTCCCATTTATAAAATAGTTTCTACAACAATTCTGCTGCATATTAGTTCTTTATGTTGCTATTTATTGAGATTTTGGCTCACACGGGGATTAGAATCAGCCTTTCCATAGGAGATACATATGTCTTATGTAATTGGCATACCATTTTTGTCACTGTAACTAACATTTCCTAATAAGAAGTTATAGTTGAAACATTGCATTTTCTTGTTTTGGCTTCCTAATTGTTATGTATGGCATATATAATACCAGTTGTCCATTGGGATTCATATGTGACCAAATGAAAAAGGCTTTAACTGTTGCTAAATGAAAAAATGTGACAGGCTAGGATTGGAGGGATTTTGTGCAAATTATAATGAAAAATAAAAAAGTGAAGGCGCGCACCTCCAATGCTGTGATAGAAGGGTTTCCTATTTATAATCTTCTAGAGTTATTATTATTTTATTTGTTCGTTTCTTTCTGATTGTTTCTCCCTGGTCAAGGTGTTTCTCAAGTTTTCCATCTCTGAATGCTAACGACGATGCTTGATGTCTTGCAGTGGAAACACCTCACATCTTAGCATAGGTCCAAGATCTAGTTCTGGTACAATAACACAAATTGTGGAAGATTTGGTAAGTGCCTACTATTGAAAGCCTTGCCACTATGACCCAAGTGATATTTGGCCACAACTAGAAGGTTAGTGCATTGGGAAAAATATAATGTTGTGTGCGTTGATGCTGCACACAGGGCATCTTTTTGCAAGCCCTTTTTCCCATCACGTGCAAGAGCAGTTTGCATCTACAAGATGCACATAGCATTCTCTTTGCCCAATAAAATAACCTTCTAGTGTTGCATGAGCTTCTAGCCTCTTTAGACTAAGGACCTGTCTAGAACTTTGTCACTCTTGGTTCATAGTTATCCTGTGAGTTTAGTCTGATTGCAAGACTTTTGCCTTCACATTCCTTCTCAATGTTTCTTCCATAACCTCAGAGCTACTTAGGTTTGGGGTTGTTCCCTAGATATCTCTTGGGCTCTGGACCAACCTCCTGATCTGCTGGAAGCATTTCTATACCTCCAGCGGGTATTTCACTTATCACAGGCATTTTTTTTTCTCCAAAATGCCGTTACTCTCGCAAAAGGGTGCATTCTAATTTAAGATTCTTTCTCCCACAACTCAACATGCTGTGTGCAATGTGGTGCCGGTTGGGTGATTTTTATGGCTTCTACAAACTAGTTATTAGACAATTTTTCTAACCTCTTAGGAAGGAGCTACTTAGCGGTGGTTGCTTCTCTGATAATTGCTTGTATTGATTGTTCATTAGTATATTGAAAAATTCATCGTCGGGGATTAATTTTTCAATTTTATCGAGTGTCTCTTTTATCATATTCAACACAAGATGGACTTTGCATGCACTGAGTTCATTGGAGCAAGGATTTCTGGCTTGCCTTGAATATTGAAAGCAAGTTATAGAAGCGATCCCTAAATATGGAGCATCATTGACAAAAATTGAAGCTCCACTCAGTGGATGTTTTCTAATCCCTCTTCTTATGCTCCTTCCCCTTGTCATCTTCATTTGTTTACAAGGCATGACAAAGATACCCATAATTCTAAGTTTTAGCCCAAAAGCAATTGTAATGATAGTGGAAATGTTACGAGAATATTGTTATTATCACTAATGGTTTGCCCATTCTAATGAAGGATGTCTTAAGCAAAGAGTTCTCAACACATATTTCAGTGGCTGAGAAAAAGGAAGGAGAAGGTTAAAATGATTATAGTCAACAATCCCAGTTACATAAGTGGTTGTTGTGGACTTCCCAATCCATGGTGGGAATGCCTCTGCTACTAAGTACGGTAATTCTAACAATTCAAAAAAAATGGAAAAACAATTCTAAGCCCACAATTAGTCTTAATCATCACTTACTACTTCACTTTAGACAATGATGCTTTGTTTGTGCAAAATTGTTCCATTATAGTTAATGCTAGTGATAAAAATCTTATTTCACAAGATCATGTGACTTTTCTTAACATTCCTTCAAAATTTTAACCTTGGTCTAAAATTTTAGGGTTGGATGAAGGATAAGGAACCAATGCAAGTTATGAAGGTCTGTCAATTCACTTTTTCTATTGACCACTCTTTGATAGTATTAAGTATGATGGCACTCTTGTTGATTGCTGTGGTCTTATTCCTTGGAAGGTTTTATCAACACGATTGCCATGCAAGCTATTATACATTGTCTTGAAACTTCCCTATTTTTGCAGAGAAGTTAGCGTCATGCTAGTGATTAATTTGAAATTGTATTTTAGTGGAAAAATTCACTATTTTTTGGTGGAATAGTTCATAATTTATTCTGATCTTTTTTTGCAAGTGTACTAGTCACGATGATAAACGTGTGTGGTTTACTTCAGAGGGTTCTCAGTTCTTTCTAGATACACTTTTCATCATTTTCTTTGAATACTTCTCTAGTGCTTTACCTTCATATTTTATCCCCTACACAATTGCTCCTAAGGTCCATGTTGTTATGTTTATTGGCTGTTTCTGTAAAAAAAAATTCCCGAGGTTCTGCAAGGTAAATCCAAATGCAAAAAATACTATTTTACATATTGATATTTGTTCAAGGCATTCCTATGTGATACTTGAATTTCATAAATATATATTTCTATTTCTGTATCTATATCAATATATAAGAACATGCCCATGGATTTTTCATATTTCTCAAATTGTGGAGTTGTTCCTTTCCTGTTGCATGTTATTTTATATTGTTATGTTGTTATTCAAATTTCTAGTTGTGCTTTTCAGTTATTCTCCTACGTAGTACATGCTTTTTTAGATTATATAAAAAATTATTCTTATTGTCTTTTTATTATGTATATTGAACATATTATTTCTAGAAACTTTTGATCTGCCTAGATTTTCTATTCCTTTGGTGTATCTTTGCACCTTTAGGGGCAATTGCTAGTTTAAAGTCTAATTATTTAAAGGGTGCTAGCTCAATGGAAGAGCACCTGCTTTACAAGCAAGAGGTTGGTGGTTTGATTCCATCGTACCCTGATATTCTTAGGGAATGACGACAATCATTTTTTGGTGACGGATGCTTGTTTGACCATCACCAATAAGCTTATGGTGACATTTTTTGACTCTCACCAAAATATGAAATGGTGACGGTCAACGAACGCCACCATATATACGCATCAATAGTGACGACCATTAAAGGTCTGTCACCATAAATATTTGTTGTTGATATGAAATGGTGAGAGTCACTGTTTTTCATTATAATCATTATTCGTGAAGGACCTTGATGTCACCAATGAGTTTATGGTGACGGTCAATGAACGTCGCCATATATATGCACCAATAGTGACGGCCATGAAAGGTCCATCACAAAAAATCGTCGTTGTTCATATGAAATGGTGACGGTCACTATCCATCATTATAATCAATATTCATGACGGACCTTGAATGTCACCACAACACATACTTTTGGTGACGCCATCTTTGGTGATGTTCAGTATTTTGGTGACGGAGGCTATTTTCCATCACCATTTCTCATATGAAATGGTGACGGTCACTGTCCGTTGCTATAAATCATTATTGGTGACAGACGTTGAATGTCACCACAACACCTATACTTTCGGCGACACCACCTTTGGTGACGTTCAATTTTTGGTGACAAAGGCTCTTTTGACCCTCACCAATGAGCTTATGGTGACCATTTTCTCCCCTCACCAATGTCCTTTTTTCTTATAGTGATATTTGTGTGCTTTTGCAGGGTACAGGTGGTGGAAATCGCCATTGCTCACAGTCAATGTCTTAGTGACATAGAGCACAGAGAAGGCCATTCTCAGAGCCTGAGATTACAGAGAAACGCCTGGGAGGTGTTAGAACGAAATCTTTCCATTAAAAGAACAATGTTTAACTCTGTAAAACCTCTCTAGCACCATTGAAGCTCAAATTTCACAGATAGAGATAGTAATGAAGCGGCAAAGAGTATCAGTAAAATATCAGAGAGTTTTAAAGCTTGTAATTGAAGATTTTAAGCCTTAATCCAGTGTTTAAAGGGCGACTGTACCAGATTGAAGACTCCATGATCAACAAAGAAGGCCTAATGATGCCTAAAGCATAGAAAACAACATCATCAGTGTTTCACATCAGCAGAAGTTTCTCTCCCAACAAAGGACAAAGTACCCATATTATTTTCATTCTATACTGTGTTCCTGAGAAGATTTCCACCCTGATAGAATGATCCTAATGCTACCAGAGCATTTGTTATATGGTAGGGCAGACCTCAAAGTCATTTATCTGCCTTTGTTCCTGTCACTGGAGTACTACAGAGTACTGTAGCTGAAAGTACATCAAAGAAAATACCTGAAGTAAATTTCAGCCTGTCGAAGACCACTCTTTCATCCAAAGAGTACCAAAATCAATGCATAGATATTAAAACAGAATGGGCCTCGAGCCCTCTTCTTATAATTTGTTTTAATGTTCCATTTAGTGTTTCATCTACCTCCTCTGCCTCTCTTTCAGATATAAGACTCATGAGAAAAAAAATTTGTTGGTTGTTCATCGGATATCTATGAATTGTAAGTTGTTTCTCTTGAGATATAGTTCTCTGTGTAAAGTTGTAAGATAGGCCGAGGGAGATGTTTTTAGACTAAATGTCAAGATGTTGGAAAATGTTGTACATGACTTTGTTGCTCTTTAATATGACAAGCACATTTCTTTGGATCCTGATTTAAAGCAGTGGTGATGTTTTTCTACCTTTGTCTCTGTTTTCCTTCTGCAATTCATCACATTTCATTTCTTTGGTAAGCATCAGAAATCTGGCTTAGGATATACCCTTACATGGTACCCTAATGCTTCTGATCTCCTTACCTTTGATTTTTTTCTACTAAATATGTTATCTGAGTACTGATTCAAGTTAATTTAACCAGTGTAGTATATGTATTTCACTGCTAGCTGATGTATGAATTAATGAATATGTTCATAGATGTTCTTGTTAGGATTTAATTGAAAGAATTGGGATACTGGGAGTTTGGAATTCTGATTCTGTCTCACTAGGGTCTTTTTCCATCAATTGAACCTTTCTAAGTTCCCTTAAGTTGAAGGCCAAAGCATTGAAAGTTCAAAGTATTTTTATGATCTCAGGTTTTCACCTTTGTGTTTAAATCTTTAATGTTTCTTGTTGTCTGAAGAGTTTACCTTTTAGGAAGTGGATCATAGGTGTCTAATGGCATGTCCTGTCCCTAGATCTGATTCCTAACTGGTCACCTTGGAGGTTTCCTTGCCATTCACCTTCTTTCCTTACCATTTCATACCACACTGTCATCTTTAAGATAATATGCTTTAGATGACTAGCCCAATTGAAAGCCTTGAGTATTGAATAGCAAGTAAACCCTTTCCTAACTCCATTGTCCAATGGTCTCGATTGTTCTCTGACTCATCTCTCCTTTACCTAAAATCCTCTTTTCTCGTCCTTGTCTTATGTTGAACCCTTCCTTCCTGATTCCCAACAACCAAACAAACAATCAAACAAAAAAAACAAAACCTTGTGCCTTATAACTAGCCTAATACCTTCAAATCAAGCTTCAACGACATATACCTTTGCCTTTATAGAGAGATCCCTCTCTGGACCCAGGAGGGCTAGATCCTGAGGTCTAAAAGTGGTTTTGATGTTGTCTTATCTTTTGGTCTTTCCAATCTGGCCAAAACATAGGAACCCCAATAGTGCTGACGATAACCAGAGGTGCACTGATTCGAAAGAAAGGCATGTCGGCCTAATTAGAGAAAAAGAGATAAGATTTTGTAAAACATGAGAAATTTTTTTTTGTTCATGTATATAGATGAAAAATCTAGAAAATTGAGATGGCAGTTTAGTTATATAAATTAAATGAGTGGTAATTTTATATAGCTATAGATTTATAATAAATATCAAAATAGTTATTTTATTATATATTTTATATTGTGAAAATTACAAAGGAAAAAATATCATAAAATTTAATTAAATTGTAATTTTTTTTAAAATTGTTATTATTATTATTTTTTAATTATGGAAATTCACATCCTTGTAAATAGGTTTTGTTACAATATCATTGATGATTCTATGATTTATCAATACTATATACTAAAAAAACTAGACAGTTAATTTTAAGTATAATTTTATAACATTTATAATTTATAATTTATAAGTATTTGTGATATAAATTTTCATCCTCTATTTTGACTACCATTATTGAGTGGATATTCCTATCTCTACAATCCATGTATTAATTATTGATGATTAAATTAAAATTCCAAATTACCTTTTCCAAAATAGATATGCCTATCCACATAATAAGTTTTTTCTAAAAATAAAAGATATTTCATTTTTTCCCAAACGAAAAATAGTAATTCCCATTTATATAATGAAAATTACATGTTGCAGATTCCAAAAGGAATATGAAAAAAACATTCAATTAGGCCAACCTTACCTGGCACCCAAAATATAAAGCTCACAAGAGAAAAAAACTAATTTATTCTTTCATACCCTTCTTTTTCTCCACTTTCAGCCAACCATCACAGTTGGGAGTGGAAGTTACAATAGTCATTTGGTGTTCTTATACATTTACATATGCTTCTTTATCTTAGTCCAAACACTATGATCCATGGATTCTTTTAGTGTCACTTCCCTCTTTTTCCTGAGAGCTCCACATTCTGTTGCTCATTAACTTTAGATGTTGTTACGTTAGACGAAATCAATGAATTGACCTTCTTAGTCCCACTCTTCTCAATGATTTCATGGGAATTATTTTCAACATTCATTGTAGTATTTTCTAAGATTTCTTCTTCCTCCCTCGTCTTCCTGCGTATGTTGTTACATTAGAGAAAACCAACGAATCGACCTTCTTAGTCCCACTCTTCTCAATGATTTTATGGGAATTATTCTCAACATTCATTATAGTATTTTCTAGGAATTCTTCTTCCTCGGCCTCATATTCCTATGTACCTATGAACTACCATTACTTTAGATTTTGGACTTGTCTCTTTTTCTTTTAAGTTCCTTTTTTTCCAAAGGACATGAATTTTGATTATGGTCAGTTTGAATACAAATTCAAGATATAAATGACATATTTTAAACTTCTAGAGTGTGGGACCATTGCACATTATTATGAGTTAGAATAATACAATTAGGTAAACATGAAATAATGTATGTCTCTATAGATATCATGAAAAAAGTGAATATTTATTTTCTGATTCCATCCACATCCACCTTTAGGAATTTCCCTAAATAGTTGTTGATTCCTTCTAGCACAAAACTAGCAAAAAACACCGTGCCTCAATCCCCATGGTTCCCAAGGAAATTTCAGTACAAGCCTTCTTCAAGATTTCATGGTAGTTGTTAGTATGGATCTTAATTGCAAGTGTACGAAAAAAGACCACTTTAGTTGTGCATAACAATCAGCCCTAACAACAAAGATGGCTGCCAATATCTTCCTATTTTCAATTAGGTGATCAAGATAAATGATGCAAAAATCTAGATCTATGCATCAAAATACATTAAGCAGTAAATAAAAATGAGATTTACTCCATGCATCCAATAGACAAGACAAGAATATGTTGAATGAATTTTATATTAAGGGCACCTAGGAGGAAAACATAGAAGGATGTTACCAATTCTCCTCAATGGGATGGGTTCTTGTAAGTCCTTAGCACTTCAGATCCAAAATTCCTCTCTTGATGGTGTAGAAAACCCAGACAAAAATGGAACTCAAAGGGAGCTCACAAGAAAAAAGATAGAAAAATATGACAATGATGGTGGATCAAAGTCAGACTAAACGTATAGATCCAGAGTGATCTTTAGGCAACAAAAGGTAGTGAATGAATGGAAAAACCCTTCTATTTATAACAAAATATTGAGTTAGTCTAGATATTGGTGCATAATTAAAATATTATTAACCAAATCAAGATTCAACTTTTATGGAATATTTTATTATATTTGTTGGAGGGAAAAAGAATTTGACTTGGGTCAAATCCCTTTATTTGTAAATAATAAATAAATAAATGATTTATTTATCATTTTAAGGATGTGGTTGAGTAATAATCAAATAAATAATGATTTATTTAATTATTTAAGGGTGATTTAGTCAAATTTAACCCAAAATATTATTTAAATAAGGTTTAAATAATTATTCCTAGAAAATAATAAGATAAATAATGATTTATCTTAATTAATTTTCTTGTTTTCGGTTAAATATGATCAGGAATATTAATTAAACTATTGTTTAACTAATTATTCCTTGAGGAACATCAAACAAATATGGATTTATTTAATATTTCCTCTTGGGGTTTCCTGTTTAGACCATAAACAACTTAATAAAGGTGTTTTACTAAGTTTTTTTTCATAGTGAAAGCAATTTTACTTAGGGTAAAATTGGTCTTACATGGTGTACTTAGGTCCATCTAATAGTAACAGGTTAGATAACCAAAAAATGGTGTAACAGTAGTCTCTTTTGCCACGGAATCCCCTGCATCATACTGCCATAAAGACATAACTTTCATTGCATAATAGGCATATAAATATACTAGTTGCCCTACCTTTTTATTCCAAGAACATATATCATCTCTACCAGTTGCCCTAATAGGCATATAAATATACCAGTTGCCCTACCTTGTAACTAAAGAAGTACATATATCATCTCTCAAGGGATTCCAATCCCTTGACGAATCTAACTATAAGTAAAAACTAGCTAGTATATATGTTAAATACATGTTCATAAATATAACACATATCCACATAATGTCAAAAAAAATCACGGTTACGAAGACTTCCTGTATTCAAACCACACATTCATTTGGACTTGTGGTTTCCAAACATAGCCAGAGGAATTCTCATCCAATTCCTTTCTTTTACCTTTTATGAATAGGAGTTCATGAATTTTACTCAAAATTGAAAGTGCTCAAAACTATACCAAACATGAGAGACTGGGTAGAACTCGTCTTTTTGATTTTTGTGCCACAAACGGTTCAAAAAATCGATGTCGTATGAGGGAGATATCGTGTTCTGATCGATTTCCCAAATAGCTAAAATTGCAATAGGTTTGATTGGGATGCCCAGTCAACGTGCAAACGTACAGTCAGTGAAAGGGGAATATTCCTGAGAATTTTTTTTTTCCCATGCCTATAATATTTTTCCAAGTGGTGCATGTTCATTCATTGATCTGGATGGTACGTTGTTGTTTTGGGGCCAACGGCTGGGTGACATGTGGCCAGCCCTGAGGCTACCACGTGTCCCTTGTTTGGTTGAAAAACCATTTGTTGAGGTCTGGGTGGTTCGATCCCATGATCTCCGCTGCACGCACAAAGGTCTTAACCGTCTGGGCTACAACGAATTTGTTACCCCTATAGGGTGCCACACCTATATATGTTTTACGAAATGTGGGGGGTGGGGGAACCATCGACAACCCCAAATGTTGGTCACAGGTTATAACTCTCACTGTGACATTTGTTGCAAATTCAAACGGTTATGAAACAGTATGTTCGGCAGAATTAAACTTTGGAGTTAAGAACCTTGTCACATGGCTACGACAGTTCCACAATCAGTTGCGATGGTAAATGCCGACGGTTCCGATCGACGGTTATCATAATTATGAGGTTCGGGGGTTGGCATGTGGCCACCCCCTTCCCCTTGATTGTAAGATTTAATATGAAAATTTCTCTTGGCGGGAGTTTATCGCACCCACCAAATTCGAAGTTTTACTTTTTTTAACTGCAGTTATGTGCAGTCCTCCTTTTTTAGTGGATGTTTTATAGGAGATATTCGGAAAAAGATAGGAGGGTCAATTTTTGACCAATTTGGGTGAAACAAGAGTCTACCTAGACTAATTTGAGCATTCTGGAGCCATTGGTGCAGACAAAATATCCATTGGAGGCTTTTAAACACATTTATTTGCAAAATTTTGAGGCATAATGAAAGGACTGGAAATGGCATTAGAGTTGGACCTTTATATAGCAGCCCGGGGAGGGGTGAACTGCTCCATCATGCCTACTGTGTAAATCTTATGTGTGGTTTTATTTCTCTGTTATACACTATTTTTCAGTGTTATTTAGGCTTATTTTCATGCTTATAATTCACAAATTCATCTATGTTTCATGGTTAAATTCCTCAATCCTTAAGAAAAAAAAGGAGACAAATATGTACATGTTTATTAACTGAAAAGACACTTAGCACATCAAAACTAATACAGTCCTTTCAGATCAGGTTAGTATCAAAGCTAGAGTTTATTCTCTGGTGTTGTTTTGTGAAAATATTTGTTTAACTGTTTGCAAGTTTCACATGTTTACTAGGCTCAACCTCAAGAGAGGAGAAGGTAAATTGGTGGAAGCAAGAGGGTCTCAAAGTGAGCCACAGCCAAGGAGGGAAATATTGCCACATTCTCCACCACCTAGTTCACCTCCTAAAAAAGCAGAAGCGGCATTAAGCATGCCTTCAGAGGAAGAATAAATCCATGAAGAAATGGATCCAAAAGAGGAAGAAAGAGTGTACAGGAAAGCATCTATTGACTTGGCTGAGATGGTGAGAATCCTTTATCAAGAAAGGAATGAGAAACTAGAAGGAGAAAGATCCAAACTTCACAAGGAAGGACGCAGATCATCAGGAGGTCACAATGATGAAGATAATTCAAAGAGGGGCAATGGAGGAAATGGAGACAGTGGAAAGTCACCATCCTCACCCTCATCATCATCATCATCCTCTTCTTCATATTTAGTACATCAGCCACACAAGTCAAAGAACACTAGTAAAAGTCCTTTTCTAAAACTTGATGTTAAGTTTGAATTTCCAATGTTTGATGGTGAAGTCAATGCAAAAAATATTGATAACTGGATTAGGAAATTGGAGTTCTATTTGAGAATCCATAACTTTCATGATGATGATACCAAAATCCAATTAGCTTCATTGAGAATGGAAGGTGCAACACTTGTTTGGTGGGAAGCCAAGACAAAGGAGGAGATCAAGAAGCATGGTAATATTCTTCTATCATGGAATGATTTCATTTATGTAATAAAATAAAAATTTTATCCATTAACTCACATGCTAAAAGCTATAATGGACTAGAAATATTTAAACAATTGAAAGGATAGAATGTACAAGTTTACACCCAAGAATTTAGGAGAAGAGCTCTCTTATTTGGGGTAGATTTGCAGAGCCAAGATACTTTTCTCAAGTACATAAGAGGCTTACATAGATACCTAACACATAATATCCTCAAGTTTAACCCTACAAGTCTAGATGAAGTTTGTGTACAAACCACACACTTGGAGGCAAGGGGAAAACGAAACATAGATGAGAACGAGGAAAATGAGTTTAAAGGAAAATGGAAGAAAAATAAGAATGCAAGTATCAGGAAAGAGAAGGGAAATTTATTTTGCAAAAGCTATTCAAAAAATGACCATGATGAAGACCATTGTTGGAAACTTCATCCAGAATTGAAACAATATAGCTTGAAAGCCAAAGAGAAAGGCAAAACTATTGCTATAGCTGAACAAGACTTAGGGTCAGATTCAGGAGATGAAACAAAAATTAAAGCCATGGGACTGAAGAACATAAAGGGGAAAGAAATTGAAACTAAACCTAGTACTAGTACATCAAACTGTCACATACAAGCTCCAAACGAAGAAGAGAGAATTGAACTATTTCATGTGAGGGTCATATCCAAACATATCAAGATTGACACATTGTTTGACACTAGGTCACAAGCAAACTTAATCTCTGAAGACTTGGTCAATAAACTTAATCTTGAGACCATTCTACATCCAAAACCATATCCACTTGGATGGATTTGTAAGGATGAAAATTTATAGGTTTCAAAGAAGTGTATATTGCGATTTGTAATAACTGCACATTTTGTTGACACAGTTGCATTAGACATGGTTCTGCTTGACATAACAGGTATTGTGTTGGGAAATCCTTACTTGTATTACAGGAAATCGATCTTCCATTTCCATGAGAACAAATACCATTTATTCAAATATGTCAAGGAGTATATTGTGAGAGCTCATCGCAAGAAACCAGATACTTATTTAGTTAATGCAAGGAAAATGAAGAGGCTATTCAATGCAAGCCAAAACTTGACAAAAAAAGAGATGTTTTGCATCATACTTTTCAAACAAATGTTGATATATGTAATGAGTTGTTTCAAATTGATAACAGGTTCTCTTTGAAAGAAGATGACAAGCATTTGTAGCAGTCAACATTGGTGTTGAACAGTGATGAAAACAAGGTGCCAGTGCAAGAGGTTGTAAAGGTCAAAGAGAGGACAAAGCATCTTGGAAAAGAAGGCATAGGTTTCACAAATTTTCATTACTGGTTTCCAAAAAGGCACATTACAATGGCAAAGAAAATTGGTCAAGAGTCAACACAAGTTCAAGGCAAAAGCAGCTAAAAATTGCCACAATGACACTGTGCAAGGTGAGAAAGATTCCAAGTTTCCTTCGATTATTGACCAAGGTAGAAACAAGATTTTTTATACAAAATTAGATTGTTGTTTTGCAAATTTAAAAAATGTGTAGCATGACAGTGTTAAACATAGTAATAGATGGTCCTTAGAATCAAAGGAAAAAAATTTCTTTTCATGAAAAGCTCCAATTGATGAAATTAGGAAAATTCCAATGGATAAATACTGGAAGAGTGAGGACACAGTCTCCTCATATTCATAATCAGTAATCTAGAGAGATTTTGGGGTCCAAAAGCTTCCCAATGGGGAGGTGTGATCAGGAGTTCATGAATTTTGCTCAAACTTGAAAGTGCTCAAAACTATACCAAGCCTATGTGACTCGGTAGATCTCGTCGTTCTGATTTCGGTGCTACAAACGGTTCGAAAAACTGATGTCGTATGAGGGAGATATCACGTTCTGATCGATTTCCCAAATAACTAAATTTGCGACAGGTTTGACTGGGATGCCCAGTCATCATGCAGAGGTACAATCAACAAAAGGGGAATATTCCTGAGAATATGTAGTTTTCCCAAGTCTATAATATTTCACAAAGTTGCGCATGTTCATTCACTAATGTGGATGGTACGTTGTTGTTTTAGGGCCAATGGCTGGGTGAGTCGTGGCCGGCCCTGAGGCTACCACGTGTCCCCTGTTTGGTTGAATAAAATTTTGTTGAGGCCCGGGGAGTTCGACCCCGTGACCTCTGGCATGCGCACAAAGGTCTTAACTGTCTGTGCTACCATGAATTTCTTACCGCAATAGGGCGCCACACCTATATATGTTTTACAAAATGTGTATATGGGGGGGCGGGGGGTACCACCGACGGTCTTAACCCGTCGATGGCCCCAAAAATTGGTCACATGTTATAACTCTCACCGCAAAATTTGTTGCAAATTCAAATGGTTATCAAATGGTATGCTCGACGGCATTAAAATCTGGAGTTAAGAACCTTGTCACATGGCTACAACAGTTACATGATCAGTTGCGATGGTAAATGCCGACAGTTCCGCTCAGTGGTCATATAACCACGGGGTTCAGGGGTTGACATGTGGCCACCCACTCCCCCTTAACTATAAAATTTAATCTAACAGTTTCTCTTGGTGGGAGTTTAGTGTGTCCACCAAATTCATAGTTTTAATATTTTTAACTGCAGTTATGTGTAGTCCTCTAGTTTTAGTGGAGGTTTTGTAGGAGATATTGGGAAAAAGGTTAGGAGGTTCAATTTTCAACCAATTTTGGTGAAATAAGAGTCTACCTAGACTAACCTGAGCATTCTAGAGCCATTGGTGCAGATAAAATGGCCATTGGAGGATTTTAAACACATGTATTTGAAAAATTTTGAGCATAATGAAAGATGGACATGCCATTAGGAGTTGGACCAAGAGATGTAGTCCAGGAGGGGTGAATTGCTTCATCATTCCTGCTATGTAAATTTTATGTGTGGTTTTTTTTCTCTGTTATACACTATTGTTTAGTTTTATTTAGGCTTATTTTCATGCTTATAATTCACAAATTCATCTATGTTTCATGGTTAAATTCCTAAATCCTTAAGCAAACAAATGGAGACAGATATGTAGATGTTTATTAACTGAAAATACACGTAGCACAAAAAAACTAATACAGTCCTTTCAGATCATTTTACCTTACTACAATTGAGTCTTACCATGCACTATCACATGACATGTCTATTATCTATATAAAAAAAATCAAATGTTACCTTATCATGCTAATACCAATCATGTTTCCCTATAACTGTCCACACATTCCAGCCACATGTTCCAAAGATTAAGAAATCATATCTGTTAATTTAAATAAAATTTTACCAAGACTAACGACCATGTCATAAACAAATCATAGTCATAATTCACACTACTACAACTATCACCTACTTACACTGAAGTATGTATCAGTTTTCTCAACACATATTATGTTAGAACGATCATCTTAAGACAATATCATTACTTCATGCAATCTTATAGAAAAAAAATTATATCGCGGAACTAATCAAACATTCAAACAATATATAGACAACATAATAGACACCAAACACTCAAACACATAATAGACGACATAATCAAACATTCAAGAACCAAGTTGACGATAGAATCAAGCTCATACCTTAATGTATTTGAGGGGAGGATATATTGTCTGCACAATCAATCTAGATTATCACGGTATAACTTCACAACATATCACCTCAAACATAAATGAGGTAATGATATCAATAACAATAAATAACTGACATTTTCACATCATAAACTAAAATACAATTGGCATTCATGCATAACAATCACATATGCACATTCAGTCTAGATTAGTACAACACAATATCCCAAATATGTCGACTCATACCTAAATGTCATAACCTGAACCATCTACATAGGCTAATCCAAATTATCATGATACATATAACAACAATATCTTATTTTCAATTACCATAACCATCATGCATATGACCAGAATGCCTATAACAACAAGATACTATCCTTCATAACTAAATGATGCATGTACATAAGACCACACTGATCAACTAGCATCTATCATGCATGTAACCATAACAATAATAGAATGACATGCATACAAATAACCATAATTCTTATAACAACCATTAACCACAGACATGTGTGAAAAACATACAAACTTATATAATGATATGCTCTTATCCCAAGGTCCAATGTTCCAAAATCACTTTGATGATCTACATCTCCTACTCTATCTCTGCCAACACATTAGCATCATCATGATGAAAAAACCTACATAATGACCATCATGATGTGTTCCTGACCTACCATGCATATATAACCATAACCATAAAAATGCATGCAAAACATCATATAGACAGTGACATGCATAACAAATACATATACAATTGACATGCATTAATAAAAAACACATCCAAAATCAACACCATCAACCTTCACATGGTGACACAACTGCAACCATGATCACCACCTGCATACAGAGCAAGCACATAGACCTCAAGCATAAAGAAAAAATATGCAACTAACATGTATGCATGAACAACACACCACACATCTAGTCTAAGGGGTGAACCATGCTCTAATACCACCCTATGGTATAAGATATCACACAAAGAGAATGGAAACTAGAAAACACCCAATGAAACTTGCTATGATACCACCCTGTAACACACTCCTCCCACATTTACCAAATATAACTAGTCCTCTAGGGTAAACATATGACAAGAGGCTACTATAATATGATTCAAATCCCTATGTATAGCTAAGGAAGTGGTCCCAACCAAACCAAACCAATCTGGCCTTCCACGCATGCTACAAAACCTTTAAGACACAACCAACCCTTCCAGGTAAACAACCGCTGAGGTAACTTTTCATTTCACTGATCTAGACCCTCATACTCTCCCATGAAAATCCATGCATGTGAGTGAGGCCTTCTAGTCACTCTCATAGAAACACATGCCGACGAATGTGGAATTTTTCAGGTTGTTCTATGCCAGCGACCCCAGACTTTGAGCCACTTTTTCAGGTCCAATTCTTAGGCCAATACCCACAACTCCAAGAAACCTTCAGAAATGAATAATAAAAATGGAACAAAGATACTAATGCAATCATTGATACAATTACTTGATATAACTTGGACTAGCCATGATAAGAATTTTCTCAAACATGTCACAAATGTGTAATATACAAGTCATAACAACAAATCTGAGAATAGGGTTATCATACATATATGAGATTTGTAAAGAAGCATTATTTCCTTATCACAATAGTTGCATTATCATCTATTAGGACATATATTCATTGTACATTCATTTGCTAATCAAAACATGATGAAATCCCTACATCAAGGCTGTCATAAAACATACTCATAACCAACATATAACCAATAGAAATAACAAGGATAAAAACCATAAACCCACCTATGAACCAGTACATTTACACATGAAATACCAGGGAGAAGTAGCTCTTATTAACATGTACAAAATGAAACTAGGTCTGGGACTTACACATACCACCCGACCACAGATTGGGTTGAACCAAATATTTCTTTCAACCAATCACCCCCATGCCATATTCCAAGCATGAATGTGGGACTCAAAACCAAACCAATCCATGTTTCCTCAAGCTTTACCGCAATCCCCAATAGATCAATATGCCATAAAAAAGCATGGATGCCGCTAGATTTCTCCACCTACACCATGAGTAATTTTCCTTCCTCCTAGTCTCTAGGATTTACCGTATATCCCAATATTCATAGGTCGGGGATTCCTAGGCCCAATTGAGACTCCACCCTCCAGTATTTACAATATATCTCGCCATTCACCAGTCGAGGATTCCTAGGCTTGATTGAGTGTACATACCTCTAGAATTTTTTTATATCCCACAATTTATTGGTTGAGGATTCCTAGGCCTACCGAGGAACACAAAATCCATCTTTACTATAATCCCACCTTCTCTGATCTAGGGATTCCTAGGGCATGAGTTATTTCTGTCAGATACCACCTCACACAACTTCGAAACCATCTGGAAATCCATCTCAACCAAATACAAGAGAACTCGTCACACCATGGCTATCTGAAAATGGAAAGGCAAGGTTGAAGAACGATGTCACACATTCCATATACCATGATAATGAGAGTAAGAGAATAAAATACAAACATTCATGTACAATGCATGCCAAATATAGCAAGGACATCACACATGAAAATCGATACCTGCAAGTAATACCTATGTAGTTATTTCATCATGCTCTTCCTTTCTTGATATTTTCTTTGATTTTCCTTCTATGTTCTTCCTTTTCTTTCATTCATCCAATGCTAGAGTGCTTGAAGAATTCTGTAAGTGTCCAAGAGTGAGAGAGAGAATAGAGAGATGTCTCTAAAAAAAAACTGACAAAAGTCCATGAACTGATCCTCAGAAGCCTTTTTATCAATGAGATCTCTAATTTCTTTAATTTTCCATCATTTTCCTTTATTTTCCTCCTCACATGCAACCTGTGACCTTTCACCTTCCTTTTCTCCAAATTTCCTTTATTTTCATAAATAAAATTCCAATTAATGTCTCTTGCCTTTTCAAATGACTTTGTCATCTCCTTTTCCAATTTCCCTTAGCCATAATAACCAAATGAACACCCACTAGGATTTTTTTCCCAACATTCAGCTTGGAATACATGGCCCATGACCTTGATCTTATATTTTTTACATGGAAATTTATCCAGGGCTATTACAAAGGAGTGCTAAGCTCACAAGTTTAGATGATGGCACATTCTCTCCAACTCCTCCAACTTTTTAACAACCCTCGTTAAAAAATCATGTAAAAAAAATAAGATCGAGGTCATGGGACACATATTCCAACACAAATGTTGGGAAAAACATCATAGTGTAGGTTTTCATTTTCGTTATTATGGCTAAGGAAATTAGCAAGGGAAATGGAAAATGAATTTGGAAAGGAAAAGAGGCATTATTGGAATTTATTTATGAAAATAATGGAAAATAGGAGAAAAAGAAGGTGAAAGGTCACATGTTGCATGTGAGGAGTAAATTGAAGGAAAATAATGGAAATTGAAGAAATTAGAGGCCTCATTAAAAAAAGGCTTCTAAGGATTAGTTGGCAAGTTTTTGCTTATACTATTATCAATTCAATTTTGAAACTCTCTCTCTCTCTCACGCTTGGACAGTTAGAGTTTTCTTGGAGCACTTAGGCATTGGATCAAGAAAGGAAAAGAAGGAAAATAGGAAGTGAAGATCAAGCAAGGAAGAGAAAGATCAAGAACTTCTATTGAGATTACTTGTAGGTATCAACTTTCATGTATGATTTAATTTATATATTTGGCATGCATGGTCATGCATGTATGTTCTTGGTTCTCTTGTTGTCATTGGGATGGGTTTTTCAAGTTGTGTTAGTTTTCTTCAGCATTGCCTTTCCATTACCGGATAGCCATGGTGTGGTAGGGTTCTCTTATAATTGGTTGATTTGGATTGCTAGATGCACTCAAAGTTGAGTCGGGTGGTCTCGGGATTATTCACAAGTCCTATGAATATTAGGATGGGATACATGGTAAATCCTGGATATGAACACTTGGATTGATCATAAGAATCCCTTGACTGATGAATGGCGAGATAGATGGTAAAGCTCAATGGCGAGTACCATTGGGACTATAAATATTAGGTTCAGATAAACAGTAAATCCCAGAGGGTGGAGAACTCGTGGGCCTAGGAATCGCTTGACCAGTAATTGTGGGATACATAGTAAAGCTAAGAGGTTGAGACAAAAAAATTCCTCATGGTTTAGGTGGAGAGATCTAGAGGATCCATGTTTTTGTATGGCCTAGTGATCTGATGAATATTGCGGTAAAGCATAGTTTTATTGATGAAGGTGACATGGTTTAGCCTTGAGAAGAACTAGATGAATTCTTTGGTTTTGAGTTCCACATTCATGCTTGGAATATGGCATGAGGGTGATTGGCTGAAGAGAGATTTTTTGAATTTCCATGATCTTAGGTCTAGGTTAGAATCTTAAAATCACTTATGCTACCAAACCAAGAATCTCAACAAGAACTACTTTTCACAGCGAAAACGATAAAGTTGTAAATCACACATGCACAAGTGTAGAAAAAAATATTGTACAATAATGTACAACCCTATATTCATTATATTAAACCAATATGAATGATACAATAGCTATGGAATACAATATATTATGACAATATTTTATGTACCTTCTATGTCGCATCTTGTCCTGTCAGTCCTTCAGTTCTGTACTTCTCTCTAGTCTCCCCTTAGTGCTTCAAAGGACAACACATAGATACTCCAGGAGGGTTGCCACCTAACACTATTGCAAGTCAATTTTGCCTCATGTACACGGGCCGATTGAATCTACTCTCTAGGTTGGCCAATACTTGAGCTCCAATACGCCAATATATCAGTCACTTTTTTCCATTAAAGTGTTTCACATTATGCACTGAAATTCACCCAACCTTTAGCTATCTTCATGACTTCAACACTACTTTTGGTAGCCAACACGCTACCCTCTACCAGACCAATGGCTCCCAACTTGTCACTATAAGTTCTAATCCTAATTGAGGTCTCCAACTACCCAAGTTTACCTCAACGGATGGCACTTATAGGTTTCTACAAAACCGATCCAAAACGAGTCAAAACTATGACCCAACACAAGCCCCAAATATGATATATCATTATTGTCCCTGATTGTACCTAGTTAGGGGATCAATCATGTCGCAAAAAACCTAAAACAATACCCAAACAATCTCTTGATGTGTTGTGACCTTCCCTTGGAATGGTCTCCTCCTCCTACACTATATTTATGGGCATGAATCAACACTCAAACTTCCCTACACATCCCTAAAACAGGTTGGTAAGGCATGTGGCCTACCCACAACAACCTTCTCAAGGCTACAATTGCCACTTCCAAGGGAAATTATTCCACAAACACCTTCAACGCAGACCTAGAACACAAAAATCCCTGACTTGACCCTCCAGCACAACAATTCGGTCTCTAATAAGCCATAAAATATGCCCTAACATTCATCTCCTCCTCGCTAGTCTTCCCTCTTTTTCCTGCATCCCAAAAAATAATTTGTCTCTTAATCAATGATTTCCTTTGTCTCTTTTTCTTCCTTGTGTTGTAGAAGTTTGGATTTCTAAAATTATTCCAATTCACCTTTTATTTATACACATACAAGGGATATTCAAAACGTCCATAGTGGGGCTTGTCCAGTTGTCAAGAGGCTTACTAAACTCTAGCTGATAGTAACACATTTGTTGCAAACCCACTTCGAAAATTCAAAAATTCATATATCACTAAGGGAAACTCGAAAGTTGACGATTCTCAGAGCGTTGAATTCATCTCAATGAGATCTATCATCTTCATCTATCACATGTCCAAGGTGCTCCATGGTTTTGAACCAAATAACGATTGGTGAAAAACCCCAAGCTTGGGTTCCAAGCCCACAACTAACTCTTCTGGCACTTTTCCTTCCAAACCTCGAACCCTAGGGCTTGGAGTACCTCCCAAGCTACTAAAAAATCAACACTCCCTCTAAGTGAGGGAGGTACTTCCAAGACTAGGAATTAACTCATCATCATCATCACTACTCACAACACACACTCAACTCTTGATGCTCACAACTGCAGCAATCCCTGAAGCATGAACTACGCCTCTCTTAGAAGTGTCATTGTCACTGGAAGCATCCTATGTAACAATCATGGGAAAAATATTCATGTAAAATTTTAATAAAGGAAAAATAAGACCACGGTTAAGGGACACTTATTCCAAGCTGAATGTTGGGAAAATATATCTTATTGGGCATCACTTGATATGTGTTTATGGTGAAGGAAAATTGGGAAAGGAAATGGCTAAGGAATTAAAGAGGAAAAAAGTATTTTTGGCACATTTATTTATAAAAATAAAGGAAAATAGGACAAAAGGAAGGTAAAAGGTCACAGGTTGCATGTGAGAAGGAAAATGAAGGAAAATAATGGGAAATGAAGAAAAAAGAGGCCTAATTAATATAATTCCTTATGAGGATCAGTCGGTACCTTTATTTAGTTCAATTTTGTAGCTCTCTCATAATATGGAAACTTAGAGGTTTCTTGGTGCATTTTAGTGTTGAGCCAAGGAGGAAAGAAAGCAAAGGAAGGAAAAGGAAAGGAAAAGGAAAGGAAAGGAAAGAAAATATCAAGCAAGGAAGAGCAAGATCTAGTAGCTTTAATAGGAATACTTGCAGGTAACATATTTCATGTTTGATTTCCTAGACTTTTTGGACATACATGGCTTACGCATGTTGTATTTGGTTCTCTTCAATGTTGGTGGAATGGTTTTCCCAGGTTTTTATAGTTGTTTTCAGCCTTCCCTTGGCTTTTTCTGGATGCCATGGTCTGTTAATATTTTGATCTTGGTTTGAGCTTTGGATTTTCTAGATGGATTTCGGAATCCAGGGCAGAGGTGGTGTCAAGGAAATTTCGCAAAGGCCTAGGAATCCCTTGACCAGATTTTGTGGGATAAAGGGTAGAGCCTGAGGATGGTGTCTTATTTTATGGCCTAGTGATCCAAGATTGGATTGCAGTAAAGATTGAGAGACAAGGAGACATAAAATTCCTCAAGGATAGTGATGGATTTCGGATGACATTCCAAGTTCGGTTCGGTTTGTGATCGGAGCACCGGTCTTGGTGTGATCACAGTATGGTGAGGGTGGAGGTGGTTTAACCTCTGGATTCCCTTGGTTGTTTTTGGATTGGTTTATCCATGATATCCCACATTAATTCTTAGAATATGGAAAGGGGGTGACTGGCTAAAGAGAGATTTAGCTCAACAATGTCTATGGTTGCATGGTACGTGGAAGTCCTGAATCTGGCTGGTTATTGCCTATGTTTAACGGAAGATTATTTATCTTTCTTTGTTCCCATTAATGTGTGGATTTAATGGTTCTTATCTTACTATTATTTCCATGGTTTTATGTTGGTTATAAACATGTTTAAATGACCAGTTCATGTCATGGCTATTTCATTATCTACTTGTAATTTTTAAAATAATGGATGCAAGACCTAATTGATGTCATATTTGTTCAAGGAAGAGGGTGGTGATCCTTATTGTAATGTATCATAATAGCTTTTAGTCATTTGTACTTCTTTTTTTTAATCCTAGACCTGTGGATTTCATTATGCCAAGTGTTTCATAGAATGTTAGTCCTAGTTGGGGATGGTCAGGCCTAGTCCTGGTGTCAGTTTTTGGTTATTTGGAATTGGCGTCATTTGTTTTATGGATTTTGAAAGCTAGATGAAGTTTTGGGTAGTGTCTGAGATTTTGGGCTTCAAAAGTGCCTTAAATCCAATGGATGCAGGCACAGTTATAGGTAATTGAGTCCCTAGACATACACATGCATATGTTGTCAGAGCGTTCAGAGCCTCCCAGACACACCCTTTCCCACATGAAGGGAGCTTCTGGGGATTTTCTTCAGCAAAAGTTAGTGGGAACCAGTGAAAAGTCATATTGATGGTTGGGATAGCCTATGTGGGTCCTGTAGTAGGTGCATGGATTATGTGTTATGGATTTTCACATCCATTCCACTTCATTAAAGTTACCAAGGAGGTTGAGTCTTCTCTTAACTTCCCACAACTCATGTTTTCCCTGGTTGGTCGGTTACTTTGGTAGATGTGATGGGAGGTTCACTTTATAGGTGGTATAAGAACGTGGTGGCACTCTCCTTGTGAAAAGTATGGTTTTTTCCAGCTTATTTTCATCATGCCTTCATGTTGGTCATGCTTATGGTATATGTACTTGTTGCATCTGCATGGTGCTGCTCATGGTGGCAATCACATGTCACCATGGAAGGCCTGGTGTTGTTATTGTAAATGTGTTTTAGTGAGCATATGACTAGTTATGAATTTTAGGTGGTTACATGTTGTCAAGTGTGTAGTGATATGGCTGAGATTGTCATGCATGAGGTCATGGTGTGTAGTTGGTGTGGTCACGCATTGATGACTAGACTCTAGCTAGGATGATGTTTATGTGTTGGTATACCATGTGTTGCAAGTCTATATGTTGTAATGATTATGTTTATACATGTATTACGTTGATTTTTTTATCTTGCATCTAATATATCATCCCTGAATTATGCTAAGGTACGTTGGTTTATTGTGATTTTTTCACGGGGTTTTCACTCAATGAACCTCTAACCTATCATGTGCATTCATGGCATATTAAACAATACCCTTAATTTGACTAGATATTGGAAAATACCCCTAAAAATTTCATTATTTAACCCCCTACCAATACAAACCCAATACACCTTCCCAATTTAAAAAACCCCTACTCCCACTAGATATTGTAGGTACCTATTTTTTCATTAACATTTTTTATAGCCCTTTATATTTTTTCATTAACTTTGAGCTCCATTTTTTATACCTGCCAATATAAAAACCCTTTACCCCCTATATATCCCCCAATATTTTATGCCATTGTTTCCTCAATATATATCAGCCAATATGGACCAACATGGTATGGTATTTCTCCCCCAGTGAAGCCCCCATGGATTTGGTTTAAGCTAACATGAGATGCCTTGCAAAAAGAAACCAAATATGGCTAGCAATATGGTAGACTGCAAAGATTCTCCTTATGAATCCGATGAGAAACATGGTGTTGGGAACTCATGTGATTTAGCAGATACACTGAGAATTTTGAAGGAGAAGATAAGGGGTTTTAAGGTGGACAATGACAAAATCATATAGGCACAAGAAAAACAAACAGAAGTAAATGTGTATATCCTTTATAGTTTGTCATATTTGCAGTGACAGGGGCCACTTCAGATCAGTTATGGACAGTAGGATGGAACTAATGTTGCATATGGAAATACATATCCTAGTGGTTACATGTCAGATAGAGATGACACGATTATATATGGAATATTCTTGGACACTCTGGATAGGAGAGGTGATAGACACATGTACTATTCTAGCTCTAGTTCTGACAGACATTATGGTCGTCATCGTTATCATCCTTACACGAGGAGTGACAGGGGATAATTTCTGGATGAGTTGAAGAAATCAAAGCCACCTAACTTTAACAAAGAGATGAATAAATCATAGGATGTAGAGGCATTGTAGCTTGGTATGAGAAACTTCTTTAGGTTGCATGATTACTCAGAAAACATGAAAGCCAAAATAACCACATTCAGTCTCAAAGGTAAAGCATATATTTGGTGGGAAGATGTGAAGAATGTTAGGGGTATTTATGAGAAGGAATTGACTTGGAGTGAGTTCTAGATGCTATTTCGGAACAATTATCTATCAGATAGGTACTATGATACTAGAGCGAAGGCATTTTATGAGTTTCAAATGGGTCTATGATAGATGATGAGTATACTAGTAGGTTTTTGGAGTTGTTGAGATACGTTCCTTACCTCAAGGAGGAGAAAGCCAAGGTTCAGAGATTTATCAGAGGGTTGTATGTATCATACAAAGACCATATTGATTTCGATGAGCCTATATCATTAGAGGAGGCCATTCGAAATATGAAACATTGTTATGAGAAGTTGAAATGAAAATTTGAGCCTAAGTGGGATTTGAAAGTAAATGAGAAAGATAAAGGAAAATAGCCACCAAAGTGAGAAAGACCGCAAGATACAGGTGAGAAATAAAATGTGGTTCCTTACAAGAAGTTCAATACAACTGGGAAGGGACCTGGAGAGCAGCATACTATAGGTGATCGTAAATCACCATTGAAGTGTTGGATATGTGGAAAAAATCATCGTAAGAGGGATTATCTGCAATATCAGGGTGTTAGACCCCAGATCTATAGTGCACAAGAGGCACAGAAAATTGTGGATGTTGGGCATAACATTCCTCAGATTTATGTAGTTGTGGAAAATATGCAGGAAGGTCATCAGGTTTCTATCATTGAGATGGACGGTAAGCTTTGTGATCAAATTGTTTCTATTTTTATTGATCCTAGATCTAATTATAGTTATATTAGTCTTGACCTAGTGGATAAGTGTGGTTTGAGAAAATAAATGCATGTAAAATATTCATTAGTGCATTTGGATAAAGGAACAAAGAAAATAGTTCACCATTGGGTAAGATCTTGTGCATTTGAGTTAAATGGTATTCCTACACCAACACACTTGAACATTTTTCCATTGGGATCATATAGCGTGCTTTTGGGTATGGATTAGTTATACCTTCACATGACCAAGGTAGATTGTTATGAAAAAGCCATTGAGTGCTTAGATGATAATGGGGAACCAAGGGTATTACAGGGAAAGAAGAAATCCATATTAGTTAAGATGGTGACAGTTATGCAGGCCAAGAACAATCACACAAAAGCATGTCTGCTAGATGTTTTGAGCAGGTATCCAGTTCTACAACAGTTTCAGGATGTATTTCTCGCATAGATTTCAGAGTTGCAACCTCACAGGGAAGTAGAATTTTATATTGAGTTGGTACCTGGGGAAACACCAACATCAAACATGCCTTACAGGATGAACACACATGAGCTGGTAGAGTTAAATTTTCAATTGAAACAGATGCTTGATAAGGGATACATTAGGGCAAGTGTATCGCCATGGGGCACACCACTGTTTTTCATGAAGAAGAATGATCATACTCTTAGATTGTGAATTTATTACAGGGATTTGAACAAAGTGACCATCAAGAACATGTACCCATTACTAAGGATTGATCATTTTTTTTATCATTTGAAGGGAGTAGAAGTGTTCTCTAATATCAACTTGAGATCAGGATATCATCAGGTACACATCAAAGAAGAGAACATCTAGAAAACTACATTCTTGACAAGGTATGGGAATTCTGAATTTGATGTAGTTTCATTCATTTTACTAATACTCCAACTACATTTATGTGTTTGATGAATAGTGTGTTGCATCCTTACTTGGATAAGTTTGTGATTGTATTCATCGATGATATACTGGTATATTCTAAGAATGAAGAAGAACATGTCGAGCATTTGGAAGCAATGTTGAATTTTTTGGGAGAGCATCAGTTGTATGGTAAGATCAGCAAATGCAGTTTCTTCCATACTGAGGTACATTACTTGGGACATGTTGTCTCCAAGGAAGGCATAGTGGTGGATCCAGGAAAATTAAGAGCTATCATGGAGTGGGAAACTCCTAGAAATTTAGATGAGGTAAGATATTTCATGGGACTGGAAAGCTATTACAGGAGGTTCATCAGGAAATTCTCACAGATTGATTATTCGATTACATCATTGTGGAGGAAATGTAAGAATTTTGAGTGTACAGAGGAGTGTGAGACCAATTTTGAACAACTTAAGCATTTTTTGACACATGCTCCAGTATTGAAGATCACAGATCTGGAAAAAGAGTTTATGGTATGTATAGATGCTTTCAAGAGAGGGCTTGGTGGATTCCTTGTGTAGGATGGGTAGGTTGTATGTCATGAGTCATGAAAATTGAATGAACATGAGAATAACTATATGATGCATGACCTTGAGCTAGTAGCGATCATGCATGCATTGAAGATGTGGAGACACTATCTTCTTGGTAGGATATTTGTACTACTGGGTGATAAAAGTGGGTTGATGTACTTTTTTGACCAGTTGAATTTGAATGCTAGGAAAGCTAGATGGATGGCGACGATCAATGAGTTTTACTTTGAGATCAAACACATAGAAGGAAAAGAGAACAAGGTCGTGGATTCTCTTAGTAGGAAAATATAGGTAAATTACATTACAACTATGAGCTCCTATGCAATGAATTTACAAGATAGGATCTTCCAGCCAGGTCAGCAGGATGTTAGATATATGGAGCTTAGGCACACATTGCATCATAGAATAGGTACAGCTACATATACATGTACAACTACAAGTATAGGTGGTGTTGTAGGTACAACTACATGTGTAGGTGTATAGGACATGGACAACCATCTCATGACAGATGGATTGGTAAATTTTAGAGACAAGATATATGTACCAGAGAATAGTGAGCTCAAGAAGGTGATCTTGATGGAGTTTCATGCCAAACCATATTAAGGTCACACATGCTATAAGAAGGCATTAACTACCCTGCATATATTTTATTATTGGCCAAATCTAAGGAGGGATGCAGCAGAGTTCGTGGCTAAGTGTTTGGAATATCAGCAGGTGAAGGCAGAGTGTAGGCATCCAGGTGGTATACTACAACCAATTGTGATTCCAGAATGGAAATGGGAGGTCATTTTGATGGAATTTATTATAGGGTTGCCGAGGATACTCAGACAACATGATTCTATAATGGTTTTTGTGCACAAGTTGACGAAGGTTGCACACTTCATCCTAGTGAAGACTATGTATTCATCTAACGATGTAGCACTGGTTTTCATTAGAGACATATTCAAATTTCATGGTGTTCCAAAGAATATTGTGTCAAATAGGGATGCAAATTTCACTTGCAAGTTTTGGAAGGGATTATTTGCAGTTTTGGGCACTAAGTTGGCCTTCAACGCAACTTATCATCTTTAGACCAATGGACAGACTCAGAGGGTCAACAAGATCTTGGAGAAAATTTTGAGGATGTATGTGATGCATCAATAATGGAAATGGGAAGATAATCTACCACTGGTTTAGTTTTCACACAACAATCAGTATCAAGATTCATTGGGTATGAGTTATGTTAGTGTCTCATGATTTGGAAGATTGGCTAAACCAGATGACAGGGTAACATCAAACCAGTCCTTGGAGTCCAAGGACCTAGCCTTCCTGGACTTAGAGAGGGCTCTCTCTATTCTGTGTGAAGGATGTGAACTTGTTTGCTTTGGATGGTTGATTTTAGGCTAGTTGTTAAGTGTAGGTTTATTTTTTGTTTTGGTTAGGGTAAGATGACTAAGTAGGATAGGTGGAGTGAGAGGTTATCAAATCAATTGGGCAATGGAGTCTATGAAATTATTGATATCTTCGTAGTGAAATTGGGTACATCACAGGGAAAATGCAGTGTAGTCAATGGATCTTTTAAGTTTATGTGTGAGGTGAAATGGACAATAAGTTTGGGAACCAAGGTAGGGCAAAGGGCAGTTAATAATCCTTTGTCAAATACCTATGAATTGGGAGGTATTCAATATGGATAAGCAAAAGATATTATTCATGAGGTAGGGCACACCATTTACTCAGTGGAAATACTTTTAAACAAATAAACATTGAAGATAAAAAATTGTAATATTCCTATTTTAATAGGAATATTTAATTTCATTTTCGTTTTATTTGTTCAAAGAATAATTATGTAAAGGAGGATCAAAAACTCCTAATAGAAGAATAAATCCATGCCCAATGTGAAAAAGGATAAACCAGGGCTGTCTTAATAAAATCCACTTGTGTGTGAAATAGGATTGAGCCATTTGACTGGGTCAACAAGACCAAATCACAGCACAGTCTAGATGCATTGAACCTTCTGGATGATCAGCGCAGTTCTAGAAGGAGGTCCTCCATGTGAAAAGGGTTAAATGAATGACGGTGGTTTAGGGTTTTGGCAAGCTATCATATTATAAAAGGAAGGGGAATGCAACAGGTTGAGGTTGTTCATGATTTGATTTATGAATTGTTGTCTGTTTAGAAAAACAACATTCTTGGCTTCTTAGCCTAGATTGCATTGGAATTTCCTGTTTAGGAGTTCCATCTCTTCCCATTGAGGAGCTCTTGGGAGAGGTTGTATTGCTTGTCCAATATCTGGTTGAAGACCAAGCTTCTACTTCCAACTGCAACACAGATCCAGTGAGGTTTTTCTTGCTTTTGTAAGCTGCAACAAGTGGAATACTAGATCTGTTCAGATCGAGCCTGTGTAGGAGCCTTTTCTCAGTGAGTGTGTCTTTTAACCTCCTGGAAGAGTGCATCCATTGTTTGAGCTTCATTTTATGATCTTGGCATCAGGCCATAGATTTCTCCATCCTTAACTGCACAGTTCCTTGAAGATAATACGTCCTTTTTGCAGGCAGAGTTGCTGTGGGGTTTTTGTATTAGCTTGGAGGAAAGATCTCTAGTGAAAGGGAGCCTTCGCTTCACTGTGGTGATCCATGGATTGGCCAACCAATCCATGTTCATTTCAGATCTGATATACTATGTATCATATTCTTCATAAACTTTGAAGATTACTATAGATCTGTGGCTTAGATCTCATATCTATTCATAGATATCCATCTTTTGTTGAGATCCCCAAGGGGAGTGTAAAGAAGAGCCTCTTTGGCGTATAGATATGTAATAGATCTATATTTTTATGTAAATATCTGCCCTATATCTGAGATATAATAAAACACTGCTTCAGCCCTTTGAAAATTATGCTGTCAAGTTCTTCAGTCTTAATACATTGTGCAACACTTCTATTTTGAGGGTTTATTCATGTTAAACCTCTGTTTTTCTCATGTACATTGTATGATCCATATCATAGACCTGATTTAATGATGTTTATAACCTATTTCATCTAATAGCTTTAGGAAATCATGCTGCTTAATCTTCAGTAAATTCTTCATTAGCCAAGCCCTAGGGATTCAGCCTTTTCTAGCCATGTCGGGAGTGGGAGACCTATTTAACTTAGCTAGAATGATTTTTTTTAGCTTAAATTTGGTATGGAAGTCCCACAGGACCTAAGCTAAAATATAAAACCATCAATTTTCTCTTTCTTTATGCAGATTTCTGAAAATGACCATTTTAGGGCTTAAATCATTGTTTTTCCCCACTTTTGGTTGAAGGGATAGATCACCTTCCTTGCTGCGGAATTTATTACTGATATTAAAGTGTTTATGAACATATCACATGCATTATTAGCCTGCTACTACTCCAATACATTTTTTATATATTGTTGTGGTCCCTCATTGGACATTTATCAAGCCATACTATGTGTGGGAGGCATGTTTGCCTCACCTAGTTTTTTTGGTTTCTGATCTCCTCTTGGGATTGGGTTTTAGATTATCATATCTAATGAATTCAAGGGCTGATTTTAAGAGCTGTAGCAGCCATTCTTGAAAAATTCATTTTTCAGGCATGCTTTGCTAGCTGTTTGAGACCTAGCCAAGGGAAAGATCCTCATTGGGTGAAGAGTCCTCTTCTCAGAGAGAAGACATGTATATTTCTCTCTCAAGAGTAGACCAAGATCTAAGGTCTCCTATTGATTATGAGGCATTTTCCACCATTGAAGAGAAGGCTAGGGGTGACAGTGTAGTCACAACAAAGGCATCTCTAGCATTTCATGAAGAAGGAGGAGGGGAAGTTTCTCCAAGAAGAGAAGCTCTTGCATTCTTATGAGGAGTTTCAAAGAGTATCACATATAGATATTATGGCATAATCCATGGGCAACATGTGCCATCATTATCAGATGGTGAGATCCTGAATACTGCAAAAGAAGAAGAGGAAGGAATGCTTCATAGGGTAAGAAACATTTACCCTCCCTCTTTATTTTAGAGGAGTGATGTTTTAAGAAGGCATGAAAATATATTCAAGAAAATCAAGGACACATCAATCCATACATCTTTATATGATGATCTATGCCTTGATGTCTCCTTACTTGGAAGAAGCCCACTAGGGAAATTCCCTTATGGAAAGAGCAAAGTGTTATCTGAACCTTGTATAGTGATACATTTAGCCAAGGGAGGGACTATTATAGCGCTGGAGACTTTGGGTAAGAAGCATGCTTATGTCAATCACATTATATTTTATGATTGCATGCATTATTTTACTTTACATGTGCAGGCCATGACTCCTAAGAGGAGTGTCTTACCATATAAAATTCATGGCTAACTATGGGCCAGAACTATTTCCAAATATGACCACTCCCTTGATGGGCTAAGGGAGGTCTTGCAACATGATGGGTGCTTCCCTAAAGCACCAAATATACATTTCACCTTTAGAATTGGTGGAATGATGAGGGTAGCAAGTAAGTGGCATGTAAACCACTTACCACATCCAGATCTAAAGCAGGGAGGAGATGACCTGCGCTGGTTTCTATTGGGTGAGTGTGGGTACCACCCGAGGCTTTTGATTTTCCTGTCTCATGCCTGGTATCTCAAGGAAAGAATGCATAAGGAGGAGGCATGGTTACTTTGGTTGAAAAGAAGAAATTATGGACACCCCATGATGAATTCCATGTCCATACATTTACTTATGTCTATGATGTATGTACATGTATTTCTGTTTAGGATGGATATCATAATCATGTATGTACTTTGGGTTGGGAGAAATTGTAACCTTCTCATGAGGTGGCATAAGGGAGCTTGTTTGTATCATGATGTTAATAATTCTCCTATCTTTGTTATGAACATGAGGGGAGGAATGACACATTGGTTGATTGTGTCCTTTGGGAATAAAATCTCCCACATTCATTCATGTTTCAAGAGGAGAGTAGGACATTGTGTGGCTGCTGCATTATATCATTTGTTTCCTTATGCTAGAAGCCATATGTTGGGCTTATGTCAGTGGAAAAAGCCTCTCACTTGGGAGAATTTGCCGCAAGACATGTGTTATTTGGACCATATTCAGCCAACACCTACTACCCTCTACTATTTCCAAGCTTTGAAGAAGCTTTTTGCAGGAAGGAGGTGGTGGGATGGCCACTTATTGTACCATGATTTGAGGCAGCAAGATGATGGAAAACGTTGGTCTCAAGGGAGGGACTATTTTCACCATCCAATATATCATATGACACTTATTCCATATTTATTTTGGAGCACATATGGTGAAAATACTCTATTCACTATATGCATGAAATATTGGGAAAGAAGGCTCACTATGATCCATGAAGGGAATCATGAAGTTCCAAGTTTATTTTGGCTTCATGAGGACTATATTGTTGCAGCCCAGGATCATAGGCTCCATTTGTATCATAAATGGAGGGAGAGATAGTGTGACTTGAGTATTCTTATCTCTCATTTCCAGCCATGGAGCCCCTACACATTGCATATGGTGGGGATTGGTGATTATTTCTTTGAGTTATCAAGGATGGCTCACTCTGTTTGGATGGGAGCATGGAGATTGGATTTTTTCATGGGGGTTGAAGTGCCCAATGTTTACCATCTCTCATGCCTTGTAGGGACCAATGGACAACATATTATTCTTTTATGTATCTCCCACTACTTCATGATGACAGCTATTTGGTTCATCCACCAAAGGCAGGCTTGCATTCTTGGGAGGAGACAGCTCCATTGGAGATTTTACAAATTCCTTGTGAGTTGCTCGAGGACAAGCAACATTTTGGAGGGGAGGACTGTAATATTCCTATTTTAATAGGAATATTCACTTTAATTTTGTTTTCTTTGTTCAAAGAATAATTATGTAAAGGAGGGTCAAAAACTCCTAATAAAAGAATAAATACATGTCCAATGTGAACAGAGGAAAATTAGGGTTGTCTTAATAAAATCCACTTGTGTGTGAAACAAGATTGAAACATTTGATTGGGTCAACAGGACCAAATCACAACACAGTCCAGATGCATTGAACCTCCTGGATGATCAGCGCAGTTCTAGAAGGAGGTCCTCCATGTGAAAAGGGTTAAATGAATGAAGGTGGTTTAAGGTTTTGGCAAGCTCTCATCTTATAAAAGGAAGGGGAAGGAAACATGTTGAGGTTGTTCATGATTTTATTTTTGAATTTTTGTCTATTTAGACAAACAAATTTCTTGGCTGCTTAGCCTAGATTGCATTGCAATTTCCTGTTTAGGAGTTCCATCTCTTCCCATTGAGGAGCTCTTGGGAGAGCTTGTATTTCTTGTCCACTATTTGGTTGGAGACCAAGCTTCTACTTCCATTTGCAACGTAGATCCAGAGAGGGTTTTCTTGATTTTTTAAGCTACAACAAGTGGAGAACTAGATCTGTTCAGATCTAGCTTGTATAGGAGCCTCTTCTCAGTGAGTGTGTATTTTAACCTCCTGGAAGAGTGCATCCATTGTTGGAGCTTCAGTTTTTTATCTTGGCATCAGGACAAAGTATCCTACATCACCATCAGTGCAGTTCCTTGAAGATACTGCGTCCTTTCTACAGGCAGAGTTGCAGTGGGGTTTTGTGTTTCATTTTGGAGGAAAGATCTCTGGTGAAAGGGACCCTTCCCTTCACTGTGGTGATCCATGGGAACACGACCAATCCATGTACCCTTCAGATCTGATCTATTACTATTGTATATACTACATAATTTCTGAATACTACTGCAAAACTGTGACCTAGATCTCAGATCTACTCACTGTGATTCATCATTTGCTGAGATCCCCAAGGGGAGTGTAAATAAGGGCCTCTTTGGCTTACAGATCTGTAATAGATCTATATTTTTATATACAGATATATCCTAGATCTTAAATGTAACAAAATACTACTTCATCTCTCTGAAAATTACACTTTCAAGCTCTTCAATCTTAATACATTGTGCAACACCTCTATTTTGAGGGTTTATTCATGTTAAACCTCTGTTTTTCTCGTGTACATTGTATGATCCATATCATAGACCTGATTTAATAATTTTTATAACCTATTTCATATAATATCTTCAGAAAATCACGTTTCTTAAGCTTCAGTAAATTCTGCATTAGCTAAGCCATGGGGATCGGGCCTTTTCTAGCCATGTCGGGAGTGGGATACCTGTTTAACTTAGCTAGAATGATTTTTTTTATCTGAAATTTGGTATGGGAGTCCCACATGACCTAAGATAACAGATCCAATAGTCAATTTCCTCTTTTTTTACGCATATTTCTGAAAATAACCTTTTTAGGGCTTAAATCACTGTCTTTCCCCACTTTTGGTTGAAGGGATAGATCACTTTCCTTTCTGCTGCATATATTACTGATATTAAAGTGTTTATTAACATATCCGATGCATTATTAGCCTAATAATACTCCAATACAATGTTTATATATTGTTGCAGTCCCTCATTGGACATTTATCAAGCCATACTAGGTGTCTGAGCTATTTCAAAAGATAAATATGGACATATGGAAAACAAGAGAAAACATGAACATATGAGAGATACATCACCATTAACTAAACTCAGGGATCATGCAAGCAAGCCTTCATCACCATCAATCAAGGCAATCCATCCACAAGCTCCACAACACTAAATTGTTATTCAACTTTCATAAACCATGTATTGCTCTTAACACGTGAAGTTCCAAATATTTACAATGAATCCTCATGTCTTATATAACAAGCAAGGAAGAGGAAAACCAAAAAGAGTATCTAGAAGCCTATTGGCCAAAAAGAAATATCTTAAGTTGTCCTTGAGGCTTTGCAAAGCCCAAGGCACAAAAATATCTAACAAATATATTTTATGACAATAAATGGAAATTAAATTGAATTTTAGGCCTGACATGCCTTTGAAATATTTCTAAATGCACATTCTGTCTAGTCACCCACAGGAGCGCAGCACACTGTGTCAAACTCAGAAATTACGCTTGGAGCGCAGCACAAAAATAGGCCTTTTTGCAGCAGTGTAAAAGACTCCGTGATGGCTCATTGGAAAGCCATTAAAGTATAATTTCCTTATATACCTTTTATTTCTTCAATATGACCTCTCAAATTTTCCCAAAAAGTGAAAATACCAAGACTACGAGGAGCGCAGCACATGCTTAGAAAAGTGGGCAGAAAGGTGAATAATTGAGTGTGTTTGACCCTTCTGTGGGGCCAAAACAACTCCAATTGAGCTGAAATTTGGTGAGAATACTCCTATAATGATGGGGAATCCACAAATGTAGACCTCTCCTCCTGAAGATGCCCTAGGAAAAAGCGTAGCATACGGTGTGTTGTGCTCCTGGCCTCAAAATTTGCAAAAAATAAAAAGTTGTTCAATTTCTCTCAAAATTGGTGGGTAGGTGCCTCATGGGTCCCTAGAAACCTATAGAGAAGCTTGGGCCAAAATACCAAGCCTATCTTGGTATTTTTGATCTTTTGGTGCCAGACCCTCATTTTGGGTAGTTTTGAGTTTTTTCCTTGCAAAGTGGTCTCTTTGTTTATAGTGCTCAATGATTCTTCTTTGCAAGTTCAAATCTCCATTGGCCTTCTCCATTTTGGTCTCAAGATGTATGTTGGCCCTTTCAAGCCATGATTCCCTATTATGCTCAATTTCCATGGAAAGGAGTTCAGTGAGGGGAAATTGTTGCACTTGGGCTGATTCTTAATCCCTTTCTTATGCCAAAGCCTTTCTTAGGCCTATAGTTCTAGGCCACTTTCTAGACTGACCCTCCTCATCCTCACTTTCTTCATAGGCACCCATGTACTCCTCCAACTTCACCTGTGCTCTTTGAGCCTCTTTACGGTATTTGAGAATCCTTGCTTCATAGATGGCCTGCTGGCCACTCATTTGTTTGTTCTGCATTTGTAAGAAATGAATGACATCCTTAGCTCTCTCTAATTTAGCCTCCAAATCCCTGATCTGTGCAGTCCTATCTTGTAGGAGAGAGTTTGAAATTCTTATTTCATTGTCCTCATCACTGTCTATGTGAATGAGCTCAAATTCTCTCTCCTCTTCATGATTGTCTTCTTCCTCTTTTACTTTTTCTTTACCTTTGTCAATCATTTGAGATGAGGAGGATGGCATGGCCCCTTGCCCTTTAGAGGCATCAATTACATTCCTCTCTCCTATTTGATAGGTAATGGTGACATGTGTAATAAATTTTAATTGCAAATCTTGATCACTAGTAACTTTAGGACTGTTTTTCTCCTCATGGATGACCTCTGTGTGTGGTACATATTTCTCTTCATGAATCTCTTCTTCTTCATCATTTGACCCACTATTTTCACTGTCTTTCCTATGGTCTTTACCTTTAATTTCAACCTCTATTTCAAAACTTGTATCATTTGCACTTTTTCTATGTTCACTACCTTCATAATTTTTCCCTTCACCATTATGCATACTGTCCTTTTGGCTGAGTTCTTATTCACTGTTTGGTCCATTATTTACTCCTTTTCCTTGACTGTTACTAGTTTGTTGACAGTAATTAATTTGTTGATTGTCATTAATTTGTTGACTGTCACTAGTGTGTTGACTATCTCTAGGCTCACTATTTTCATCTCTGTTTTCTTCTTTAGCGATACTTTCTTCTTGGTCACTGCCTTCATTAATTTCTTCTTGACCATCATTACTTTCTTCTTGGCTATCTTTCTCTTCTTCACTATTTTCTTCATTTTCATTATCCTCCCCCTCACTTCTTTCTTTATTGGTATCATTGCTATGTTCATTTTCACCACTATTTTCTTCATTTGCATCACTACTTTTATCACTTTCCTTTGCATCACTGCTTTCATCACTTTCCTTTGCATTACTACTTTCTTCTTGGATATCTTCCTCTTTGTGGCTATCTTCCTTTCCTTGACTCTTTTCTTCATTTTGATCATCCTCTCCCTCACTGCTTTCCTCTTAGACATCACTACTTTCTTCTTGGCCATCCTCCTCTCCTTCACTGATTTCTTCATTTTCATCATCGTCTCCCTCACTGCTCTCTTCTTGGCCATCACTGCTTTCTTCTTGGCCATCTTCCTTTCCTAAACTGCTTTCTTCATTTTCTTATTTCTTAGGGGAAGGTGAATGAGGAAGGTCTATTTGAGGAAATGATTCACATGAAGAAGATGAACCAATGTCGTTGGAGGGTGATGGAAGTGTGTGAGGAGAATTTTGAGATGATGATGGCAGACTTTGCAGAGGGATGGTCTGTGGAGTTGTGAAATCATCATGGGCAATGAAAAACTCCTAGGGGATGCCTTGTTGTTCTAGCTGGTGTGAGATAATCACTTTTATGAGGGAATGATGAAAAAGGCTTGACATTTGTTGGGATGGAGGCCCATTTTGCATGATGGAAGACATTTTCTCAATACTTTTGCAAAGGCAGTAGGGCATATGTAGCAACTTGGTTTTGGTGAAGTGCATGAGGAGTCTTATGTGGTAGGAATAGACTCTAGAGAACCTACCCTCACAGGTGAAGTATTTCATAATGATTTTCAATGGGGGAACATATCTGTCTAATAGATGAGAGAAGGGGAACATGGTTTTGCAATCAACTTGAAAACTTGGTTTCAAGAATGGGCGATAGTGGCTTAGGTCCAGATGATTTTGTTTGAACCACCTTTATCCTATGTAAGGTATTCCAGTGGCCCTAGAAATGGCATAGTCGGTCAACTCAAATTTTACCTCGACTAGGTGTACTTGATGATTATGTAGGTTTAGGGCAAAGAGCTTGGTCAATTGAGGGTGACTCTGGATCTTTTGCACTTTTTTGCAGAATTCATAGTATCCCAATTCTTGAAAATAGGACAAAATAGTAGGGGAGGTTATCAGATCTTTAGTGCTTATAGTTTCAAACCTATTTGGCATCCCTCCCTTCCTTGGCTGCTTTTTAGGCCTTTGACTTGCCTCATCAATGTCAACATTCTCTTCTTTAGACATTTTGCTTTTTACCCCTGCCTCAAAATATTTAAAGAGGATTGGCACTACTTGTAGAATGATGTGAAAATGTTGAATGAGATGGTGAGGTTTGTAATTAGATTAAGGCATCAGCATTGTGCAGGCCAAGTGTTTCTTTAGGATTTCACTGCCTACTCCAAAACAAATTTCAAATTTCCTTTGTGACCTTATATATTCAGAAAAACATATGCACATGAAGGAAAAGTTCAAAATACCTCGTTAAAAGGCCTCCATAGCATAAAAATAGCTAAGAAAACCTTGTCAAGTGGCTTGGGTCACCCTCTGAACATGTTTTCGTGCAGAGGTTAAAAACTGTGGCAGGAACGCAACACAACGCTAGTCGGGCGGCTCGGGTCACCCCTGAACGTGCCTTCGTGCAGAGTTCAAAATCGTGGTAGGAGCACAGTACAACACTAGCCGGGCGGCTCGGGTCACCCCTGAACGTGCCTTCATGCAGAGTTCAAAACCGTGGTAGGAACGCAGCACAATGCCGGTCGGGAAAATCGGGTCACCCCTGAACATGCCTTCGTGTAGAGTTCAGAACCATGGTAGGAGCGCAGCACAACGCTGGTTGGGCAGCTCGGGTCACCCCTGAACGTGCCTTCATGCAGAGTTCAAAACCGTGGTAGGAGCGCAACACAACACTGGTTGGGAGTCTCGGGTCACCATTGAACATGGGGCAAACAGCAGGAGCACAATGCCATTCTATAGGCGCGCAGCCCGTAGTGGAAATTTACACAGGGATACGCTACAGGAGTGCAACGCAGCTGCTTTGGAGCAAACACCTGAAAAAAAATTTCGTGGACTCTCTCGGAAATTTTGAAAAACCCTCACTCCTTCTGCAAAAATCCAAATGTTGAATGGGAGATGCTTTGCTGGATTTGTTTTAAACCCTTTGATAAAAATCAAAAGTAAAAACCCACTTTATAACGTTTGTTTCTTATCACTTTTTCTCACTATGCCTTTTGATTGTTTTTGGTCTTGCAGGTGGTATTTTAATAGGAACCTTTTTCTTTTCACTGTTGGAGGCATCTTGAGTTTCTTTTCAAATTGATAGCTTGGCTGAAGAAACCAAGACTATGCATTTTTCATATAATTGGAAAATGAACCTGTTTTATGACTTTAAACACCTATACACATCAAACTTATCATTTTTGCAATCTCTCACTATGACTGATATTCTAACATGTTTTTGTCTTTAAGTAATGAAGAAAAAATCTCTTGGTGGGAGAAATACCCTAGCATTAAGTATAAAAAAACATTTTGGTCTTTTGGGATGTGCCAACTTTATGTGAAACATTGCTTGCCTTATCCTTATCAATTTCCCTGAAAGAAAACACTTTTGACAGTCTTGTAAAGTGCCATTCATGTTCATCTATCTTTTGCAAAATAGTCATTTGATAGGGATGGCATTTGTTGGGAGTTCCATTGCTCTGCTTCAAATCACGGGTATATATGTTTCTTAGGCCACTTAAAATATGCCTCTAACTGTCTTTTAGAAAAAAAAACCCTTGAACTGACATTTCTTGCCCCTTTTTGTTGATACTCTTCATCAATTTTCTACCTTTGGTGTAGAGGAGTATTGATTTTCATTTCTGCCCTTCTTAATCTTATTTAAAACATCTGATTTTACCTTTTTATGTAGTGGAGTTAGTGCTTGTCTTCCAAACCCTAGAAGGTAGTTTGAAAAACCCTTTGAAACCATCTTCTGTGATGAAGGAGGCTTCTTTGTCACTATTTGACCATATTTGTCCACCTTCCCAAACTTCTGAGTTTTTGGGGATGTTTAGAAAAAGCAAACAATGTTGTCTTCTAAGTTCTCAAAGAAATACTTATCAAACTCATTACTTATGTCTAAAAGTCTTCAATGATCATTTTGAAAGGGTTGAGGTGTCCTTTGCCTTTGTAAACCTAGTATTGCTTTATTTCTTGATCAAAAACAGTCATAAATCCTGATTTCCATCAAAACCCATACCTTGTTGCTTTCTTCTTGGTTGTCAGTGGTTTTCTAGTGATGGTACCTCTCATTACTTTACCTCTTGCTAGGTTGGTAGCCTTTTGACTCTTTTGCAGAAATGTGAGCAAGGGGCAGCTGTCCCCTTACAAAACTTGTGCTTTAGGCCAAATACCTTTTGAATGATCTCTTTGATGAGTTTAAAACAAGATCACCAGTCCTTTCCTTCTTTTAATGTGATTTCTTCATAAAGGAAAAACAGAGTTTGTAGGGCACCAAATCCATCCTATGACTTTGTGAAACTCTAGGTGACCTAGTGGAGGCTTTCTGGTACTTGACCTTTTGGACTGAAACCTAGAACTTGGGATTTATCAAGTGTGAGACAGATTTCATGATAAAATAATTTATTGAAGACCTGAAACCCCATTTACTTGATTTATTAAAGATTCTGCAGAGATAGTTTGAGACTATCAGTGTTTAGGAGTAGTTTGGTGGACACAACAAGCTGATTGATTAGTGAGCTTAGATAGCAGTGAGATTTTTAGGTGAAATAAAAACAAGGGATTTGGGTCAAAGGTGACCAGATATAGATAAAATGGGTGACATGGGCTCTTAATGGGTATTCCGAGACTGGTAGGCAAAGCTAGATAGGATGAAATGATAAAAATAGTGAATAATTATCTTAAGGATAATGAAGGCAGTGAGATTTCTAGAACTCACAATGTGTATGAACTTTGTTTCTAGAAATCTTGGGATAATCATTTAGTCATCTAAACAGGTAAAAATTACTGATGACTAAGAGTGGCTCCACTTGGGGAGGGCAGCTCCTTTTCAGGAGGTGTCCAGAATTTCAGATCTCTTGATTTATAGAGACCAGTGCCTCATCCATTGGGAAGATTTTCTTCTTTTCTTTTGTTGTTGCTTTCCTGAAGTAGTGATTTTGATAATCTGAAAGCACAATTATCTCAACTTCACTTCTACTTACCCAAACTACTTTCCTAACATTTTCTCTTCCTTGGGTGCACTTGAACTGGCAAACCCATTGACACCTTTTCTTTTGAAAGCAAAGAAACAAACTATCTACTTCTATAGTTATTTCTTCCAAGAGTTCAGATTATGCTAGTGAACTCTATTTATTGTCTACCCAATCTATTTGACTGTCAAGATTAAATAGTATGACAGACTTCATTCGCTAAGCTAAAAACATGAAATTGAAAACATGACTAAATCAGGATTAAAAAATCTGATTTGTCATGGGTTTGTGGCAGAAAAACAAGCTGCACACAAATGTTATTTTTGTATAAAATAAGACTTAGAAAAATCAGGGCTAGGATATTTAGTTTGCTATTCATCCCTATCTTTCTCCTTGGTTCTGTTTTGAGCATGTGGAACCGGTATCTTTGTTTCTTAATCTATTTTCTTCGACAAGTCAAGCTTCAATGATTTGACCAGCATTCTTTTCACTAACTTATCAACAATAAATTTAAAACATGTTCAACCATGATTAGGATAGATAGCTGAACGAGACATTATTTTTGCACCAGTAGTGGCATTTAGGCTTGCACACTTTTAGTATTACCTTTTTTTGGGTATGGGGTTGTACCTTGTTTTTTGAATCTACCCTCTTTTCCATTTTTTCCTATGTTTTTTTGTTTTTCTCTTTGTGACTCTTTCTTCACACAATGGCATGTACAATGATTGAAAATTTTAAAGCTAAGGATCTTGACAAAAGTAGTGTTTGAGAATCCTATATTCAAAAGGATCTCATAACATCTTTTTTCCATTCAGCTCTTGAAAATAGAAAACATAGCTACCTCTATTTGACAACATGGTATAAGGATTATTCCAAGAGTTTTCAGAAAATCCATGATCCCCTTGGTGCTTCTTCTTTTACCTTTGCTCCTCAAATATATTTTTGTCAAAGATCCTCTTTAAGTAGGCAAGGTATTCCTTATCATCTTTAAAACAAATTATGAATTCATCCATGTACACCACAGTAGAGAAATTTAAAACTGAAGGCATAGATTTTCGGAAAGTATCGCCAACACTTTCTAGCCCGGGAAGTATTTGTTTAAGCATGCAACTGTCCCAAGGAAATTTGAAAAAATATTTGAGCTGATTGATCTAAAGTGTTATCATCTGATGGTAACCTGAAAAACTATCGTGCAATGAGTTTTGGTTAGAAAACCCTACCCTTTGTAAAGTATGATCTTTTTTGGTAAAAAGGTATTTGTTCCTTTGGAAGGGTTGCTCCTGGTACCTAAAGTTTATACAAAGCCTATGTCCATTTGCCTTATTTCTAAGTGAATTCAACTGCTCAAAATTTTCATGACCCTTTTTGAAAGGAAGGCTTTTTAGAATAATGGCTATGTTACAAGGTTTTAGACTAGCCTACCTACACACATAAGCATTCTGAAATTTTTTGCAAAGTCTTGTATTTCTTTGTTTTTTGTGTAGTGATAAAATTAATTTAGACAACTTAATTATTTCAGGCTTCTTAATTTTACCCATGCTATCTTCCCCTATATCAGCTTTAGCAAATATTTCTTTGGGATTTATAGCAATATTTTTGAAAATTGACAATTTTTTTGAAAGGGAAAAATTCTTGGATGATGAAGTATCTAGGTAAGGTAAAAACATCAGACTGTCTTGTTCCAGATTCCCAAAGATTTTTGTTTTGTGAGGGTATTTCATTTTTCTGGATTAGCAAAAGGAGGAAGTTGTGTTTTTGTGGTTTGTCTTTCCTGTGAGCAATCTGTTTCCTGTCCTAAACTGGTTCTTTTTTTTCTGACATTTCATTTTCAATTTTTAGAAAATCAAGTTTAGTTTTGTTATCTTGTGGTGTTTCAGGGTCGTGATAGTTTTGACTATCGAACTCATCATAGAGGAACTGATATGATCGTTTAAATGCGCCTAGATCTTCACAATCTTCATTCACTTGCTCATCAAGGTCATTTTCATTATACAAGATGAATGAGTCGAAGTATGAATGAATGGAATAGATAGGGGTGTTGTTGGGTCTATCTAGGCTGCTTACCATATACTTCATGTGAGATTCCCAGTAGATTCTCCTTGTTTGGTTAAAAATTGGGATGGTAGCATAATACATGCCAAGTTGGAGGTTCCCCAGAAGTTGGGCTCTCCAAGATTAGGACAAAAGCATGTCATATTTGGGGGGAATGTCAGCTACGACTATGTCCATGACCAGGCTCTTAGCCAGGATTTATGTTATATTGACACATAAGTCCTTGATTAAGCCCAAGCACTTAACCCTGCTTGATTCAAAGGAATAAAGATCTTTGTAGGGCCTGGTTATTTCTAGGCCTAATATTTCCATCACTACCTTTGGCATGAGGTTGTGAAAGGCACCAAATTCTAGCATGGCATTATGTAGGATTTTTTCGTCTATGTTTAGGCTAACATAGAATGGGGGAATGGCTCCTTCTTGCTATTTTCCATCTACTTCAGGTCCAAACAACAGCTCTGGTTTATCATCTGTCAAATTCAGAGTATTGGTATCATTCCCTATGTTCAAAACTTTCAAAACTTGGGAGAGGTACATATCCTGAGCTACCAGTTCAGTGAGAGGGATGGTTATTTTGATTTTAGCGATCTCTCCTTCAAAAATGAAAGGTACTTGAGTTTTAGACATATTTACATCAGTTTTATCAGCCATAAATTTTTCCACATTTTTAATTTGCTGATTTTGATTTAGGGCTTTGGTCAATAGATTTTTCTCAGGGCCACTAGTAGAGGCGCTAGGAAAACTTGTTTCAACACCTGGTTGGCTAGTTTTATCCTTGTTAGGATCAGTTTTCTTAGCCATGGTGTTGTTATTGTCTGCTATTCTTTTAAGAATTTTTTCAGGAGTTTTCTTAACAGCAGTGTTCGAGTTGTTTTTCCTGGAGTTGTCTTGGTTTTTCTTACTCCTAAGATCATATTGTCTATGGACTTCCATTATGGCATTTTCTAATCCCAATTCATGGTCTTTGGAATCTTCATAGCTTGTTTCGTCTTGGTTTGAGGAGAAAAAAACTTGTTCTTCTTCTGTGAGAAAAACATCACCCTCACTATCAGAGCCTATTAAGTTTAGATGATTTTCATCTAGTTGTTCAATGTCTTTTTCCCCTTCATCAACATAGTTATCTTCGAAGGGTGGCCTGATTTGTTGATCATTTTCCCTTGGTCTGTTTTGGGGCGGGTCTCTTCTAAAATTCTGATTCTGGTTTCTGTTTTGGGGATTTGGTCAGTTGTCCCTAGCGGGTATTCTTTCATTTATGCTTATTCTCTCCATCATTCTTTCCATGGTCCTAAGAAGGTTGTCCATCTTGGAATCTGATGAGGAGGTGGAGTACATGGTGTCATCTTTGTAAGCTACCCTCTTTTCTTATATTAGCCTAGCTCTTTTTTCAATTAAGTTGGCCTCTACCCTTATAGCTCCCTTTTGCATGTCTTCTAGAGTTAGGGGCTCTCTTTCTCTTAGTTGATAGGCCATGTCGGGGTAAAAAATTTCCGAGAATTTAACTAAGGCTAGGCCTAATGGGGGTTTCATGTTTGGCGGTAGTGCGTTGTAAACACTATTGAAACTAGTGCAATAGTCTTCGACACTTTCCCCTGTGTTTCTTTTAATATTGCTATATTCCAAGAGGATCTGAAGAGGGTTTTTCTTGATTTCCCATTTGTTTATGAAAGTTTGGTAAAGGGAAGGGAGATCATGTATGCTGTTGGGAGTTAGGCTTTTGAACCATTTCTTAGCTTCTCCTCCTAGGCTTTGGGAAAACATCCTCATATTCATGGTTTCTTCTTCTAATTCCATTTAGTCAAAAGCGTCATTCATTCTATCTACATGTTGTTTGGCAGTGGTGGATTTAGCCTCGGTGAAGTGTGGGATTCTGGATTGGTAATCATTTGGCAAAGGTACCAATGGTTGTGGTAACACAAGGGTTGCATACCATGCTGCCATGATAGGAGCTAATGGTGGATTTAAAAGCAGAGGATTTGTGATATGAGATGGAGTGGTTTGCACAGTGGAGGTGTGCATGGGTGTGGCAGAAGTACTCAGACTAGTAAACTGATTCTGATCAGACTTGGGGTGAAAGGAGCCAAAGTGATGGAGAAGTTGGAAATCAGGTGGTGTGGAAGGAGAAACTTCTCCTCTAGGACTCTGCTGGAAGTCTATGGGCTCAAGATCCATATGGTCGATTATACTTTGTGACTTGGTTCTAAAAAGGTTTCTAGTATGGTGCAAGGCAAACTGGGGATCTTGCAAGGCTGTAAGATGTTCAGGTACAAAGCTTGCTTTATGAATGGTCCTATTAGTAGCTAAGTTTCTAGTTTTAGAAGTTTTCCACAAAATGCTTTATGGGTCATCAACTATAGTAGGAGGGTTTGGGTCCAAATGAGATCTAGTATTGATTCTTCGCGAAGCTAGGTTTCAAACTCAAAATTTTGAGAGGATGAAATTTTTGAAAACTTTTTCGACAAGTTTTCCTCTTTTATGTTTGCTAAACTCACACAGTGTGAGACTAGGATTATAGAATTCCGAGGGTTGATTCGGCACAATCCTATAGGGGTCTAGGGAGACTAGTAAAGTTAGAAGGCCTACTGGAGGCTAGTGGAGTTGCTAGGTGGATATTTTAGTTGTTTTGAAGGTATGTGTCTATGGTCCACCACCAATACTGACAAGAAGCAAATCTAGGAATGTTTTGGGGTTTTATGAGTTTTTATATGCATCCCTTAAGGTATGTAAGGGTGTCCTATAGCTGATTCATCATTTTTCTAGGATGGTGAAAAAGATAGATTCTACTCTTAGGGTATCAATTAAGTTCTCGTATGATTTGACGAAGGTTTCTGAAGTTGTAAGGGATACTTAGTTTGTCACTGACATTAGAGGTTGCATCATGATCACCATTTTGTTGGTGAAAGTGATGAGGTGATTTACAAATCACAAGATTTCAAATTTTAACTGAGGGTTGAAAGAGTCTATAAGATTTTTTAGGCTACTATGTACTTGGTCCCACTGTGATCGCCATTATGTTAGTGTGGAAATGAGGTGGCAGATGAACCACCAGATACTATTAGTAAAACTTGAGGGTCTAAAGAGTCTTAAGAGGTTTTTAGGCAATTATATACTCAGAAGGTCCCACCGTGATCGCCATTATGTTAGTGTCCAGTGATTTGGCAGATTGGCTAAACCACATGACAGGGTAACATCAAACTAGTCTTCTGAGTTGGAGGACCTAGCCTTCCTAGACTCATAGAGGGCTCTCTCTATTGTGTGTGAAGGATGTGAACTTGTTCTCTTTGGATGGTTGATTTTAGGCTAGTTGTTAAGTGTAGGTTTATTGTTTGTTTTGGTTGGGGTAAGATGACTAAGAAGGATAGGTGGAGTGAGAGGTTATCAAATCAACTGGGAAATGGAGTCTATGAAATTATTGATATCTTGGTAGCGAATCTGGGTACATCACAGGGAAAATCTAGAGTATTCAATGGATCTTTTAAGTTTATGTGTGAGGTGAAATGGACAATAAGTTTGGGAACCAAGGTAGGGAAAAGGGCAGTTAAGAATCCTTTGTCAAATACCTATGAACAGGGAGGTCTTCAATATGGATAAGAAAAATATACTAATCATGAGGTAGGGCGCACCATTTACTCAGGGACAATACTTTTAAACAAATAAACATTGAAGATAAACAATCCAGTAGAACACGGAAGAAAGACAACTTATCTAACTTTAATGATTCAACTTTCACGAGTTAAAAACATATAAGAAACGAATAGCATCAATAAATGAAGAGGGAATGCCTAAAAATCATTCATTAAACTATAAAGAACTTCGAAGAAAACTAATAAGCATATTCAAAGGGTGAGATCGAAACAAGACCTCTTTAACTTAACCTAATAATCAATACATCAAAGAGAGATTTCAAAACAGAGTTTACATAGTATTAAACAAGAAGGTCTTACCATGAATCATGTTTATAAACTAGCATATTAATCCAACAATGAAATAGACAAGCTTAGGTGGGCCTAAAGAGCAATGAAGAATTCTTTAAGCTAACCCAGCAGAAGAAAACATGAAAACAATAGCTAACAGGAGGACTAAGGTGCCTCAAACAACATTTATCATCCTATACTTTTCTGAGCTATTGAAAAATAGAAATATGGACATATGGAAAACAAGAGAAAACATGAACATATGAGAGATACATCACCATTAACTAAACTCAGGGATCCTGCAAGAAAGCCTTCATCACCATCAATCAAGGCAATCCATCCACAAGCTCCACAACACTAAATTGTTCTTCAACTTTCAAAAACCATGTATTGCTTTTAACACATCAAGTCCCAACTATTTACAATGAATCATCATGCCTTATATAACAAGAAATGAAGAGGAAAACAAAAGAGAGTATCTAGAAGCCTATTGGCCAAAAATATGTTGAATTCTTAGTTGAACTGAGAGGGGGGGTGAATCAGTTCAATACATACATGAGTTTTCTTTTTTTTAATTTTCATCAGCTTATTTACAGGTTACTTTTGTATTCAACCTTAGTATATGAACAGTCTTAATATGTTGCAGAAAGTATTGAATTAATGTGACATTAAACTTATTATGAGAGCAGTAAACATTAAGCAGATTTGATAAATCATCTCAGCACACAGGCAACACAGATATAAGTGGAAACCCATAAAGGGAGAAAACCACATCTTATTATTGTTGTGATGCAAAGGCAAGCTCCAACTCCCTCTCACCACTATTTTTCTGCAGGCACCAAACTACAGGAGGCTCCAACCTCAATTCTGCAAGCTACAACTTGCAAGGAAGCTCCAAATCCCTTCAATTTTTCTACAGGCACCAACCTACAGGAGGCTCCAACCTCAGTCAGCTACAACTGATAGCTATCAAGCTTCAACTTGATAGGGAAGCTCCAACTTCCTCAATTTATCACAAGAAGTGTTTGTTGTTTTACCTCAGATATCAGCTCTGTTCTGTAGCATCTCTTTCTGCTCCTCTCTTCCTTATCTTCTCTGCCTCAATCTTCTATACTTTTCATTCTATATTCTTACTCTCTCTAACCTCTCTATGCATATCAAGATGATATTAATTATAGAGAATTCCTGATGACTGTTTGTATTCCTCTAGGAATTCGAAATGGATAGTCATACCTCTTGGTCTTCAGCCTTCTCATTTCTTTTCAGCTCACTCAGAAAAATGTAACTGTAGGTGCTTATTTTAATATTACAGTGGGATATTTGCTCTCTTTTGGAGACTTTCCAATGCATCACAACAATATAAATCAATTAAAAAAATTTACATTCAATTACAATGAAAACTCCAGCTCAACTCATTCAGCCTTTAGGATCGCTGCAAATTTGTCTTTTCTTTGACTGTGTTTGTCCCTTTCTCTCCTCTGTATGCCTTTCTGTTTATAGCTGCTGCATAACTCCTGTATTTATGTAACTGCACTTTTTATATCATGCGAATCTGTAACAACGCCTTATATATATATAACAGTGCCTTTTATATATATAACCCAATTTCATTTCTCAGCATAATTATACAGAGTTTAATCATACAAACTGCCTTTTAATACAACTTAAATCAACTCTCGGCATAATAATAAAAGCCTGTTTAACATATAAAATTCCCTTTCGAGCCCACCATCCGAACTTTGTTTTGTGCTCCGATGTGATGAGTTTCCTCCAGAGATTTCCGATTGTGATTGATCGCAATCGCAAACTTCATTTACCAGTTCCGCTGTGCTGCCTTAACTCCGATGTGATTGACCACTGTTCATTTATTTTTCCGATGCGATGGGTCCGATGCGATTAATCGCAATCGCAAATTCCATTTGCATGTTCCGATGCCCTGCATTAACTCCGATGCGATGTAACACTATTCTGTCGGAATTCAAACATATATTAACCACCGTTTATATGCCCATCGGGTCTGGGCTTCAATCGCAATCGCAAGTTTTGGTTGGATGTTCCGATAGGCCCATACTACGATGCTTCGATGCGATTAGGCCAGAATTCAAATATATATTAACCACCGTTTATACGCCCATCGGGTCTGGGCTTCAATCGCAATCGCAAGTTTTGGTTGGATGTTCTGCTGCACCATTTTTCTCCGATGCGATTGGGAAAGGGTCCCACCTTATGGTACTTTGGTTCTTTCGATCATAAAGCGCTCCACTTATATAAAGCACTACATATATATATGCTTTCACTTCCACCTTTAGTGTAACCTCCAGCTGGGTAATGATTCTCAGAATAAGAATTATATATGTATACATTGCCGCTTGGGTTAAGATTCTCGGAATTATGTTTATGTATCCTCCTGCCTGGGTTACGATTCCCGGAATGAGGTTTATATATATATACTTTTATGCTTGGTTCATGATTCTCGGAGTTATATATATATATCCTCTGGCTTGGGTAACGGTTCCCAGAATTTATGTTTAGTATATCTTCCGGCTGGGGTAATGATTCTTGGAATTTTATGTAGAAATATTGCTCTGCCTCTGCCTCTGATAACGGCTCTGCCTCTGCTGTGATAACGGCTCTGCCTCTGCCTCTGATAACAGCTCTGCCTCTGCCTCTGCCTTTGCCTAGCTGCTGTGCCTCTTTCTCTGTCTCGGTCGTTGCTTCCGTTCTACTGTTTGACTGTTACATTTCGACATTCTCTTCCATCTGTCTCCTTTGCTTCCTTTGTTCGCTTCTTTTTTGCCTCTGCTACTTGTTTGCTGCCTCTACCTCTCTGCTACTTTGCTTCTCTCTTTTTTTCATCTGCTCCTTGACTGATGCTACTCCTTAATTCTCCTTTTGCTGCCTGTGCTTCTTTAAATGAACTTGTCTCTGCTGCTCGACCCTATCTACATCTTGTTGCTATGCTGCTTTCTTTGCCTTGTTGCTGCCTCAGGTGTTCCTCCTTTGCCATCTCCTTTGCCATCAATGACAACATTTCCAACAAAAGAAATATCCTAAGTTGTCCTTGAGGCTTTGCAAAGCCCAAGGCACAAAAATATCTAACAAATATATTTTCCGACTATAAATGGAAATTAAATTGACTTTTAGGCCTGACATGTCTTTGAAAACTTGCTAAAAGCACATTCTGTCCAGTCACCCATAGGAGCGTAGCACACTGTGTCAAACTTTGAAATTATGACAGGAGCGCAACACAAAAATAGGCCTTTTTTCAGCAGTGTTTTGGAGGCTTTCCCGATGTCAGAAAAGGCTCCGTGATGGTTCGTTGGAAAGCGATTGAAGTCTAATTTATAGATATACCTTTATTTCTTCAATATGACCTCTGAAATCTTCTCAAAAAGGGAAAATTCCAAGGCTTCCAGGAGTGCATCACATGCTCAGAAAAGTGGGTAGAAAGGTGAAAATTTGAGTTTTTTTGACCTTTTTGGGGGGTCAAAACAATTCCAATTGAGCTGAAATTTGGTGAGCATACTCCTCTACTGATGGGGAATCCAAAAATTTAAACCTATCCTCCTGAAGATTCTCTGGGAAAAAGTGAAACACATGGTGTGCTGCGCTCCTAGCCTCAAAATTTGCAAAAAACAAAAAGTTGTTCAATTTCTCTCAAAATTGGTAGGTAGGTGTCTCATGGGTCCCTGACCCTCATCATCCTCACTTTCTTCATAGGGGCCCATGTACTCAAAATTAACCTATGTTCTTTGAGCCTCTTTCTAGTATTTGAGCACCCTTGCTTCATAGATGACCTGTTAGCCACTCATTTGTTTGTTCTGCATTTGTAAGAAATGAATGACATCCTTAGCTCTCTCTAATTCAACTTCCAAATACCCGATCTATGCATTCCTGTCTTGTAGGAGAGATTTTTCAATTCTTGTTTCATTTTCCTCATCATTGTCTATGTGAATGAGCTCAAATTATCTCTCCTCTTCATGATTTTCTTCTTCCTCTTTTACTTGTTCTTTACCTTTGTTAATCATTTGAGCTGAGGAGGATGGCATGGCCCTTTGCCCTTTGGAGGCAGCAAACACATGCCTCACTCCTCTTTGATAGGTAATGGGGAAAGGTACAACAAGTTTCAATTGCAAAGCTTTATCACTAGTGACCTTAGGACTGTTTTTCTCCTCATGGATGATTTCTGTGTGTGCATCTTCCTTACCTTGTTCTTTGTTGCCCTTTTGATAATAATCTTCACTATCTCTTATGCCATCATCACTGTCAAGACCCTTAGGACTATCATCCTCTATTTTTGTGATGCTAGAAGTGTCTTCATTACTGCTTGGTACATCTTTATCTTCATGAATGTCCTCTTCTTCATCCTTTAACCCACTATTTTCAATGCCAAACTCAGCCATTGTGTCATTGTTTGCACTCTGTGTGGGATCATTGTCATAGGAAACCTCATTAGTCCCTCTTATACTTTGATGGTCACTTTCTTCCTTACTAGGTGAAATTTCCTCACTTCTCTACCCACTGTCTTCTCTGTCTTGCCTATGGTCTTCACCTTCAATTTCAACCTATGTTTCATAACTTGTATCATTTTCACTTTTTCTATGTTTATTGTCCTTGTTTTCAGAATTTATCCCTTCACCATGATGTATAATCTCCTCTTGGCTGAGTTTTTCTTCACTGTTTGGTTCACTATTTACTCCTTTTCCTTGAATGTCATTGGTTTGTTGACTGTCAGTAGGCTGTTGACTGTCACTAGTTTTTTGATTGTCACTAAGCTCACTGTTTTCCTCTTGATAAGTTGCCTCTGACCCTGTGTCCTTGGAGTCATCCTCTTCACATTTAGACCCACTGTTTTGGCATTTTTTCTCATCATATGGCCGACTTCTTTCTTCATTTTCATAATCCTCTCCCTCACTTCTTTCTTCATTTTCATCACTACTTTTATCACTTTCTTTTGCATCACTTCTCTCTTCTTGGCCATATCTGCTTTCTTCTTGGCTATCTTCCTCTCCTTGACTGCTTTTTTCATTTGCATCATCCTCTCCCTTACTGCTTTCTTCATGGCCATCACTGCTTTTATTGCTTTCTTTTGCATCACTGCTTTCTTCTTGGCTATCTTCCTCTCCTTTAATGATTTCTTCATTTTTATCATCCTCTCCCTCAATGATTTCTTCATTATCTGATTTCTTAGGGGAAGGTGAATGAGGAAGGTCTATTTGAGGAAATGATTCATGTGAAGAAGATGAACCAAGGTCAGTGGAGGGTGATGGAGGTGTATGAGGAGGATTTTGAGATGATGATGGAAGACTTTGTAGAGGGATGGGCTGTGGAGTTTTGAAATCATCATGGGCAATGAAAATCTCCCAGGGGATGCCTTGTTGTTCTATTTGGTGTGAGACAATCACTTTGATGAGGGAATGATGAAAAAGGCTTGACATCTGTTGGGATAGAGGCCTATTTTGCACGATGGAAGGCATTTTCTCAATAATTTTGCAAAGGTAGTAGGGCATATGTAGCAGCTTGGTTTTGGTGAACTGCATGAGGAGTCTTATGTGGTAGGAATAGACTCTGGAGAACCTACCCTCGCAGGTGAAGTATTTCATAATCTCTTCATTAGGAGAACATATCTGTCCAATAGATGAGAGAAGGGGAACATGGTTTTGCAATCAGCTTGACAACTTGGTTTCAAGAATGGGTGATAGTGGCTTAGGTCCAGATGCTTTTGTTTGAACCACATTTTTCCTATGCAAGGCATTCTAGTGGCTCTAGAGATGGCATAGGCGGTCAACTCAAATTTTACCCTAGCTAGGTGTACTTGATGATTATGAAGGTTTAGGTCAAAGAGCTTGGTTAATTGAGGGTGACTCTAGATATTTTGTACTTTTTTACAAAATTCATAGCATCCCAATTCTTGAAAATAGGAAAAAATAGTAGGGGAGGTTATCATCTCTTCAGTGCTTATAGGTTCAAACCTATTTGGCATCCCTCCCTTCCTTTGTTGCTTTTTAGGCCTTTGATTTGCCTCATTAATGTCAACATTCTCTTCTTTAGACATTTTTTTTTTTACCCCTGCCTCAAAATATTTAAAGAGAATTGGCACTACTTTTAGAATGATGTGACAATGGGGAATGAGATGGTGAAGTTTTCTAATTAGGTCAAGGCCCAACAGTGTGTAGGCCAAGTGTTTTCTTTAGGATTTTACTGCCTACTCCAAAAAAACTTTCAAATTTTCTTTGTAACCTTATCTTTAGAAAAATATGCACCTGAAGGAAAAGTTCAAAATACCTCTTCAAAATGCCTCCACAGCAGCAAAAATAGCTCATAAAACCTTATCGGGCAGCTCGGGTCACCCTCTGAATGTGTTTTCATGCAGAGGTTAAAAACTGTGGTAGGAGCGCAAAATAACTCCTATCAGGCCACCTTGAACGTGCCTTCATGTAGAGTTTAAAAATTGTGGCAGGAGCGCAGCACAACTCCTATCAGGCGGCCCTAAACGTTCCTTCATGCAGAGTTCAAAAATTGTGGTAGGAGCGCAGCACAACTCCTGTTGGGTGGCCTTGAACGTGGTCTCGTGCCACCTCTCTGAACGTTGGATAGTTCGTGCACGGGATTTCGTGCCCCCTTTCCTGAACGTTAGGAAAACAATAGGAGCATAGTGTCGTTCTACAGGCGCGCAACACGTAGTGGAAAATTGCGCAGGGAGATGCAACAGGAGCACAGTGCCCAGAAAAATTGCACAAGGACTCTGTCAGAAATTTTGAAACACCCTCACTCCTTCTACAAAAATCCAAATGGTGAATGGGAGATTCTTTGCTGGGGTTGTTTTATACCCTTTGATAAAAATTACTAGTAAAAACCCACTTTATAAGGTTTGTTTCTTCTCACTTTTTCTCACCATGCCTTTTAACTATTTTTGGTCTTGTAGGTGGTAATTCGACAGGAACTTTTTTATTTTCACTGCTAGAGACCTCTTAAGTTTCTCTTCAAATTGATAACCTTTTTTATGAAGCCAAGACTATGCCTCTCTCCTATATTTGGAAAATGAACCTGTTTTATGATTTTAAACACCTATACACAACAAAATTATCATTTTTGTGATTTCTCCCTGTGACTGATATTCTGCCATGTTTTTGTCTTTAAGTAATGAAGAAAAAACCTCTTGGTGGGAGAAATACCCTAGTAGTAAGTATAAACAACAATTTGGTCTTTTGAGATGTGCCGCCTTTATTTGAAACATTTCTTGCCTTGACCTTATCAATTTTCTTGTAAGAAAACACTTTTGATAGTCTTGTAAAGTGCCATTCATGTTCATCTATCTTTCGCAGAATAGTCATTTGATGAGTCCCTTGTTGGGAGTTCCACTGTTCTGCTGCAAACTAGGGGTATATCTGTTTCTCAAGTCACTTGAATATGCCTCTAACTGTTCTTTAGAAAAAAGACCCTTGAACTGACATTTCTTGCGTCTTTTGGCTGATAGTCTTCATCATTTTTCTACCTTTGGTGTAGTGGAGTATTTATTTTCATGTCTTCCCTTCTTGATCTTATTAAAAGCCTCTGATTTTACCCTTTGATGAAGTGGAGTTAGTGCTTGTCTTCCAAACCCTAGAAGGTAGTTTGCAAACCCTTTGAAACCATCTGCTGTGATGAAGGAGGCTTCTTTGTCACTATTTGACCATCCTTTTCCATCTTCCCAAAATTCTAAGTTTTGGGGGATGTTTAGAAAAAGCAAACAATGTTGTCTTATAAGTTCTAAAATAAATACTTATCAAACTCATTACTTATGTCTAAAAAGTCTTCAATGATCATTTGAAGGGATTGAGGTGTCCTTTGCCTTTGTAACCCTAGTATTGCTTTATTTCTTGATCATAACAGTCATAAACCCTGATTTCCATCAAACCCATACCTTGTTGCTTTCTTCTTGGTTGTGAGTGGTTTTTTGGTGATGGTGCCTCTCATTACTTTAACTCTTGCTAGGTTGGTAGACTTTTGACTCCTTTTGCAGAAATGTAAGCAAGGGGCAGCTGTCCCCTTACAAAACTTGTGCTTTAGGCCAAATACCTTTTGAATGATCTCTTTGATGAGTTTAAGACAAGATCACCAACCCTTTTTTTATTTGAATGCAGTTTTTTCATATATGAAAAATAGAGGTTGTAGGGTACCAAATCCATCCTATGACTTTGTGAAACTCTAGGTGACCTAGTTGAGGCTTTCTGGGACTTGGCCTTTTGGACTGAAACCTAGAACCTGGGATTTATCAAGTGTGAGACAGAGTTCATGATAAAATAATGTATTGAAGACGTGAAACCCAATGTACTTGATTTATTAAAGAGTCTACAGAGATAGTTTGAGACTATCAGTGTTTAGGATTAGTTTGGTGGAAACAACAAGCTGATTGATTGGTGAGCTTAGGTAGCAGTGGGATTTTAAGGTGAAACAAAAATAGGGGATTTGGCTCAAATGTGACAAGATATAGATAAAATGGGTGACATTGGCTCTTAATGGGTATTCTGATACTAGTAGGCAAAGCTAGATAGGATGAAATGATAAAAATAGTGAAAAATTATCTTAAGGATAATGAAGGCAGTGAGATTTCTAGAACTCACAATGTCTATGAACTTTGTTTCTAGAAATCTTGGGATAATAATTTAGTCATCTAAACAGGTAAAAATTATTGATGACTAACAGAATCTTGTTGACTGTGTGTGCAGAGATCCTCAGTCCTGCTGTGTGCGGACCCTGCTGCTGTGTGCGCAGGTTGGGTTTTGGGTATTGTAAAAGGATCTGAAGGATTAATGAAAGTGGAAGGTTGTGGAATATATGAATCTGTTAATGCGAATCTATGATATATGCTATGTTATTCATGGTTCTGTAGTAAGCTACGAAATTAACTATGTTATTTTCTTATGTTGCATTGACTTCTGACCTGGATCTATCTGTTATACTTTATGTAAGAATAGTTGTGATAGTTGCGTTAATGTTCTGTGAATTTATGATCTGTTGTTTACTGTGATTATAATTTGAATTGCGCACATGGATGTGAAGGGATCTGTAGATCTGGGTTCTATGATATATGATCTGGTAATTGTGAAGTAGAACGCAGCTCTGCTTGACTTACCTACCCTCTCCCCAGCTGCGGAAACCTGGTTCCAGCACCCTCCCATACCGCTTTGGCTGATACTTTGGCCTGCGCAAGTAGGTCATTTTCAAAAGGGCTAGTAGTATAGGGGTTTTTTGGCAAACCTTAACCTCCGAACCTGGGTCATGACCCCTCGAGCCAACACTTGTGCTGAAATTTTTCCTTGGTTTTTGGCAAGGTATCTTGAAGGTCTCTATCCCTTTCAATAGAATCATGAAGGGTAGTGGGCTTGGTAGATTTAACCAACCCATGAAGAGGTTCATCTAAGCCATCAATGAACATGCACACCCTTCTTTCTGCAGACAAATCAGGAACCATAACAGATAATCTTAAAAATTCAGAAATGTAAGACTTTGTATTACCTGATTATTTCAACTTTGCAAGGCTTATGAATGGTGCCTCTGGATCTCTTCTATCAAATATTTCCACCAACCTTCTAGTGAACTTTGAATAAGTAGTCACATTGGCATGACCTAATGTAGACAAGTCATGGAACCACCAGTTGTGTGCTTCACCTTCAATGTGCAGTGCTGCAATCTTGATGTCCTCCATCTCTAGAACCTTGTTCATCTGGAAGTAGATGTCAAGTTTTTTTACCCATGATTTGGTAGAACACTTGGATGGCACATCAAATTTGGGTAAAAATAATATGCCCATAGAGTGATGTCGATCATGATTATGAGTGAATCCACCACCTTTATGATGATTCCCTAGTTGACTTTTGTCCTTGAGGTGACAAAACTCTTGAAAACTCAAGTGATCCTTGAATATTTGATTTTTAGACTCATATTCTTCAAAATTGTCTTCAAGGGATGCTTGCTTTTGAAACCCTTCATTTCCCATAGCCAAAAAGGTAGGCATGGTAGAGCGTTGGGAAACTTGTGGCTGATGCACTGGTTGATCATTCCAGTGGTGAGATATGCTAGAGCTCTCTCCAAGATGAAATCCTTTAGGGGATTCTTTGACTCTGTCCAATCTCATCTCTTTGATCACTCTAGCAAGATCTTGCATAGCTCTCAAAAGGATCTTAGGAAAATCCTTTGGTTCTTCTTCACTTCTAGATTCAGGGGCTTTACCCTTGTCTTCATTGTCATGGGTGTAATCAAATTTCTTCTGTATTCTCTTTAGATACCTCTTCTCTCTGTCACTAAGAGTTTCTTCTTCTTCAGAAGACATATTGGCTTCTTATAATGCATAGGCTATGCCAAGATGATGCTCTGATACCACTGTAATATCCCAAAAGAGGGAGTGCAACAATATATGAACAATTATGCAGAGAAATAACGCAAATCATCTAAGTAAGAGTAGGAGGCCAATATGTAGATTATTTATTTACATTTACATCAGCAAAATATATGCACAAGATAGCCCATGAGATGTACAACAGGAAATAGAAGACTTTAATGGAAGAAAATCCGCAAAACAGGTGCTGCAACCATGTATTAAGACTGAAAAGAGCTTGACAGTGTTATTTTATTGGCTGCAATAGTTGTAGATTACACTTCAGATCTAGAGTAGATATGTGTATAAAAATTTAGATCTATATCAGATCCATACAGTAGATAGGCCCTTCTTCAAATTCCCCTTGGGGTTTTCAGCAATACATGAAGTACAAGGAGTAGATCTGAGATCTAATGCTTCAGAGCTGCAGAAATATTCAGGAATTCATGAAAATTTAGCTCTCATATAATATACATAATATGGTGATCCTCTCCAATAGATCTCAAATGTGAAGGGTAGATCCCAAACACATGAAAACCACTCCTCCAAAAAGTGTGCCAAAAGACCCTGCAATAGTACCCACACAAATAACGCAGTCTTGGAAGCAAGACTACGCTGTAGGCTTTAGAACATGTTTGGCCTCATGCCAAGATCTGAAAATGTATCTCCAATGATCCAATACTTCCTTTCCAATGGGATAGAAGACTTCTCCACTGAAAAGGAGCACTAGAATGGTCTAGATTTGAGTAGATATAGCCTCCACTTGCTGCAGCTTTCAAAGACAAGCAAACCCTCAACAGGATCTGCATTGTAGTTGGGAAGAATCTTGGCCTTCAGCCAGATAGTGGACAAGAAATGCAATTATCTTCCAAGAGGCCTCTCAAGGAAAGAGGTGGGATCCCCGATCAGGAACACCCAATGCTAAACAACATTTGTGTTGGGGCCCTTGTTTTTTATTATTTTTGAAATCTTGGTTAGAACATTTTGAATTTTGACCTTTTGAGTTGCGGCATGAGGACACATGGCAATCGCGACCGCGTCGCAACTACTAGGAGTCGCGGAGCTATCAAGGTGGCGCGGAAGCATGAGATAGCTGAAGATAGAACATGCACAAGTACAGATGAAGAAAACACACAGCAGAAGACAGAAAGAGGAATACGCAGATAACAGGAGAGAAGCTGGGAGCAGCTGAAGAAAAGACACAGAGGAACTGATAGTCGCGAGAGCGGGTGAGTAAATAACAGTCACTCGGCTGAAAGAAGGAGGCTGCTCTAGAGGTTGCGAGGCTCGTGACAGGAGAAGAAGCACAGAGCGACTGCGGGAAATCATGCATGACCTTCCTATGGTTCCTCATCTTCTCTATTCTACCTTTCTGTTCCGTAAGACATATGTATCAGAGTTGTAAGCTATCGCTGAAAATGCTATGTAATCATGTGCTTGGCCAAGAGATTAATACAATGAAAGGTTGTTGTCTCAATGAGAGGTTTACATGCATGTAATGTGTTTATGCTGGTTTAAAATTTTATTTGCAAATGTCTGAATGATTATTAAGTGCTCTTGTGTGTATGACTCTACCTATATAATCGATGCATTGTCCATCATGAGTTGCGACTTTGTCCCGTGCCATTGATCTCATCCCCTTCTGCATGTGGTTGCGGCACGCCTCGGGTGAGACTCGCTGCTCTCCGGAGCAAGGTGAAAATGCCGGCGTAATCCTAGACTACATCAGACCCCTTTGTTGGCCACAACTCCTGAACTTTGGTCTTGTCCGTGAGACCTGACTTCTCGCCAACAAATGGTTCCGTTGCCGGGACCTGCATGTTCTGAGGGGACCTAGATCATGGTATCGAGGATTTTTGAAGGAGAGATACGGCGATGGTGGGATAATCATCTCGACCATTTCATTGCTCAGCAAGCAGAGCTGACCAAGAAAAAGGAAGCGGCGGTCAAGGAGCTCGTCCTTTTCTCTGACTCAGCCAGTGATACGTACGAAATTTTCTGGGGAAGGTTCCCTACCGACCTTTACAATTGGTTGTGGAGATTACGAGCGACGGTGCCCCAAGAGGGCTTGCGGAAGATAAACCGCAGGTGGGCGCACGAAGATCTGGTGGCACTGCACCGGGTGGACACTGAACTGACCCGCGCGGTGGATTTTTGGGTAAGGACCACGTTGGAAGGATACACTGTGGAGTTTGCTGCTGAGTGCTATCAATCCTTCTCGAAGGCCGATGCTGTCTTCCACTCAGGGCTAAGAGGGAAGCTGCTTAAGGAGATTTCGCTGTGGATTAAAGCTATGATGGTGGATGAAGGGTTGATTGAATTCCACAAAACGAGTATGGAAGCGTAAACCACCCGTGCTGGGGGAAGGGTTGAGGGGACCGATGCTACGTAGAATGTGAAAGCGGGAAGTGAGGAATGGATGTTGAGGCCGCATGCAAGTTGAGGGAGCGACGTGCGCATCGGCAGGCATAGATCGCCGATAGGTGGTGAAGAAGGGTGATGCGAGATTTGAAGAGAAGGGAGATCGAGAGGAAAAATCAGAAGGAGGCGCCTCAGAGGATAGGAAGTATGGATTTGGATACCTGGGAAGAAGATGGGACAGCAGTGGAAGTGCAATGGGTGCATGGGAGCCCAGCGACGCGAGGAAGAGAGATGGTGACTAGCGAAGACGAGGAAAAGATGCAGCCCGAAGAGAGTTCCAGTGACGAATGGCACGGCGTGCTGCAGCAGATGTTTCAAGAGCAGACGACACTCACCCCTCCAGGCAGCCCTACTTCCCACATTCTGCATGGCCAGGATCCCTACCTTCCCCTGGTACTGTATCAACCTTTAAGTAATATTTTCATTCAGTTACAAGCATTGAGTCAGTCATACAATAGTTCATCAGCGTCAGTAACGTCCAGTAATAGTAGCGTTACTAGTAGTGTTGTATTCCCTAGTGGAACCGTTACACAACCGGGACCTAGAGGATTTATCCTGGTCAATACTCCGCAAGTACACATGGCTGGATCTTTCACCCGGTATCCAGAGTTCTCTGGCCGGGGCAATGATGATGTAGAGCAACACTGGTATCTGTGCGAAGCCATCTGGAGGGCTCGGCAGACGCCAGATGCAGGGAAGTTAATAGAGTTCCAAACCATGCTCAGAGAGAGGGCTCTGCGATGGTTTATCAAGTGGTCCGAGGCTCATCCTAACCCCGTAATTGCGGACGTAAAGCGGGATTTTGTCCGTGAATTCAAGCTTCCCCAGACAGACCAGCAGGGCCTGTCCGAGCTGTGGGAAATTAAGCAGAAGGAAGATGAGACCGCGTGGGAGTTGATGCGGTGATTCAAGGATGCGATCGGGAAACTCAGCTACCCGATCGATCCAAACCACCAGAGGGACTAGTTCATCAAGGCTCTGCTTCCCTTGACACGAACCCCTCTCACTCAGCAGAAGATTGATAATCTGCAGGATGCTTTGGAGCAGGCCATGAAGATTGAAGCCATGGCGGGCTACCCCCAGGAATACCGGGGGGGGCCGGCCCCGCAAGATCCTTCTTTGATAGGGTTGCAACACCAGATTTCCAGCTTGACTGAGAAGCTCAAGGAGCTCCAGCTCGTGAGACCAGCGCGGCCGAATGTTTGGTGCACTCATTGCTTGGTCGAGGGCCACGTCGCAACCGAGTGTCCCCAGTTGCGCGGCGCAAGGGAAGGACCCTCGGTCGCGGCAATCCAGGGGGGTCCACCACCTGGTGGTGGCGTGGCGATGAATTCGCAGGGGGTCTACCAACTGCAACAACCTTACACAGGGTTCCCACCTCAACCGGGTTCCTCCACCACAGAGTACTGCGAGATTTTCCGGACGCTGGGACATCCTCCTTGGATGTGTCCGATACTACAGAAGTACACCACGGTCCCAAACAATGTGTACTGCGAATTTTGTGTTTCCACGACTCACAACACTGAGCAGTGCAGGGCGCTCGATGCAATCGCGGATCGATTGGATCGTCCCTCCTACAGGGTGAACGAGGCCCCAAGGGGAAGAGGCGCCGGCATGCGAGGAGGCCGCACAGGCGGACGCGGTCCGGTGAAATGTTACAACTGTGACCAGGAGGGTCACGTGGCTCGAGAATGTCCCCTTCCACGATGATCCTGGTGTTCCCAGTGCCGAGTAAATTCCCACGCCACAGAGGACTGTCCAGAGCTCATCAAGAAGTGGGAAGAACGGGCGAGGCAGAGGGGAGCAAATCTGATAAACTAAGAGCGGCGAGGGACCGCAACCCCAGACATGAAGAACGTTGCGATCGTGACGAGGGGCAGGAAGAAAATTGGAGAGGATGCCCACAGGAAGGAGCCAGCACGAGTGGTTTGGCCAGCATCCCTGAAGATGTTAATCAGGCCCAAAGCCCAGAAGAAGTATTTCCAGGAGGTATTTGAGGCGTTCGCCTAGCTGCGGGACGGGGGAGGTTTGGAAGAGCCCGTGCTGCCGGAATCTGGGGCACAGAACGTCACAGGTACTGTGTTCGAGGATTTGCTCCAGCTATTCCTCAAGATTGTTGAGAATGCTGCGCTGCGGTAGCATCTCAAGCATGCTTTGGAAGGAGCAGTGCAGGGATGCACAGGACTTAGAGATCCGGTGAACCCTGCCCCTCAATATGTGTAGCGCGTCAAGTGGAACAAGCAACGAACATGCAAAGAATTCCGGCTTAACATGCAGGTTGCGGGATTCCAAATCAACGATACCATGCTGGACTTGGGGTCTGACGTCAACATTCTGCCACGGAAGACATGGGAGGCTCTTGGAAGGCCACGGCTAGCCTACTCGCCAATCCAACTCAGGATGGAAAACCAGTACTGTATTCTGCCAATCGGCCGGCTCGAGGGTGTCGAGGTCGACATTGCGGGGGTGAAGACATACACCGATTTTGAGGTTATTGATATCATGGGCAACAAGGATCCCTATCCTGCCTTACTCGGCATTGACTGGGCTTTTGAGAATTACACCATCATCGACCTTAAAAAGGAGCTGATGATCTTCGAGGATGGGGAGGTACGGGTCACCCAGCTCCTTGATCCGTATCAGGGCCCGCGATATACAGAAACAGTGGACAATCGAGAGGATGCTCAGATGATGGACCACCTTTATCAGATGACTGCAGGAAAGCGGGACGACTATATTAACCCGATCGCGACTGGCTCTGTCAGTTGGCGGATGTGCAGAGCTCGGAGCTCGGATCCAAAATCGCGTGGGAAGACTGGCAACAAAGGGGGTATGAGACCACCACGCGGAGATGTGCTACCATTGCCCAAGTCCGGTGGGTGGGGACCGAGATCCGCGGATATCCCACCTTGTCGAACATGCAAGCGGTCAATACTTTTATTACCAAGGTGGAAGACATGGTCCCAGACGGAAGCCGAATGCCACTTTTGGATGTGGCCTTGCAATCCACATCGGCCCGGTGGTGGAAAAATCACCGCAACACTCTGTTGCGACGGGAGTGCGTGGCGGATGCTCTGCGGGCACGCTTTAAAGAGGATGAAGGACCTCGCATCATGCTTAAGTATCATGGAACTTCCGACCCATGACACCATTTGCGGGCCTGCGAGGAGCAGTGGCGCAACACCAGGTACCCTGAAGAGCTGTGGGTCCACAGGTTTATCCACTCCCTGGGTATAATTCCCCAGGCCTGGTACCTGGAGGAAGAGCGGAAACGGGGAACCCGCTTTTGGCAGGAAGTCATGGACAAGTTCGTTCGGTGCTTCTTGTTCGCAGGGGAGACGGCGCTGGAGTCTCAAGCCCTATAGGCAATCAAGGAGGTCTTGTTTTTCCGCCACCCCGAGCTCGACGGGGGCCCGGTTGTGCCACGACCTAAGGCCAGGCGCGAGTTGGTTTTCCAAAGGATTGACGGCGATCCGGATGATGATAGTCTGGAGGACCTCAGGCATCTCTATTTTGACGAAAAGGAAGGCGAGCGGAACATTAGTGAAGAGTCGATGACTGAAGGAGTCCACTTACAGCCACTAAATACGAAGAAGCTGAACATTGGAACAGACGAGAAACCCAAGCTGGCAACGGTGGGAGATTACTGGGACGAGGAAATGACAAAAGAAATTTTCAGCCTCCTCCGGGAATACGAAGACTTGTTCCCGTCCTCGGTTGCAGACCTGAAGGGGATCAAGGGGGACCTGGACGAAATGCGCATCGTGCTGAAACCAGGGGCTAGGCCGGTGAAGCACCGACCCTACTGGCTGAACCCACGTATCAAAGAAAATGTCAAGATGGAGATCGACAAGATGCTGGCTGCAGGTCTTATCTTTCCAGTAGAAGAAGCAGAGTGGGTGAGTCCCATTTTCATTTAGAATAAGAAGGACAAAGCGGAGATACGTGTCTGCGTAGACTACCGGAGTTTGAACAATGCCTACATCCACGATCCGTTTCCCACTCCTTTCAACGATGAAGTTCTAGATCATGTTGCGGGAAACGAAGCCTATTCCTTCACTGATGGGTTTTCGGGTTACCATCAGGTGCGCATTGCCGAAGAAGACAAAGCAAAGACGACATTCACCACTGAGTGGGGATCATTCGCATACCACGTTATGCCGTTTGGTCTGAAGAACGCACCGGCTGTATTTTCCCGGATTGTAATTGCTGCTTTCCGAGAGTACATTCACAAGTTACTGGAGGTCTACATGGATGACTGGACCGTTTACAGTCTGTTGAAGAAACACGCCACCCTTTTGCGTATTATGTTTGACCGGTGTCGTCAGCTGCAGATTTCCTTGAACTTGAAGAAATGTATTTTTGCAGTTCCATTCGGCACACTCTTAGGCCACGTGGTGTGCAAGCAGGGGGTCTGTGTCAATCCCGCCAAGGTCGCAGTCATAGTTCACATGGAAGCCCCCGAAACCGTGAAGCAGTTGCGTGCACTGCTCAGGTACACAGGATATTATAGGCGGTTTATCCGCAACTACGCAAAGATTACGGCCCCTTTGGAGAAACTGTTGCGGAAGTCAGAAGTATTCCAGTGGACGGAGGAGTGTAGGAAGGCCCTTGACACCTTGAAGGAGAAGTTGGCGACGGCGCCCATACTTGTTCATCCCGACTGGGATAAGCAGTTCCATGTGCATATCGATGCGTCCGGTATTGCACTTGGGGCTGTCTTGGCGCAACCCGGGGAGACGACAGTTGACCACCCCGTCTACTTCGCCAGCCGCAGGTTATCGAATGCAGAGAAGAATTACACCACGACCGAGCGGGAGGCGTTGGCGATGGTGTACTCCCTCCAGAAGTTCCGCCACTATCTTCTGGGCGGCAAATTCAAATTCTTTACGGACCACTCTGCATTGAAGTATCTTGTGAATAAGCCTGTTTTGGAAGGACGGATCTGTCGCTGGCTTCTACTTTTCCAGGAATTCACGTTTGAGGTGATTGTCAAGCCCGGCAGGTTGAATGTCGGTCCCGATCATTTATCCAGGTTGGAGACGGGAGAGAATGAAGGCTCGTTGGACGATCAGCTGCCGGATGCCGACCTCTTCCGAGTCGAAGCAGTACCAGATTACCTGGCTGACATTGCCACTTATCTAACCATGGGACAATGCCCTCAGGATTACACCCCGCTCCAGAAACGCCACCTGGTTGTCCGAGCAGCCGACTACTAATTGATCGCAGGGCAGCTATACAAACTGGGCCTCGATGAGGTGTTGCGCAGATGCGTCCTTGACCACGAACGGGAAGCGGTGATGTGGGAATGTCACAACGGTGTTGCAGGAGGGCATGTGGGTGCGAAACCCACCACAAGGAAGGTGCTCCAAGCTGGCCTGTGGTGGCTGACAGTACATGCTAACTGTAAGGCCTACGTGAAGCGCTGCGATGTTTTCCAGCGGACGGGAAGGCCTTTGCACCGGGACGAGCTTCCGCTACACCCAGTGCATGTGTTGCGGCCATTCGAAAAGTGGGCTGTCGATTTCGAAGGTCCCATCGCCCCAGTCGCCAGAAACTCCAAGGCCCGGTACATCATTACCGCCACGAATTACCTCACCCGGTGGGCTGAGGCAGTGGCGGTACGCGACTGCTCGGCGGAGACAGCTGCCCGATTTATTTTCGAACACATCATCAGCCGGTTTGGCTGTCCACGAAGCTTAACCAGCAATCAGGGTACACATTTCATTAATGCCACGGTCAAGTCACTACTGAACACATTTATGATTCAGCATTATAAAAGCAGCCCATACCACCCGCAGGCCAATGGTACTGTGGAAGCATTCAACAAGATTCTTGAAAAAGGCTTGACTAAAATTTGCAATGCTCAGCGCGACGATTGGGATGAGCGTCTCCCAGCGGCATTGTGGGCCTACCGGACCACGGTGAGACGCTTGACCAATCAGACGCCATTCCAGTTGGTGTATGGCCAGGAAGCTGTGATTCCCACCGAATTCACTGTACCCAGTCTTCTGATCGCTACGTCTCTTAAGTTCTCAGAAGAGGAGTCACTTCGGGAACGCCTCCAGGAGCTGGATGAGGCCCGATTCCTGGCGGAATTCCACCAGAAGGTTCAGAAGGCCAGGCAGAAAGCGTGGCACGACCGCCACCTCAAGACCAAAGCCTTCCAAGTTGGCGGCAAAGTTCTCTTATATGATAGTCGGTTCCAGAAGTTTCCAGGCAAGCTCCAGATGCACTGGTTGGGACCCTACTTTGTCATCGAGATCCGCGACTCAGGAGCCGTTCGGTTGGCACAGCTGGACGGTACAGTCCTATCTGGGTGGGTGAATGGCGCATGCCTGAAACCCTACCAGGAGTAGGTACCTTCCACTTCTCATCAATAACTCTCGCACCTGAGAGCACCCGTAGCGTAGCTTAGTCGAATAACTCTCCCGCAACCGGGATGAGCATAGGGAGTCTTTTCCATTCATAGGTAGTCTGTCAATAACCGGTCAGTTGCGGGGAGAGAACCGCAACCAAATGTGGTCGGGGCGACACCAGTCCAACGTGTCACGGCGCCAGTCCAACGTTTCGTCCTTGTAGGATCCATCCACGTGCTAGTATCAGTCCAGGTCATTTCCGTCAGTCCTTTTTGTCAGTCCGTAGGATCGCTCAGATTTGCATCATAAATTACCATAAGTAGACAGTAATCGTACCATAATCATTTGCCATCATCCTCAGTTCCCTCAGCCGTCGCGTCCACCCATTTCCCCATGACCCCGTCAGCAACTGTCAGATTACACACAGGCATGCGATCGATCGCACGATTATCGCAGGCAAGAAGGCCAACAAGAATTAATTGTCGTTATGGGGTCTCATCAACTCCGCTCGTGCCAGGTGATGACATAACTTGCATGGAGACCAACAGCATGAGAATGACAGACCAGTTCAATTTGGCAATTGCAGCGACTCCAGAGCGGTTGAAGTCTCAAAGCGCACCGCACCAAGATAGAAGCTCTAGAAGAATTATCCAGGTTTACCAGCGCCATGCCAAGATGCCAAAGGCTCTCTTATCCATTGCTGAACCAGTGCTGGACAGTCGAATCCACAGAACAGAGTCGCTGGTTGGCAAATATGACAGTGCAGCGTTGATAGACGCCAACCTGTCCGACCCAGCCGAATTCCCCCACCTCCATTGGCAAACATATATGGAGCATCAGCACACACCAGGCAGCAGCTCAAACAGCCGAATGCGACAGGAGTACAGGGGCCTCCAGTAATCGTCCTTGATGAGTTTAAGAACTCTTCCTATTTTTGGGACTACAAGACCGGCCCTGCAATGCACCCGGTTCCTCCTCAGCCGAATTCAGAATGGGTCCTTGTGGCTCAACCAGGAAATCCCCATTCACGCCGAAGACATTCATCGGCTCACAGGGCTATCTCAGAATGGCGCAGATGTCTCCGCTGTTGGTCAGACATCTTCCAAGCGCGCCCGAAAGTCGGGTGACACAGACCTCTACACCAAGTATGGCACTCGCCCGGGGGGGGGAAGTTGCCAAAATTGATTTGATTAACAAGCCGGAGATTCGGTTCGCTTGCTATCTCATTGCTAGCAAGATGATGCGACATTATACCAAAGCAGAGTGCACCTTGGATACAATCTCCATTGCGGAGCACTATGTCCAAGGCACCAAGCTGAATTGGTGTTCTTTCGTGCTCAAAGAACTGTTCGCGGTATGTGAAGAGAATTATAAGCGCACCACTAGCTTCATCTATGGTTACCTGATTGTAGCTTTTTCCATGTGGAAATGGCACATTCCTCCTGTCCGACTGCTGGCAAAAACTACCGCGAGCCAGCCCCTCGCGATGAAATTCACCCCATGGTAGGTGTCCTCTGACCCCAACACTAAACAGGTGAATGAGAGATGTGGTGGCTAACCAGCAACGGGTGCCCAGGCACCTGCTAGACGAGTATAGTAAGCAGGTATGGTTCGGGGTAAGCCACAGGCACACTTACCTCCACCCCACTTGCGTGCCAGAAGCCACCTTCCACATGGCGTCGCTCAGATTCCAGCTGGACGATGATACCTTTCACTGCGAGGTCTCTACGTGGCCGGGGGTCATAAAGCACATCCGCGATGGGATCCCCAGATATAACTTTGAGCGGATGTTGCCGACGCAGCGGCCTGCCAAGACAGGTGCAGCAGGGTTCTCACAGGCCGCGGCGGGACCTTCTCAGGATGCAGCCGGGACCTCACAGGAACTGCCCGAATCACTGGTCCCCGTCGTACAAAACTTCAATGCCCAGGTACGAAGTCTCAACGTGGCGACCCAAGTTGTTTCAAGTGGTGCCCCTTTGTTCCCTTTATTTTCTGAATTCCACCTTAGTCGTTCTCTTGCTCCGTCCCATACTGCCCCTCTCACTTCTCCCATCCCCACCAACTTATTCACTTCTACCAGCCCCATCATCACCCCGATGGGTGAAACGGGCCCGGGACCTAATCAATCAGACCCCCCTCCATTCAAGCGGGCCCGCACCGCCGTCCCTGATCCGGTGGTGGACCTTACTGATGATGATCTGCCATCCACTCCACTCACAGGGACATTGATTCCGGAGGAACCCCTGATTGATCCATTAGAATTCCTCAATATTCACCTCCCCCATACCTCCTCCACCCCGTCCACCGCTCCCTCCACCGGCCGTCCACTTGCCACTTCATCCATTCCATCAAACTCATCTGCCACTGTATCAGACCCTCTTATCCGGGAACTTTTTGGAGGAGACCACGGGGCTGAATTCACCTCCAGTACCGAGGCCGTAGTACCACCAGTCGACCCCGTGGCCACACCCCAGGATCCTGTCTCTACTATATTTACCCGGCTGGCCAATGTTGGGGCTGACTCGGTCGAGGCTCCGCCTGAGCATGCTGACCCTCCCCCCCCAGACCAGACCTCTCAGCAAGAACGGCCAGATTCTGATATGGGCACCTCAATGCAGCAACAGACACCGGCATCTCCTCCTGAGAACTCCAACCGATCAGTGGCCAGTGGGCAACCTTTGCAGGAGAAAATGTCGGAGCAGGGCGCTTCCGGCAACCCCAACATAGAAACATGGGGTACAGGGCAGCTGTACCTATTCATTCAGCGGGCGGCCCTGCAGGCCGAACAGCTCCATTCAGAGCTGCAACAGTGGTGCAATGAGCAGCACCACCAGATCACAACGCTTACTGAACAGCGCGATCAGCTGACCAAGGAGAAGACCTATCTACAGAAGCAGGTCACCATTGCCGCTCAGGCGTTCTCCGACCTATGGCCCGCTGTAAGGGCTCACCATGCCCCACTTCCTGACGATATAGTGGAGAGAAATGTAGCAGTCCAAGCTTACCATGTTCAGTCGACTTTCACTGGTCTATGCAGGGAGAATCAGGAACTCCAAGCGGCGTTAGCCGCACGGCCCGCGCTCCCCGACCCACATATTGTCTACTCAGAACAGGTGGCTGCCAAGCAGACCCAGGTAGCTCGCATGCAGGTGACCCTTCACTCCACAGCGCGCGAGGCTTACGACCTCCTGCGAAGTCTGCAAGAGTGTTCACTCGCCCTCACTGTCAAAACGCAGCCCATCTCTGCCCAGCTGCAACAGATTTCCAGGGAAATTCAGGAGACTGCAGACCCAGCGTGGTTAGATCAACTCTATGCCCAGGCGGACGAGCTTGAGGTTCAAATGCAACAGACCGAGGCCAACTCAGCAGCGGCCAAGCAAGTCATTCGGAAAATCCGTCCACCCATTCAAGCCAGTGCCAAATCAATACAACAGCTGGATGCAAAGGCCGAGACCCAGCTTACCACGATGTTCGGGGCCATCCCGACGAATATGGAGGAGGCCGCTGCCACCAGGATCACTGAGGAAGTAGACTCGCTAATGCAGGAGTGGCAGCAAGCAGTGTCGGACTTCACCGGGCTCAAATATATAGTGCTCCGCAGGGTCCCGGAGTTGGGGCCCTTGTTTGAACAGCCACTTGGAGGAGCACAGTAGGAAAGGGTAGGGGACGAAGGCACAGCAGAATAGGGCATGGGAGCCAGCAGGGCAATGGAGGTAGAAACTGTCATTTGTGATTGACTCGGGGACGAGTCAAGGAATTGTGGTCAGGGCCTGTTGGGGCCCTTGTTTTTTATTGTTTTTGAAATCTTGGTTAGAAAATTTTGAATTTTGACCTTTTGAGTTGCGGCATGAGGACACATGGCAATCGCGACCACGTCGCAACTACCAGGAGTCACGAAGCTATCAAGGTGGCACATAAGCATGAGATAGCTGAAGATAGAACACGCACAAGTACAGATGAAGAAAACACACAGCAGAAGACAGAAAGCGGAATACGCAGATAACAGGAGAGAAGCTGGGAGCAGCTGAAGAAAAGACACAGAGGAACTGATAGTCGTGAGAGCGGGTGAGTAAATAACAGTCACCTGGCTGAAAGAAGGAGGCTGCTACAGAGGTTGCGAGGCTCGTGATAGGAGAAGAAGCACAGAGCGACTGCGGGAAATCATGCATGACCTTCCTATGGTTCCTCATCTTCTCTATTCTACCTTTCTGTTCCGTAAGACATCTGTATCAGAGTTGTAAGCTATCGCTGAAAATGCTATGTAATCATGTGCTTGGCCAAGAGATTAATACAATGAAAGGTTGATGTCTCAATGAGAGGTTTACATGCATGTAATGTGTTTATGCTGGTTTAAAATTTTATTTGCAAATGTCTGAATGATTATTAAGTGCTCTTGCATGTATGACTCTGCCTATATAATCGATGCATTGTCCATCATGAGTTGCGACTTTGTCCCGTGCCATTGATATCATCCCCTTCTGCATGTGGTTGCGGCACGCCTCTGGTGAGACTCGCTGCTCTCCGGAGCAGGGTGAAAATGTCGGCGTAATCCTAGACTACATCGGACCCCTTTGTTGGCCACAACTCCTGAACCTGGGTCTTGTCCGCGAGACCTGACTTCTCACCAACAATTTGCAATCTAGGATAAACAACCAAAGAAAGCAGTATGTCTAAACAGGCAATACTTTAGAAATCAAATATAATTCAACAACCTTTCATGATGCCATCCTCTTCCTTTTATAAGTTGAGAGCTTGCAAACCCTAAACCACCTCCAATGAAATAGCTCCTTTCACATGAGCCATCTCCATCTAAAACTGCGTTGTGCCTCATTGATGGCCACTCCTCCAAGATAGCACTGTAGATTTGGTCATGTTTGACCCAGTCAAAATGTTCAGCCCCTTTCACACCTAAGGGTGTTTTCTTACATAGCCAAGTTTTAGCCTTTTTCACATTTGGCCTTGATTTATTTACTGTTTTAGGAATTCAATGAGCCTTCTTTACAATTTTTTTCATGAAATAGAAAAATAAAACAAAATCGAATATTCCCATTAGCTTAGGAATAATTGGGAATATTACAAGAGCCCGCTTACTGTTGGGGATTCTGACAAGGTTGTAAACATAGATGATGTTGAATACATTTTGGAATACCCTTCATCATAAATTGTTCTTAATATTAAAGAGTTTCCACCCCTCAACATATTTTACAATCCTAAGCATAGGGTTGTAATGAGCAAGAAGAGGAAGAGGAGAAGAGTTCAGCATTCCTAGGCACTACTTCCTGGAGATATACCAATGGAGGTTATATGGAAATATCCACAAACCAATACTTATCATGAATTAACCAAGATATCACAGTTTGCAGGATCCCAGTATGCAACTTCTACTATTGAAAAAGCATCAGAAGTGCAGTGATTGGTCAAATATGAAGATGACAGAATTCAACAACTAGAGCAAGAGTTATTGAAAGAAAAACAAAACATTGATTCTCAGTGGCAAGCATAGTCATCTCAATTTCAACACATATTTAATGAAATCAAACTTCAATATGAAACTGATATGAAGATCAAACATGCTCAACTTCTAGAACTCCAACTCACAATTGAACAATTTAAGGACAATCCAAATATTGAAGACTTTAAAAAGGAAGCAGTGGTGCTTAACACCCTTCTAGCCCAACAGCAAGTGTTCTTTTTCCATAAATTGGTAATCATCAATGATCTATGCAAAAAAAAGCGATTCACTGATGAATCAATTGTCCGACCTAAGGAAAATTTTCAATGACATTGATGAGAATATTTCCTAATTTATCACATGGAAAGACATCGCAGAAGGCATATCAACAAACCTTCCAAGAATAGAGGATTCACACAAAGAAATCCTCTTTACAAATTAGGATATAAAGTGAAATAAAGCATAAAGGGCCATCTTCAGAGCAAGGGATGTTGCAAATAGTATTATTGAAATTGCCAGTAATAATTTGTTTGGAGCCAATCTTATTCAAGAATTCCAAGATGGTTCCCTACCTGATGTGAAAAGCTTAATGAAATAATGGTAGGAATGGTCTAAGAGGGAGGAAGAGAACATTAAGAAAATTTCAAAGCTAGATTGGGAAAAATATTGGCAATATCTTGTGAAACCACACAGCTAATGGCTAATGTTGTGATGCCTTGCTGACACATTCTCTCACTTGTTCCTTGCACTTTCAGATGTAGTGTACATTGGAAAGTTGCGCATAAGGCCAAATCAGCCTCTTGAATTGTAATCAATGATGGATATTTACAAACTCAAAAAAATGGGGAAAGGAGATGACATCCCACTCCTGAGCTTATTATTCAAACAAACTCTATTTTTTTCATGTTATCTATAATTTTAAGGAGGGTTGATCAAACCTCCTCAACACTTTATGTATTTTCTATGTTTTACATTCCTAGTCTTCGCTATATAAACCCTTTCATGTCTTGAAGTAAATGGTTCTGAATTTTTGTAATGAAGGCTTGGAAAAGTTTCACTATTGTGCTTTTTAAAATCATCTTAATAGAAAGGCTGGACCGAGACTATTTCTTTCACGAGAATAGTTATGATATATTGGGTACTTCTATCTATATATGGTTTTTGTGTTTACATGTAATTAATAGTCATAATTTTCTTTGAAATTTTTTGTTATATGTATTCTCTAAATACAATTGAGCATTAATTCACTTCTGAACATGCGAGATTGATATCTTCAAATATATGTACAAGACAATTAGTTCTTTGATGCGATATGTCTTTAACCATTAATTTGACTAACTATTTAATAAAATTAATTATCTTTAATTTTTTTTACTTCTTTAAGTGTTTGACAATCTATATTATCATCCACTAAGGATAATATTTGAAACCACATACAAAATAATATAATTAAGTCTCGGGATATAGATAGGTAATATATATATATATATCAACATGTTGTCACTTCCATTTATCATTCCCATTTCACTGTGTTTACAAAGGGAAACTGGTCCCCACACCCACTCAAATATATTAGAAAGGGAAACTAGTCCCATTATCCCCAGTCGAAGACACTATCTCAAACGGAAAAGGAATGATTTTAAATTTCACGATTGGGTGTTTATTCCCTGTAGAAATTATACAATATTCATCTATATCTTGGATTCACCCGATCTAACAATATGCTAATGTTAAATATTGAATCGCTTCTACAAATATTTGCGGAATTAAAAACACAATCGCCAATTACAATATCATGAAGAAAGATCACTCACACACAACAGATAATTTCCCGGGGAAATATTACAGCTAAAAACCCCACTATCTTCTATTGTATATCATGTCATGGATCATGAAACAATTACATACAAAACTCCAATCATAAGAGCTCTCAATATATCAGCTAATTGTCTCACACTATCATGAAAAATTGGCAAATCACTTGCTCAATTTACTATCTCCAGACAACCTACCTCCACTGCGCAATCCTTGCTGAAAGAAATCCCTGAATTGATGCCTTCTTGCGTGCCTTGACTGCGTGATCCTCATGGGCACATAAAATGTGTGTGTGCTTGCTTGTGTGCAAGCAGATAATGCCACAAATGATAGTTTACTTCCCTTTCACCTAGAACTCAACTGGGTCTCCACTGGATCTGACATGCATGCAGTTAATAATAGTAAATATTTAGTTGCATGTGATACCACTGATTGTGAATGAATTAGTAATTAATTCACTTTATCTCTCACTAGTGTGTCTTCAGTTACAACTAGCACAATTGAGTTTAACTCACTTAACTGAGTTAAAATACTTACAACTTTCACAACTCATGTGTTGATCAGCGGTTGTCATTGATGTCAACCCAAGCAGCACCAGGAACTAACCCAATATTGCATGGGAATTTTTACCTACAAAATTAATATATTCTAGGTCAATAATTCTTTTTATGGTTTCTACTTGTCGAGATGTTTCCATTGATATATGGCACGCCATGTAATTCTTCACGGTTTGAGAGATATTCATGTTTGAATTTCGTACCCCCAGTTAGTGGGATAAAAACCCATGGGGTTGGGGCATGGGTAATTGAAAAGTCATAATTAATATTTTTTATGCTCCTAAAATCCCTCCCACGATCACTTGTTTAAGCCCCTCTCAACTTAAGCATTCATATAAATTGTGATTTTCATTTCCTCCTTATGCAAGGGATTTGGCTATCTGAAACATGTCATCTTGGAAGTTTCGCTCTAAATTTTTTTTTTACTAAGTTTCAGAAGCTGAAATTTTTATGAGGCAAAGCCAAAATCCTGAGGAAGCTGAAGTAAAAATTTCAGATCAAGATGCGCAATATTTTTGGAGATATGATCTGTGTAAGTCAGGGTTTTTGCAGGCTCTTGAAATTCATCTCAAAGAAGTTACCTTGATAAATTCATCATAACTCTCTCTCTGAGTATCAGATTGGAATTCCATAAAAAGTGACAGATAGTGAACAGTGTGTACTTTTGTCTCTATCAATTTTAGAAACAAATGAAGAAACAATGACACGTGGCACACTGTACAAGTGCGCTCTTCTGAAATAGTCCATAATTAGGGCATTGTGAGAGATTGGGTATAACTCTCTCTTCAAGAATCCAAATTGGGTCAGACCTATGGAATTGGAAATATGACTCATAGGAATAATACAAGACCAAAAATCAGATATTGAGGATCTGAAATGACAGAGATACACCAGATTCAATATCGAGCTCCTAGAAGGCAAGAAAAAGCTAGATCATGTGTTGTCAAGGGTTGCAAAGGACCAGACTTTCTACAGAAGAAAAGCTAAGCAAGGTGCAGCAGATGGTAGCATGACAAGAGAAGCAACCAAGGTGCATAACAACAGAAAAAAGTTCATCATATGAAGTCTTAAAGTGGGCAGCACTGCATACAATCATTGTAAAGGTATCATTGTACTTAGTCATTGTAAATACATTATTGTAAAAATTGTACTAGTGTCTATCTGCCAAGGGTTGAAGAGTCAGTGTTGCGAGGTCTAGGATCATCATTTGGTGGTTGTATCAAAGTTAGGGTTATGTTCTAGTATATATTCTTCTTCTACATCATTCTATATCATTGTAAAGTGGACCATTTTCCCTGGTACGAGAGTCCATTCTTATTTTATTCTTCTATAGGGTGGTAGGGTGGTGGTAGGGTGAGTTGTAGCTCATTGGGCATTGGGGCATCCATTCAGTTAACTACTGAAGAATCTCGGGTGTTGGAGCGTCCATCCAGTGGGAGCTGGAGAAGAATTCTTTTCTAAATTCTAGGAAGTTGGAGCTTTATTTTCAATTGGAGTTGAATATTAAAGAATTATTAGAAAAGCATTAGGTGGTTTTTGTCTCGGAGTGGGTTTCCACCTTAAAAACTATGTGAATTTGTGTTCCTCTTGTTTACTGCTATCATTGTACAAAAAATGATAATAATTGAAGATTAACTAATGCTATTATTGAAAGGAATACTGATTCACCCCCCCTCTCAGTATTTCCAACATCATGCACCACTGCACTTCCAACTCTGTTACAACGAAATTAAACCTGCATGTCCCACCAACCAACCTCTTAACTCAAAATTCACTTAGCTAGCTGATTTTGCACTTCAGTTAACTATTTACAAGTCCACATTGAGAATAGATTACAGTTTATTGTCCATCTAAATTAAGGGATAATAAAGATAGACATGCATCTATAAATAGACATGCACCATATATCTATAAATAGACATACACCAAATAAAAATAGCCTAAGGGCCCCACCTAGTGTAGGTGCTTAATTTTCACTAGGATCAAAATTTATTGTTGAATCTCAACACTCCCTCTCAAAAAGAAAGGGATTATCCTTCACCCTGATCCTGTCTCTATGGTATTCAAATTTTCTCCTGGTGAGCGCCTTCATTAGAATATATGCATCCTGATCTTTCGTGGGAATGTACTAAAAAAACGTAATTCTCCTCTACACACAATATCTGAGATGATGGTACCAAATATCTATATGCTTGGATCTATCATGAAACACAAGATTAATCAAGAGTTTAATGCGACTCTTATTATCACAATTAATCACTATCGGATCCATATGAGAACCAAACAAACCAACCAAGATCTTTCTCATCCAGATAGCCTCACATGTTGCTTAAATCGCTTCCATGTATTCCGCTTCCACTAAAATGAGTGCCACAGATCTCTGCTTCCTGATGTACCAAGAAATAGTTGTAGATCCAATGCTAAATATCCCCCTCGATGTGCTCTTTATGTCTGTTGGACTTCCATCCCAATCTGCATCCATGAAGCCATGCAACTTCACTCCATCCATCTGTCTGTACCATAAACAATACCCTGATGTGCACCTCAGGTATCTCAAGACATGTTTCCTCACCTTCCAAAATAGCTTGGTAGGCTTAACCATAGCTTGACTCAGCTGGTTAACCGCATAGCAAATGTATAGTCTCGTGTTCACTATTTACATTAGAGAACCCACTAATTGTCGATAGACAGTAGCATCCACTACCTCTCTAGAAGTAGAATCCTCTTTCCTCCAGTTTCCTGGAAGAGGAGTATCCATGGGTTTGCAGCCCTCCATGTTAAACTTATCCAATATATCTTTTGCATACTTTCCTTGAGACACAAAAATTTCACCATATCACTGCCATATTTCCAATCCAAAGAAATAATGAAGGAGGCCCATATCCTTGATTTTGAACTCCCTTGGAAGATCCTCCTTGCATGAGTGTATCAGTTGTTCATCACCAGTCAATATTAAATCATCAACATAAAGAAAAATTATTAAAATCTTACCCTCCTCCACAATTTGTTATAGGTTTGCATCTGCTTCCCTTTTGGTGAAGCCCAGTCCTATGAAATAGTTGTCTACCCAAGTGTACCCAGCACGGGGTGCTTGCTTCAGACCATACATCGCTCTTTTGAGTCGGCACACATGCGAATCACTATTGAAGATCTTGAAACTTTCAATATTCTCTATGTACACCTCTTCCTCAATGATCCCATTGAGAAACATAGTTTTCACATCCATCTGATGAATGCGCCAGCCCATCTACGCCGAGAGTGCAAGGATGGTCCTTATGAAAGAGTACCTTGTGATAGGTACAAAGGTCTCATCATAATCTATCCCCTTGATCTGTGAGAAGCCCTGGGCAACAAATATGGCCTTGTATTTCTCCACACTCCCATTAGAAGCTTGCTTTACCTTGTAAATCCACCTCGAACCTACCACTAATTATCAACCAGTCTTGGAACAATTTCCCAAGCAGTGTTTTTGACAATGGAGTCATACTCCTCTACCATTGCATCAACCCAAGTAGGTTGCTACACTTCTTCCTGAAAGGAAGATGGTTCAATCACAATACATTTTCTCATAAGACCAATGTATCCAGTAAATCGGTCATGAGACTAGCTATGTCTGTGCTGTGAAGTAGGGGATCCTACATTCTCTGCAGCATCAAGTCTCATCCTATCGACTTTCGTGGTGCAATTTCTACAATTTCTGATGGATGGATTTGCATGAGTGGCTTCCTCCACATCTAGAGACTCATATTGGGAACCAACAGTTCCTCCTCTGCATGCAAGTCGAGCTCCCTCTCAAGTGACAACTGCATGGATTTCCCCTCATCAAATTTTATATCCAGTCGCACAACAGTCATTTTTTTGTTTTGAAAATACACATGATAATTATGGGGTGTTTCTATGTACCCCACAAAAATCCCAACTTCAACAGTCAGCTCCAGCTTCTTCCTGGCGTCATTGATCACATGCACATAAACAAATGAGCCAAAAATATTAAACTGTGAAACATCCATTTTCTTACCAGTGAAAGCTTCTTCAGGTGTACTCATGCCAAGTACTCTATGAGGACAATTATTTTTCACATAAACTGCAGTGTTGCATGCTTCCGCCCACAAATGCATTGGTAGGCCCTAATCATTCAACATCCCTCGTGTTGCACCCATGATCATTCTATTATTCCTCTCCATGACCCAATTTTTTTATGGGTTATGAGGTGCTATGAGTTCTCTTCGAATTCCTTCTTTGCTGCAGAAGTTCTTGAATTCGTTAGAGAATTATTCTCCACCATTATCGCTCCTAAGAGCCTTCAATTGTGGAATATCCCAAAATGGGAAATTCAACAATACATGCATGAAAAACACATTTTTCAGAAATATAAGCATTAACAGAAAAATGCAGCCCATGGATCCATTAGATCTAGAAATTATTAGTTCACACATGTGGATGCTTGATCTAGTTGTTAACATGATCCATTTTCACATTATGAGGGATTTTATTCCTACTGAAGCAACTTATGAGTCTCCTTGCCCATTTATTCATCTAACTAGATTTTAAAAGAAAAATTAATATTCCTATTAGCCACATGCTAATTTAAGAATATTACAGTCTTCCCCTCCCAAATGTTACTTGTGCTTAAGCAACTGCAAGGGTGCTGCAGAATCTCCCCTCCTTCTCTTGTGGTCTCCTCATCCAACAGTCTCCACCATTGCTTTAGATTTTCTGCAATAATTCTATCTCCCAATGGTTCTTCCCAAGTGTGCAAGTTGGCCTTTGGTGGATAAACCAAATGGCTCTCATCATGAAAGAAAGGAAGGTATATATGGAAACCTTCTTGCTGATCAATGGCCTCCTCAAGATAGAAATGATGACAATCATGGGGAATTTCATCATCAATGAAGGACTCCCACCTCCATGTTATCATCCAAATGAAATGAATCACCTCCCAGCTTGGTAATTCATAGAAAATATCCTCCCAATCACTCATGAGAGGCATGTCCCAAGTGCTCCAATCAATCATATGTTCCACCTCATAAAGAAACAAGTGATCTATTATAGTGGCCACATAGTTTCCCATGCTCCCCTTGAAACATGTAGTGCAGAAAGTGTGGGAAATTTCTTCCCCCAAGGACACATCCAACCAATGTGTCTCTCCTCCAGTCATGTTCCTAAGAAAATTAAGAACATCTTCAGCACATGGAATCGTAATTAAAGTCATGCTAGTTGCCATATGTAGTAAAGGAGAAGGAAAATGTTCCCTCATGTGCAACCAGCACATTTTTTCTCCTAACTGCCATAGAATATGATATAACAAGTGTGTTTTCCACCACTTGTTTGCTGCCCCGTTCTTCTTACATGTGTGGAGAAGGTGTATGATGGTTGGTGTTGATGAATCACACCATGAATAATACAAAATCTCCCCAAAATTTCTTAGGGAATGGTCCACATCTCCATTTCTCATGGCTCCAAGTAGCCCATGAAGCCCATAGGAAAAAGTGCCCCCTCTTGGAGCAAAGCCCTGTACATGAGTGTTAAGAAAATACAAGCATATAGTAGATACATCATGATGTTTAGAAATACAAGTATTACCATACACTTGATTCAAATCAGTGAGGTAGCTCATGGATGAGCCCCCTCTCACACCCAATAAATAAGGAGGTGATGATGATAACTCTTCCCAAGAGTTATGTTCCTCCTTAACCAGCAAATGATCTATGCACTTCTTCATATGAGAGTGCATATCCTCTTTGAAGTTTTACCACATGAATCCATCTATGATAGTATAGTATTCTCTAATGAAACCAGTTGGTTTGGAAAGTAAGATCTCATAGGCTGCATTAAGTAGTTCATACTTAAGATTGGAGTCTCTAGACAAATAGATATGATCATGAGAATAAATGACTCCATCAACTACTTTATACCTCCCATCCATCACTTTCCCATCAAGAACCTTACATGTGAAGAGGTCCTTGGAATATTCCATCAAAATTTGGGACTCCCAATATGGATCTATACTTCCCAACAATGACAACGCTGTAGAAATATGAAATTCATCCCCTGTCATGACATGGCTCTCCTCTTTGACATGCTTGATGCCAAAGACACATGTTGGAGTGCTTTCAACTTTCCTTTGCTGCCTTTCTTGTAGCTGATCTTGCTCAAGACAAGATTGAAGTTCATGGAAGTCAACCTTCTTTTGAAAGGTTCCTGTCCTCCAAAACTTCCATAGTTTTTCCCATGCACAGAAGAGTGGTAATACCCTCTTGTCATATTTAGAAATATTGATTATGTATAGAAGTATATTTTGTTGCTCCAAGGCTATGGAGTGGCATTTTGATACCATGCTCATGTCAACACAGATTTCTGAATTCTTCTTTTCCAGCACAAATAGATGAGTGGAAGATAGCAAAGTCAATTTTAGAAAATTGTTCAGCTCTCCTTGGAATCCATCATTAGTTCTCAGCACTGTAGTAGCTCCCCTCAAGGCTCCTTCCTTAGCCAAATATGTCATTGTTGCACATAGTTTAGATAACACTTTAGTCTTCCTCAAATCAGGAGGTTTCCCTGGTGGAATGCCTCCATGCAAAGAGACATCAAGGCATAGAGCAGGATGTATATGTGCGTGGACATATTTTTCCTTGCCTTCATTGCATAGATCCTCCTGCCTTATTTGTGTATCAACCTTCTGAAATAAAGAGGGGTGTATAATCCTCATCATATGATGCTTTCCCTCCCCTTTATCTTATTATATATTCAAGATCTCACCATTTGATAATGATGGCACATGCTGCACATGGATTGTGCCATGATCTCCATATGTGAGATCCTTTGGAACTCCTTGCAAGAGTGTAAGATTTTCTCTCCTTGTGTTAGCCCCCCATAAATTTTTTGACAAGAAAACAGGGGGCTAAAATGTTGTTGAGCCTTCAAGGAATGCATTTCCCCTGAAAACACATCATCCTTGAAGCCTCCTTGTGCCTTTTTCCTTTGATAGAATCCCCGCTGCTGATTTCCATTATAAATCCTCTCTGTTGTGAAGAAGAATTCCCAAAGGGCCCTTTTCCCTCTTATTTCACCCCCACTTAACTTCTATTTTGTCCCCCTTTGCATTCCCTTCTATTTTCCCTTCTTACCTTTCTTTTTCCCCCATTATTCCTCTATCGTTCCCCTTTCTAACCTTTAAATCACATTAAATGGGTCAAAAACCCACCTTCCGACCTTATTATAAGGCCTAACCCTTTTTCCCCCTTTCTCCGATCAAAATCGCATTGTAAATCGCATTAAAACAAAATATGCGATTTCCAAACCACTTCCCCTCCATGACCTGAAGGACCTTATAATAAAACCTTATATTATGAGTCCCGCCCTTTATTAAATCACTTCCCCCTTTTTTCCATCCCAGCTTTACATATTATAGAGCTTTATTATAAATTTCTGTATTATATATTAACCCCCGCCGCGTGCCAATCGAAATCGCAAACAAGTTTCAATCGCGGCTTTTGTTAACATGCCAATCGCAAGTGTTTGCGACGTGATTAATCGCATCGCAATACATTGCGATTACACTGATCGCATGTCCCTCCAATCGCAGCCTTTCCTCCGATCGAAATTGCAAGTTCTTTGCTCTGCGCTGCGATTACCCCTCGATCTGACTTGCGATTGCGATGGGTCCCTTTCCTTCGATCCACCCAATCGCTTGTTCCCTCCGATCGAGTGTGTGCCGTTGATCTAGTCCCCAAATCCAACGGCCATCGCTCAATCGTGCTCCCCGCCTAATCACAATCGCATTTTCCGTCGCGTCTTCCCCTTGCTCCTTGCGATTGCGATCCCCTGACCACATCTGAGTCGTCCATCCCTCCACCAGATTTAACGGCCGTGTTTCAATTGCATCCCGCCCTCAATCGCAATCAGAACCTCCGAAATGTGTCAACTCTCTGCCCTGCTCCGATCCGTGATTGCAATTTCCGTACGGTCCCACCTCGTACTATATTTCCCTCCCGCTTCATTGTTTTTTCCGCTATTTCCTTTTTATTTCCCCCAAACGTTGAACCTTTGGGTTTTACACTAATCATCATTTCTTCCGCCATTCTTCATCATTGCCGTCGTTTTCACTGTTCCACCATTGTTTCTTCGGGCCTCCACAACATGTCTCCGCCATCACTGCCTAGGCTTGTAACAGGATTACTTCATCGTGCAGATAACACAGAGAGGCCGTTTCAGCATTCGCCAGCGGACCATCAGAAGAGATTCAAAGGGGGTTTATGCTTTTTATTGTTATAATTGATGTTTGACCCCGCAATTCAAAGGAAAGACAAAGTTTGAAGACCAAAAGCACACTGTCGAGTCTTATCCGTGTTAAATATCAGCAGAGTACTTTTCTCTCAGAAGTACACCATTCCCACAGCGCCCTCCATGCCCCTTGAGCCCAGGAAAGTTAAGACAATGGCAGGAGCTTCTTAAAATACTGTCAGATTGCAGTTATGAGGCATGGAGGGGCCGCAGACTTTCATTCAGTTCATTTATTCAGAAAGCTACCACAGAGTCCAAATAGCCGAGAAGACTACAAAGAGCATATAAGAGGTCAAAATCGACCTGACAGAGGTTCCCAAACGGCCTACAGAGTACACACAGTGAATGCTGATTGCCATTAAGTGGTATGGGCGTGAACACTTCCGCCTTAATGTCTTAATGAGGCTCATTTAATTGTTCATCTATTCATGTTTTCACTTCTTCTCCTATAAGAATTCCCGAGAACATAATGTAAAGGTTGTTGTCCAGTTGTTGAGGATTTGCTGTTAGAGGGATTCATGTTGGACTGTTAAAACTGTCGTGGGAGGGAGTAGCAAAGTAGTCGTTGTGTAATAGGCTGGGAGGAGAAGTCTGGGCTATATTAGCCATTGAGCTCAGTGTACATGACTGGTTTTGCATCAATTAATCAAAGCACATTTCACAGGATCCTGGTCTATTACTTTTGGTGATGTTATTCCAACTTTGTTTAGTACATTTCATATTGTTTCATTTTCTACTGGCTTGCATCAGAAGTTTGACATAGGATTTACCCTTGTTAGGTACCCTATGTTCCTGCTCTCCATGCCATTTATGTTTATCTTCTGAAATGTTTTATCTGAGAAGTGTTTTCACTCGGTTTAACCAGCGTAGTGGATGTTATTGCCTGCTAGCTGATGTATGAATTAAATGAATCAGTTCTTAGATGTTCTTGTTGGGTTTATGCTGGAATATTTGGGAACACTGGGGATTGGAGTTAGCCCTGTCCACTAGGATCCTTGTGCAACCAGCTAGACTTTCTAAGATCCCTTTGTTAAACTTATCTCTGTTTTTCCATTGGAGCATGCTAAATCTGACATGGAGTTAAATGATCTCTGGTCCAATCTATAATCTGCCCCTTTGTCCTTCCCTTGAGAGCTGCCTTTGAGTATGTCCAAGTAGGTCTGGAGTTAAATGACCTCTGACCTGATCTATAGACAGAAAGTAGGTTGCTTTCCTTCTCTCACTTTCTTTCCTTAATGTTCCATTCCATCATCTATCTAAAAAGATCCTTTAGTGTAGATGGCTTTCCCTTTGAAAGCCTTGGCTAGTTGTTGCATGTAATTACCTCTCATGACTCCATAGCCCAATGGATGGCACTTTCTCGACCTATTATTTTTGCTGAAGTATCCTGTTTTTTTGTTCCTTTTCCTCCCATTAATTTCTCAGTCCATGATCTCATGACCAACTCAGCAACCAACCAACCAAATCATTTTAAACCCCCCTCTGTACTTCATAACTAGCCTAATATCTCAATTTGAGCTTTCAAAGATATATCATTCTTTGTTTCATTGGAGAGATCCCTCTCCGGGTCCAGGAGGGCTAGATCCTAGGGCCCCAAAGCGGTTTTGATGTTGTCTCATCTTTTGGTCTTGCCAATCTGGCCAAAACATGGGAACCCCAACACCTTGGAGCAAGTGTTCCATCTTCCTCTTCATGAGGTACTAGATGTGCTCTTGTCATGACTGCGTTATTATCTCTAGCCTTCTCTTCCTCCTCTTCAATAGTTGAAAATGCCTCATCATCAATAAGAGACCTTAGATCTTGGTCTTCTTTTGAAGGAGGAATCTCCATGTCTTCCTCTTGAGAAGGAAGCTCTTCCTGCAATGGGTACTTTTCCTTTGGCAAGGCATCATACAAGTTTCCTTCCCCTTCAATGGTTTTCTGAAATGGAGTTGGATTTATAGACCCTTCCAACTCATGCAAAGGTTTTGTTTGTTTTGGTTTGATAGGCTCCATAGAAGGTGTTTCATAAGAATTTTCATCAAACCTTTCCACTATTATTCTAATGAAATTTTCATAAGTATATGTGTTTGCATTATTTAAGGAAAAATATCCAAAAAACCACCAAGCATAAGCCTTACCTTCAATATGCAGCACTGCTACTTTGATGGCTTCCTTTTCTGAAACTTGATGTTGTTGCACATAGGTGTCTAGCTCCTTCACGTAGGCCCTAGCTGGAAATTTAGGTGACCCATCAAAATTAGTGTAATATTCCAAAATAGGGAAATTAAGCAGCAACGGGAATATCTTAAGATATTCCAAAAATGGACTGCTTAGCTATGCATTTCCAAAAAAACGCATTTTCAGAAATATATATCATAAAAATTAAAATCATTAGTTGGTTCCCATAGACACATCCATCTAGCATATAAGTCTAATAGGATATCAGAAAGAAATGAAACTAGGTGAGGTAAACAGACCTCCCACACTAGTGTAGCTGAAAATGACCAAAAACCCCAGACGCTACTACTCAGGAATAATAAACAAAAGGAACAGCACAGTATTATGAGGATTTAAAATCAGAAAATAGGAGAAGAAGTATATATACTCATATATTTATCAATAATTCTTAAGAACTGGGATCTAACCTCCTTTTACAAAATACAAGAGAACCCGACAAGGGTTTCTTGTCAAACACTCTGCATACAAATGTGATCTTCAGAAAATTACTGAATAATCACTGAAACACTAAAGCATAAGAGTGTAAAAGGCTGAAATATTACTGATATTATGTATATCCCTCAAGGGCTTCCTCCCATGAAAGGTTGGACCCTTCAATCACAAGAAAACACTGCAACGGAGCCACTAGACCATCTGCTGAATGCTGCCTCCAAAATAACGCATTCCCTAGCTGGAACATCGTTGGGAATGTAGGGGAAATCTGTGGTCTGATATCACAGATCTGAAATAGGCTCTAGAGCTCTCCAAACAGGTCCCTCAAGTGAAGGAAACCTTCCTCCAATGAGAAACTAGCTCAAAAACCGAGATTCCAATCCCTTCCACTACTGCACCCAGTAACACTGCACAATCTCCAGAAAATACTACGCTGATGAAGTAGGTTGAATATTGGCCTAAAAACCTGATGTGGAATGATGAATGAAAACTCTCCTAATGAGGCTTCTCAAAAAGAGAGGTGGGATTCCCACTCGGGAACACCTGGTGCTAAACAACATTGCAACCCTGCTAAGCATCAAAGGAAGAAAAAAGTCTTAGCAGACAAAATAAAAATCTAAAACATGAATAATAATGGTGCCATCCTCTTCCTTAAATAATTTATGAGTTTTCTTGCTCTTGGCCCCACTCAATTAGGTCATATCTATAAAAATATTCCCCTCCCTCCAAAACTGCGTTATTCCTTCTTTGATTCCTCCTCCTCCACAACTGCGTTATTGACTTAGTCAAAGTGGAATGAATCAACTTGATAATATCCCTGTTCACACATGGAGGTGTTTTTATTCCTCCTCAGGGGACTTAAGGGATTTTCCACCCATTTATTCTCCGGTTAAAGGTACTGCTAACTCTAATGTTCCATTTAGCTTTGAGGCTAAAATTTGGGAACATTACAAGTAGATAGAAAGAATATTACCACACCATGCTGCTTTCTACTTGTGATTATTTCCTCCTTGATCTTGAAAAACCCTTGGAAGTTCAAGTGATTTTTGAACCCCTTATATTGAGCTTCATACTCTTTCAAATAATTACCAAGAGTCTCCTTCTTTGGCACATCTCCTTTCTCCATCTTCTTTGTCATGCTCATATGGCTGGTAGAGTGTTGTAGATTTGAAGGTATGGATGAATGCTCATACCCATAATATGAGGAACTATATCTTTCCTCATGTACCCTTCTTGTTGAGGGAATTCCATGTCTTTCCCTCCTCATTTCTTTGATGTCTTTGCTTATACCTTGTAGAGTTTGAAAGAGAAGTTTTGAACCTATTTCCTCTAGAAAATAAGGGTTTGATTTGATATCTCTTTTATATCTTCTCCTTCCCATGAGAAGACTCCATAATTGTTGAAGAACATAGGTTGAGCCAAGATTAGAGCTTTGATACAACTGTAATATCCCAAAATGGGAAATTCATCAATACATGCACAAAAAAACATATTTTTCAGAAATATAAGCATTAAAAGAAAAATGAAGCCCATGGATCCATTATATCTGACATTATTACAACTAGATCTGAGAGTAAATAAAAAATAAATCATCATAGCCTAGTTAAACAGGCCTCCCAAGCTCAAAACAACCCAAAAACACTGAAAACCCAAGACTACTCCAACCAAAAATTACTACAGAAAGAGACAGTGCAGTTATTTGAGGGTTTATAATAAGAAATATAGAGACAAAATAGATCTTCCCATTTATTAATCAAATAAGCTCAAAAATATAGATCTTGTCTCTTTTACATAGATCCAAGATGACTCGGCAAGGTTTTCTTGACAGAAATGATATACATGAAATTGTGTGCTGCAGCTCTATGGATAAATCACACTGTATAGCTGAAGAACCACATAAATATGGATGATAATGCAAAGAAATGGTAGTAGACTCTCCTACTAGCTTTCCGGGAAAAAGGCTGATCCTCCTCCTAGGAAACTATCTCATAAAACAAGGGATTAAACCCCTCCACTGCAATACCTTAATAAATAACGTAGTTTCTCCAAGGGACTATGCTATTGCTAAAGGTGATTACTTGGCCTAACACCATATAGTGGAAAATATAGCACAATATTCTCTCCTCAGATTTCTTAAACAAGATCTCCAAGCAAGAGTGGGGAATTCCCGCATGAGAAAACCCTTGCACTAAACAATGCAAAAAACTTAGCTAAATAGCCAAAGGATGCAAGAAGTATAAACAGACCACCAAAAAAATATAATCTTCAATCATGCCCTATATGGTTTCCATTCCCTTCATTATATAGTTGATGAGCTTCCTCACCAAGGGTCCCACCCAATTATGAGGTTGCTTCCATGCAAAGGCTCCTCCACCAAAATTACGTTGTCTCCATTAGTCTCACTCATCCTCTTATAGTGCTGTTTGATTTAGTCAATCTTGACTGGATCAATCTTGACTAGATCAACCTTGACCGGATCTTCATGCATTGTCTCCTTTCACACTCAAGGTGTCTTCATTTTGACTAGCTAGATTGATCTTCATTCACATTGAGCTGTCTTTATTTAGGATCCACTCCTCATATAATAATGTTGTTGACTTGGTCAAAATTGACTTTGTCCACACATTTTAGACCCTGTTCACACATGTGGATGCTTGATCTAGTTGTTAACATGATCCCTTTTCAAATTATGAGGGATTTTATTCCTACTTAAGAAACTTATGAGCCTCCTTGCCCATTTATTCATCTAACTAGATTTTAAAAGAAAAATTGATATTCCTATTAGCTGCATGCTAATTTAGGAATATTAAAAATTTCTTCCCTGATTCTTTCTCCACCAATGCCTTAAACTCATAGAACTTAAAGAATTTTTGATCTTTCTTCTGCATGAAGAAGATCCAGCATTTACGAGAAAAGTCATCAACAAATATTACATAGTATATTTTTTTGTTGAAGCAACCGAGAATGGCCCACACACGTCTTTGTGAAATCTCTCAAGGATCCCCGAAGCACAGTTATCCTTCTCATGAAAGGTGGAATTTACATACTTCCCCATGGTGCAACCCTTGCACTGATCTAACTGATAAAGTGTTCCCATTGGAATTCTAGTAGATATTTGTTGCATGACTTTCAAGGCTCCATGATGAAGATGGCCCAATTGCTTGTGCCATAATTCGCCCTCATCATGGCTCACCATTTTCTCCGCCTTACCCACCATCGCAACGCAACCATCTACCTCAAACTTGTAGAGATTCTTAAATTGAATCCCTATCCTCTTGGCTTGACCCGTTGTTTTATGTTGCAGGAAAGCTTTTCCATCACTAAAAACAACATCATAGCCTCTTTCCTCCAACATTCCGATTGAGATCAAATTTTTCTTCAAACCTAGTACATGCATCACATATTTTAATTGAAATGGTTTACCTAACTCCCTTTGAAAGGTAATGGTACCAATCTTGATAGCACTATACCATCCATCATCGCCCATCTCAATATGCATCTGGAGATCTTTCTCCTCCAAGTCACTGAAAATTTCCTTATCTCTCGTCATGTGAAAGGAAGCACCACTATTCAAATACCACACCAATCCCAATTCACTTGAAAAAATGCATAAAATCAAGGATAATTCAAGCTCAGATTACGAGGAAAGGGCCTCACCAGCTACAGCTCCAGCAACCTTCTAATTTTTTTCTTCTTTTGTGGAAAGTTAGTAGAAAATTTCCCATGTTTGTGACAGTGAAAACACTTCACCTTGGACATGTCCTACTTCTTGCCTTTAGACTCAGATTTAGAATTGAATTTCTTACCCTTCCCCTTATTTTCCTTGGTAGCCAAAGAAAAATCCTCTTCATCATCATTCTTTGATGAAGGGCCATCTTTGGTGTTACACTTGAACTCCTCCTGTACAGATCCAACCACAGTTGTTCCCAATCCGGCAGTTTTTCCCGTTCATTGACAAAGTCTTCATAAGAGGGCCAACTCTTAGGAATTCCTAGGAGATCCAAACTCACCAAATCATCATCAGCCATTGTTATTCCCACACTCCCTAGTTCATCCCGACATTGGACAAACTTTTTGAGATACTTTGGAATGGTGTCACCCTTTTCCATCTTGATCTTTGAGCGCCAATTTCTTATGGTCGCTGCTATTTTGGAATAGGTCTATCAAAGCCTTCCACATAGCATATGGTGTGGCTTTCCCATGGGGGGTTGAGACAATGTGGTCTTGTAATCCCTCTAATAGGATCCTCCTCGCCTTTCCCACTTTATTTTTCCATGCATCAAGATTGGCAGCATCTGGCTTAGGAACATCTTTTTCAATGAATTCCTTCAAGCCATTGTCTTCGAGTACCACCTCCATCCTGTCCTTCCAAGAAATGTATTTTGAGCTTCGCGTGAGTGCATACTCTAACCTCAAGCCATTGAAAGCCATTTCGATATTGAATCAATTGTAGCACCAAGAAAGTCTTTCTGCAAATTCGAATTCTATCCACCAACAAACTTAGCTCCTGCTTCACTTCTACAATTTCCTGTGCTCAGGTACCATGTAGAAATTATAGAATATGCATGTATATATTGGATTCACATGATCTAACTATATTATAATGATAAATATTGAATGGCTTATACAAATATTTGCGGAATTAAAAACACAATCGCCAATTACAATATCATGAAGAAAGACCAATCACACATAACGCAGATAATTTCTTGGGGAAAGCTTACAGTTACAAGCCCCACTATCTTCTATTGTATATTATATCATGGATCATGAGACAATTACATAAAAAACTCCAATCACAAGAGCTTTATATTACATTAGCTAATTGTCTCACACTGTCATGCAAAAATTGGAAAATCACTTGCTCAATTTATTATCTTCAGACAACATGCCTCCACAGCGCAATCCTTGCTAAAAGAAATCCCTGGATTGATGCCTTCTTTCCTGCCTTAACTGTGAAATCCTCATCGACACATCCAATGTGTGTATGCTTGGTTGCGTGCAAGAGAATAATGTCACAACTGATAGTTTAATTCCCTTTCACCTAGAACTCAATTGGGTATCCACTGGATCTGAAATGCATGAAATTAATAATAGTAAATATTCAGTTGCATGTGAGACCACTGATTATGAATTAATTAATAATTAATTCACTTGATATCTCACTAGTGTATCTTCAGTTACAACTAGCACAATCGAGTTTAACTCACTTAATTGAGTTAAGCTACTTACAACTTGCACAAATTGTTGAGATTGCAACAAGATGATGAGCTTAGTGGAAAGGAGTTGCCTTCACTAAGTGGGCCCGCAGGGTATGTTTGGCGCAAAGTCTATTTTTAGACTATGTATATTTTTAGACATATGGATCATGTTCTATGAGTTGTAGGATGCTATTTGTGGATGGTTGGTCAAGTCAGAAAAAATAGATGGACTTCTAGTTTTAGACATACTGGGCGAAATCTATTTTTATATTTCTAGTCTAAAAATAGATATGTCGAATATTATTAGCTCTTAATAATATTTGGACTCTAAACATTATCTTATCCTATTGGAGCACTTCAGTTCGAGTCACGGATGTGGCACATGCAGCTGACAGAAGGAATTACACTATTCCTAGGGTTTAGTGGAGCTATTGCATGGTTGACTTCAGTTAGAACTCATGTGACAGAGTTTGGTGGAGTTGATGAGACAATTAATGGAGTTGTGTTCAGTTTAACTTAGTTGAGCTAGTTGTATCTAGTCTAACTGATTGATACAATTAGTGAGAGTGGTGTGAATTAATTATTAACTCATAAATCAACTAAATAATACATCAGTTAACTGCAGTGCATGGACAATTTCAGTGGAGACCAGTGAAGAGGTAGGTGAAAGAGCAAGTGTGACTATCAGCCAGTCACATCATGTTTAGAATTATGTCTGTTTGGTGATGCCAATGAGACTGTGCACACACTGGCAAAATTAGAACTTGATTCTGGTTCATATTGGATTGCGCAGAGAGGCAAAGCACAGTGGAGCGCACTGGTTGCTTCATGATCTGAGCTTGTGTAGTGTGTAACAATTGGAGATTGTACTGAGAGCTTGTGAGGAGTTTGTACAATTATTGTTACATGATCTCTATCAATATAATATAAATATAGTTGGGGGTTTTCAGCTTTAAGCTTTCCCATAAATACCGTGTTTATATGTGTGATTGTTTATGGTTTTAATGTGCGCATGCGATTGCTTAATTTCCGAATTAATGATCAATGGTAGAAGAGATTATGTATTATGCATGAAGCTAAAATAGTGTGTGATCAGGAGAATCTCGGTGAATAATATATCATTTATTCAAATTTATACATGGTATCAAAGCGATATTGATCATTGGAGCAATTGCAAAACATTGAAGCAGTTGAGTTTTGTGCTAGTGGAATTCGAATTTGCAGTAGTGTTTTCTTGGTGTCGAAGTTGAGATGTATTTCAACGGATTGCGATTGGAGTATGCCCTTGAGGGAAGCACGAATTATATTGCATGGAAGGACAAAGGATGGAGGCATGTTTGGGATGATGAATGGGTTGAAGGAGTTCATAGATGCTGAAGTCCCAAAGCCTACTTCTAGCGATGCTGCCGTAATTGAGGCTTGGCAAAAGAAGACAGCAAAGTGTCGAAGGTATCTGTTGGAGGGCGTGAAGGATCACTTAGTGTCCAGCCTGAATGGTAAGGCTTCTCCATTCTTGATGTGGAAAGCCTTGACATATTTATTCCAAAGCAAGAGCGACTAGAGGAAGTTGGCACTCAAGGATAAACTCAGAAACATAAAGATGGAGAAAGGCGACAGTATGCCCAAGTACCTCACGAAGTTCACCTAATGTAAAGATGAGAGGGGAAGTGTAGGGTGATCAGAGATCATGAGGTGACTGTGAGCTTGGCTCTCCTTGGGCTTCCGAAGATTTGGCATTCCTATCAGGACTCTGTTAATGGTCGGGATAAATTGCCAAGATGGGAGAGACTTTGGTCGGATCTTGTGCAAGAGGAGATAAGGCAGAGTAACAGGGGCAGATCTTCATCAAAGAACTCTGATGAAGAGAATTTCGCTTTATCTACCAAAGAAAAGAAGGGGAATAGAAAGAAGGCTTCTCATTCTGGTGCGAAAGGCAAGAAGCAGGACATGTCCAAGGTGAAGTGCTTTCACTGTCACCAACACAGACATTATGCCACAAATTTTCCACAGAAGAAGAAAAATAAGCAGGATGCTGGATCTGTAGCTGGAGAGGCCTTAGCCTCATAGTTTGAGCTAGATTTTTCACTGATCGCATGCTTGGTCTCAATTGTGATGGATTCAGTGTGGTTTCTGGACAGTGGTGCGTCTTTTCACATGACAGAGATCGAGATTTGTTTACTGATATGGATGAGAAAGATCTTGGAGTGCACATCGAGATGGGCGATGATGGTAGATACATACAAAGACCATTGCCTTGAGAGGGAGTTCTGCAACCCTTCTGTTATCAAGGAAGTGATGCATGTTCCAGGATTGAAGAAGAATATTATCTCTGTGGCAATGTTAGAAGACAAGGGATATGATGTTGTCTTTAGCAAGGGAAAATATTTCCTACACAGTAAGGAAAATGGTGAGACCCGGAGGATAGGGTTCGAGTTAAGAACCTTTATCAATTGCAGGTAGATGGCTGTGCAGCAATGGTAGGAAAGGCATAAGGAGTGGTGAGCCAGGATGATGGCGAGTTGTGGCACCAGAGATTGGGCCACCTTCACCATGGACCTTTGAAGATACTGCAGCATATTTATACTAGGCTTCCTAAGGGTACTGTTGCGTAGTCAGATCAGTGCAAGGGGTGTACCTTAAGAAAATTTGGGAAAGCTAATTTTCACGAGAAGGATAGTCACGCCACGACGATCCTTGAGAGAATTCACACAAGACGTGTGTGATCTTCTCGCAGGCTCCTGTATACTGTGCCAGGTATTATGTGATATTTGTTGATGATTTTTCTCGTAAGGGGCCGGATCTTCTCTGCGCAAAGAAGAGCAAGACATACTCAAAGTTCTATGAGTTCAAGGCATCAAGTTGAGAAAGAATCGTGTGAAGTAGGTGAAGGCTCTTAGGAGCGACAATGGTGGTGAATTCATCTTTTGCTTAATTCAAGGATCTTTATAACACAGTATGAATTCTGAAGAGAGCTCATAGCACCTCATAACCCACAAACAGAACGGGGTTGTCAGAGCGGAAGAACAACGATCGTGTGTGCGACCAAGGATGCTGAGTCCACCATCACCCATTCACTTGTGGGTGGAGGCATGCAATACTACAGTATATGTGCAGAACTGTTGTCCTCACAGGATACTTGGCATGAGTACACCCGAGGAGGCGTTTTCTGGTAAGAGGCCTGATATTTCCCATTTGAGGATTTTTGGTTCACCTGTTCAAAATCTTATGACGGGACACGCTGCAACATGGTTTCACCTAGAGTGGTAGGGATATTTAGTAAACACCATATGCCTCACAACTATCGTGTAAAGTGTATTTCCATGGGCCGCACTAGAAGACTGTTGTGTGACGGGATATCAAATTTCAATAGGAGAAAGCCATGAAGTGTTTGCTTGAGAGGGAGCCACACTTGCATGTAGAAGAGGAGCTATTAGTTCCTAAGGATGAGCCTCAGGATGTGGATCAGCCACAAGAGGAGGGTCATGGAGTGGAAGAGACCACTCAGGTAGCACCAAGCATCGCAGGGCGAAGCAATACTCGCTTAAGCTGAGCGACCGGCTCAAGATGCAGAGAGGGTTTTAGGATCACCTACATCACAACGCAGACAGAGACAGTCACCTGATCGGTACATTGGATACATGGCTATTATGAGAAAGTGTTTCATGATAGAGCCATCCTCTTTCGAGGAAGTTGTGGAGGATCTCGCATGGGTAGATGCCATGGTGGAAGTGTATGATTCGATTGTCAGAAATAGTGCATGGGAGATTGTCCCAAGGCCGGAAGGGAAATTAGTGGTGGGTTCGAGATGGATCTACAAAGTGAAGCAAGCAGCTGACGGGAGTATGGAGAAGTACAAGGCAAGATTTTTTGCCTGAGGCTTCACACAGATTGAGGGGATCGGCTATGAGGAGACCTTTGCACCCGTCGCAAGTTATTCTTCCATACGGACGATTCTTTCTCTCTCAGCACAGATGGGGTGGCACATTCATCAGATGGATGTGAAGACTGCGTTCCTCAATGGGGTGATTGAGGAGGAGGTGTACATAGAGTAGCCTGAAGGTTTCGAGATCTTCAGCAGTGAGTCGCATGTGTGCAGGCTCAAGAGAGCATTGTATGGGTTGAAACAAGCACCTCGTGCTTGGTACACATGGATAGACAGTTATTTCACCGAACTTGGATTCTCCAAGAGTGAGGCGGATCCTAAACTATACCAGATTGTGGTGGAGGGTAAGTTGTTGATCATTGTACTTTATGTAGATGATTTGATTTTGACAGGTGATGAACTGTTGATACACTCATGCAAGGCTGATCTTGCAAAGGATTTTGAGATGAAGGACTTGGCCTCCTTCATTATTTCCTGAGATTGGAAATTTGGTAGCGCAGTGATGGACTGTTTGTTTCTCAGGGTAAGTATGCCCGGGAGATACTAGAGAAGTTCAACATGCATGGCTGCAAGCCTGTTGATACTCCTCTTCATGGTGGATGGAGGAAGGAGGATGCGCTCCACAGAGCACGGATGCCACCGTTTATCGACAACAGGGGGTCGCTTATGTATCTCTGGCCGAATACACGACCCAATATGCTATGTGCTTAACCGCCACAAGTTATGGTTAAGCCTACCAAGCTCTACCGGGAAGGCAAGCATGTATTGCGTTATCTCGCAGGCACATCGAGATATGGATTATGGTAATGCATGGCCGGATGAGGTGAAGCCGTGTGGCTTCATGGATGTAGATTGGGCAGGGAGCCCAACGGACAGAAAGAGCACATCTGGAGGGATTTTCAGTATTGGGTCGACAACAGTTTCTTGGTACAACAGGAAGCAAAGATCCGTGGCACTCAGTTCAGCAGAGGCTGATTATATGGTAGCGAGTTTGGCTGCATGCGAGGCTGTATGGATGAGGAAGATCCTGGTCGGGTTGTTCGGTTCACACTTAGAGCCTACTATGATTTATTGTGATAATAAGAGTTGCATCAAACTCTCGGTTAATCCAGTATTTCATGATAGATCTAAACACATCGACATATGGTATCATCATATCAGAGATTGTGTGCAGCGGAGGATCATGTTACTTTCATACATTCCTACGGAGGATCAAGATGTTGATATCTTGACGAAGGTGCTCACCAGGAAAAAATTCGAATACCACAGGGGCAGGATAGGGGTTGCTGATAATCCATATCTTGTTGAGAGGGAGTGTTGAGATTGCAACAAGATGATGAGCTTAGTGGAAAGGATTCGCTCACTAAGTGGGCCCGTGGTATTTTTGGCGCAAAGTCTATTTTTAGACTATGTCTATTTTTAGACATATGGATCATGTTCTATGAGAGTTGCAAGATGCTATTTGTGGATGGTTGAAAGCCGAAAAAATAGATATTAGATGGACTTCTATTTAGACATATCACAAATCTATTTAATAGATTCACAAACAATGAAGAGATGAACAATATTATTTATTTTGAATATTCAGACTCAAAAGATGATTTATCTCTGAGTTGCCTCTGGCCGAGTCAGGATGTGGCACATGAAGCCGACAGAAGGAAATACGTTTTTCCTAAGGGTTAGTTGAGCTATTGCATGGTTGACTTCAGCTAAAACTCATGTGGCAGAGTTTGGTGGAGTTGATGAGACAGTTGGTGGAGTTGTGTTCGGTTTAACTTAGTTGAACTAGTTGTATTTAGTCTAACTGATAAATACACTAGTGATGAGTGGTGTTAATTAATTATTAATTAATTCACTAATTATTAACTCATAAATAAATTAAAGAATACATCAGTTAACTGCAATACATGGACAGTTCAGTGGAGACCAGTGTTAGAGGTGGGTGAAAGGGTGAGTCTACTATCATTTGTGACTATAGCTGTGCATGAGATTTCCACACACATTGATTGAGATTGCCAATGAGAATTTTGTAGTACAAGAAAGTGGGATTTGAACTTGGATCTCATCATTATTCATCTTGGATTGCGCAGTAGAGGCAAAATAACAGTGGAGCAGATAGGAGCACAAAATAACACTCAGCTCAGAAAGGTAGCAATTGGAGATAGTGCTGAGAGCTTGTGAGGAGTTTGTACTATGATTGTTACATGATCTCTATCATTATAATATATAGATAGTTGGGGGTTTTCAGCTTTAATATTTCCCATAAATACTGTGTTTATATGTGTGATTTTTTATGGTTTTAATGTGCGCATGCAATTGTTTTAATTTACGCAAATTGATGATCAATAGTAGAAGAGGTTATGTATTATGCATGAAGCTCAAATAGTGTGTGATCAGGATAATCTTAGTGAATAATTTAACATTTATTCAAATTTCTACACAACTCATGCACCACTGCACTTGTAACATCACTTCTTGGGAATTTTAGCAATATAGACAAGTAAAACGCAATTTCCAGAAAATTATGCTATAAAAATGAGAAACAACACTTAGATCCCTTATTTTATATAATATAGCTCTCAAATACATAACGGCATCAGAAAAAAATCCCTCTAGCTATGTTAAACAGATCTCCCCAACTCAATATGGCTTAGAAACACTGAAACCCCATGACTTATACCATACATAATCTATAAAGCATGTAACAGCGTAATTAAATGAGGGTTTCTAAAAAAATAAGATAGGGAACAACAGATCTAGAATTATATTACTGAAATAGTTGATAAAATGGAGATATAGCCCCCTTTATACAATATAAAGATAACCCAGTAAGGGTTTCAAGAAAGCATGAGTACAAAATGGCAGATCTATAGATCTAGATTTTGAATCACACAGTCTAGTTGCTGCTCTGCAAATATATGGCTGAAAAATAAAAGAAATGGCTGGAAATATTCCTTATTAGTCTTTCGGGAGAGGGATTGACCCTTTTCCTAGGAAACTAGCTCAAAATCAGGGGTTTTAACCCTCCCACTGCAACACCATGAGAAATGATACAGTTTCTGAAAGAGACTGCATTGTAGATGTGGGTGACTTCTTGACCCAATGTCTGATAGTGGAAATGTATCCCAAAATGCTCCTCTCAAGTCCCTTCAACAAGTTCTCCAAGGAAGAGTGTGGAATTCCCGCATGAGAATCCCTTGCACTAAATAGTGTTGCAACCCCAGCTAAACAATTGAAGCATGCAAAAACGCATAAGACCCAAACATAGAAAATATTATGAATGATCTTCATGGTTGCCTTCCCCTCCTTCTTATTCTTGGTGACCCTTCTCACCCCTGACCCCACTCATTCATGGGGTTACTTCGTTGCAAAGAGTCCTCCTCCAAAACTACGCTATCCCCACTGGATCTATCTCCTCTCTTGGCAGCATTGTTGATTTGGTCAAAATAGATCTAGTCCATATGCATTGCCCCCTTTCACACCCAAGGTGGCTTTATTTTTCCTTCCTAAACACATCCCCATTCACATTGGGAATGTTTTATTCCTATTAAAGAGATTTAATGGCCTCCCTACCCCTTTTATTATTCTAGACTGAAAAATAGAGTAACATATAATATTCCAACTAGCAGCAAGCTAAATGGGAATATTACAGTCCTCCCTCCCAAAATTTTCTTTTCCTCAAGCAACAACAAAGAAGGATACTGCAAGATCTTCTCTCCTTCCCAAGTGGCATCCTCATCAGGAAGATTCCTCCATCAAATCAGATATTCTTTTATTACCCTACTCCTTAGCTGCCTCTCTCGTGTATCCAGGATTTCCTCTGGTTGCAGAACTAGATGGCCTTCATCATCAATGGGGGGAAGATCCAGGTTGGAAACCATATGTTTTCTAATGGCCTTCTTGAGGAATGAGACATGAAAGATGTTATGGATCTTTCTCTCCTTAGGAAGCTCCAGCTCATACGCTACTTTCCCGACACAACGGATGACCCTGTATGGCCCATAGAATCGAGGTTTGAGCTTCTCAACCCCCTTCTCCTTGAGATTATATTGTCTATAAGGCTGAAGATGAAGATATACCAAGTCTTCTACCTCAAACTATCTCTCTACCTGACAACGGTCTGCATATATTTTCTATTGGTTTTGTGCAGTAGCAATGTTGTCCTTGAGGGCCCAGAGTATGTTCTGATTCACTTGGATCCATTCCTTTGCTCTAGGATCCTTGCTTGCCCCAAAAATAACATCAGAAAATTAAAGTGCATCATACTCATAAAGAGCTCGAAATGGAGTCATACCAATGGACATATGGTGAGTTGTGTTGTAGCAGTACTCCCCCAAATGGAGCCAACACAACCATGTTCTTTGTTGGCCTAAGACATAGTTCCTCAAGTAGTCTTCCAACCACTTATTCACTATCTCAGTCTGTCCATTAGTTTGTGGGTGATAGCTGGTACTTGGTGTCAATTCAGTACCCACTAACCTGAAAAGTTCTTTCCAAAAGCCACCCATGAATTGACTATCCTGATCACTAACTATGGTCTTTGGAAGACCATGGAGTCTAAACACATCTCTAAAGAAGAGATCAACCACCTGTGAAGAAGTATATTTTGCATAAATAGGAAAGAATGTGAATATTTTGTTAGTCGAACAACAAATACAAATATACAATCCTTACCATGAACTGTAGGTAGGCCGGTGATGAAGTCCCTGGAAATGCTCTCCCACTTTCCATCCAGAATAGGAAGTGGCTAAAATAATCCTGCAGGATGGTTGTGTTCTCCCTTGTTTTTTTGGCATACTATGCACTCCTTGATGTGTTTTAGTACATCCTCCTTGAGACCTTTCCATGGGAATCTCTCCCATATATCTCGATAAGTCTTGGTGAATCCCTGATGCCCTACAAGTGGAGAATCACATCAAATATCTCTCTGAGCCAGAATTCTCATCCAAATATCATCCTATTACTGAAGACACAATCCTCATCCATCACTCTATACATCTCATCCAATATCACCCCATCTAGTATCTCACATGCAAAGTTGTCTTTGGAATACTCTACCAACAATTGAGCCTTCCAATCTGCATCTATGCCCCTTAGGGACAGCACTGCTAGCCTCCTGGATAGAGCATCTGCCACCAAATTACTCTTCCCCTTGAAATAATCTATGTCAAAGTCATATGCTTGGATTTTACTTACCCATTTTTGCTGTCTCTCCTGAAGCTGCTTCTGCTAGGGAAAAAATTGGAGACTATTGTGATCAGTCTTTACCCATAATTTATTCCCCAGCAAATATTGTTGGAATTTGGCTAAAGCATGCATAATAGCCAACATATCTTTATCATAAATGGGGTATAGCCTCTCATGTGGCAGCAACTTCCGGCTCTCAAAAGGTATAGGGTGTCCCCCTTGAATCAAAACTACTCCAATGCCTTCCCCTGATGCATCACATTCCAATACAAAAGGTTGAGTACAATCTGGTAGAACCAATACCGGGAAGCTACTCATTACCTCTTTGAGCTTATCAAAAGCTTTCTGCATTATAGGTGTCCATATGAAGGCTCCCTTCTTTGTTAGATATGTAAGCGGTGCTACTAGTTGAGAGAATCCTTTTACAAAATTCTTGTAATATGTACATATGCCCACAAACCCCCAAAGCTCTGTGACAGTCCTTGGTTCAATCCAATCTCTGATAGCTTCTCTTCATGGACTCTCACCCCATCTACTCCAATGATGTGGCCTAATTATAGCATCTCTGTGAGCCAAAACTCACATTTGGAGAGCTTAGCATAGAACTTCTGCTCCTTAAGAATGCATAGTACTGCCTCCACATGTTGCAAATGTTCCTCCCATATGCGGCTTTAAATAAGAATGTCATCAAAGAATACCAATACAAAATTTCCTCAAATGACCACAGAAGATGTGGTTCATGCATGATTGGAATGTTGCCGGAGCATTGGTTAGACCAAAAGGCATGACCAAGAACTGAAAATTCCCATAGTGACACCTGAACGTTGTCTTGGGGATATCTTGATCCCTCACCCTGATTTGATGGTACCTGGATCTCAAATAAATCTTGGAGAATTACTTGGCCCCTCTTAGTTCATCCATCAGTTCATCGATCCTGGGAATTGGGTATCTATTCTTCATGGTATTATTATTCAAAGCTCTATAATCAATACACATCTTCAATGTGCCATCCTTCTTCTTTACCAAGACCACTGAAGAGGCAAAAGGATTAGTGCTAGGACAGATATGTCCAAGAGCCAAAAGCTCTTGAATGGCCTTTTCAATTTCATCCCTATAGGCTTTGGGGTGCCTATAGGGTGCGATAATCACTGATTGGATCCCTTGCTCCAACTCAATAGTATGCTCAAATCCTCGATTAGGAGGTCTCCCAGGTGGGATATTTCCAAATACTATAGAGTATCGGTCCAAGAGATATTGTATATCTAGATGTAATGGTCAGTCCTTGCTCCTTGCTTCAGAAAAATGTAGTTCTACTACCCATTCTATGTCTCCTATGTGTAAAACTGCTTCCATCCTGTTGGTTGAAACAATCTAAGGTGGATAAGTGTGTATGCCTTGGATTTTCTGATGCTTTCCACTCCCCTTTTTTATCCATTCCATCTCTAAGTTTTCCCAATTAGTGGTAACCTTCCCCAAAGTGATTAACCACTGCACTCCCAATATAACATTGGTGTTTATAATATCAACCACAAAGAAGTGGTCTATCAATGTGTAGGTTCCCATGGTGATGGATAGTGCTGGAACATATTTTTAACACTGCATGGTTATAGCTCCCAGAACCAAAACTGAGAAACCCTCAAATTATTCTATGTGAATTCCCCTCCTTTGCACCAATTGTGTATCAATGAAGTTATGAGTGGCTCCACTGTCTACCAAAACTGATACTCTTTGCCCCATAATAGTGCTCCTAACCCTCAATGTTAGGTACTTGGGAACCCCTCTTAACATTGCAAGAGCTCCTCCCATTGCATTAAAGGCCTTTACTGCATCTAATATGGGTGGTACAGTGCTGGTCTTCTCCTCCTCATCAGAGAATATCTCAATGCAATGTGCCTTCCTTGCAACACATTGGTGGTTTGGCACCCATGGCTTTTGACAAGTGAAACAAAGTTTTTTCTTCCTTAGACTCTTCTGATCATTGTTAAGAGGTATCCTCCCTTGATTCTCCTTTGGATAAGAAGAGATATTCTGTTGGAAAGGTGCTTGGGTCTATTGGGGTCCCGTGATTTAGCAGATTGGCATACTAAATGACAAGGCAACATCAAAACCACTTTGGAATCCTAGGATCTAACCCTCCTGGATTCATAGAGGGATATCTCTATATGTGTTTTAGAATGATAAAATTTAAGGCTTATGATATGATATTAGGCTAGTTATGAAGTACAAGGGATTTGTTTGTTTTTGGTTAAATCATGAACAGAAGGTCACAAAGAAGAAGAGAAAATATTTTAATGATGTCTAACCGGGAATATAAAGTCAAAAACAAGAAGTTAAACCATTGGGCTATGAAGTCATAAAAGGGTTTACTTGCACAACAACTATTCAAGGGTTTTCATAGGGCAAGTCATCTATATCAGAAGATATTTTTAAGTTGAGTTTGTGGTATGAAACATTAAGAAGTGTGGTGAAAGAAGAAAACATGTAAGAAAACAAAGGGCAGCCTAATATCAGGTAAGGAATTTTAACCTAGCCTGCTTTTGGCATAATATTAAGAATAGAAAAAATATAAGAAAACAAAGGGCAATCTAAGATCAGGTAAGGACATTTAACCTAGCCTGCTTTTGGCATGCACTCAAGGGAAATCTTCAAAACAGTTGTTTAAGGCTAAACAAGGGACAAGGCTAACCATAAACTTCCTTGATTAGGAATCTACTTAGCATGCAGTGAAAAGATCATTCAAGAAAAACATCTCAAGTTCTACTCAACAATACATGGGCTCACCAACATTCCTTGACTAGTTGTACTCTATTGAAATCATTCCCAAGCACACATTTAGAAGAAAACATAAAGATAAAGCTTATCAATTAGAATTAGGGTACTTTTAGAATTAAATCCTAATCTATATTTTTTGTTCTTTATCAGAGAATATGAACACAGTGGAAACATAAGGAGAATAACAATTATAGTAAGAATAACATCACCAATGATTTAGATTAGGATTCAGTGAATCTGCTTTTCTATTTGATGTGCAAAACCAGTCACATAATTTGAGTCCCATATCTTCTAGAGTCTGATACTTCTCTTCCTAGCCTACTATATTAAAACTACTCATCAACTCTTACTCAATAACAATTCAAACAATTAACAATTTTCCAACCCTTAACAATGAGTTTTCTATGAATACATATAGGTGAAAAGAGGAAGAGTGTTGCAGAAATGGTAATAAATATCAATTATGACAAAGGGGGAGAGGTATTCGAATGCCCATTCTACTTAATAATAATAGAAATACCTATTTGTACCATTTAGTATCATGCCTTATCTTGAGGCATATTTGGTAGGCCGGTAATAATGAAGTGCGTTATTTGAAGCTAACCGTGGCCCGAAGTACTGCTTGACTCCTTGAAGTACAAAATGTAATTTTTTTGGGTTTTGTAGCCCCATGTCTACTTAATGACTCCATTCCAGGGCTCGATGTTTTTAAAGAAGTTTGGTCATCAGATGAGCCTGGACACGGTCTTCAGAAAATGGTTGTCAGCATCGACGCGTGGCACTTTGGTCCTTTGGTGGAGTAATAACTTCTACGGATGTGGCTTTCGAGGATATTCTTCTACTGATCTGTGTGTGTTAAGGCTTTAAACTTTGATCGGACCCTCTAATACTTTCAAGGCCCTTTTCAATCATCCTTCGTTTTTAATCTACCGGTGATCAGGAGATCAAAGTCCCCTGTAGAAAAATGCTCAAAAATGAAGTTGCTCAGAATTGTTCTGAACTAGATCAAAAGGAAAGAGCTCGTCAATACGATCCCAATGCCGCAAACGGCACTCAAATCCGTTGCCGTATGGAGGAGATATTGCAGTTTGAATTTGCCCAATAACTTTCAATTTTGAAAGAAATTTTTTTAATATATGTGTTGGGATAATTTTATTTTTTATTAAAATTTAATAAATTAATTAAATTATATAGTTTTAATATTTTATATGGTTTTTTTTATTAAATCATATATTATATTATTAATTATATATTTTAATTAATTATTAAAAAAAAAATTAATTAAACCTTATTAAAAAACTAAATATAAAACCCATATATATATTAAACAAAATTCAAATTATTAAAAAAATGTGTTAAACCTACCATCCTAAAGTTTGGGATATTAAAAGTCTCATACCAAAGAATACGGACCACAACCCACATACATAACAAAGGAACCCAACGTGCAAAGTTTAAAAAGTCAAAGGTGAGTGGGCTTGGTATACGTGTTAAAAGGGACACGTAAAAGGACACGTGATTCAATTCCAAGTTATTGCATTATACGTGGTGGAGCTGAGATTATTAAAATCTATGGTTTCAATATTAATGTTGGCGCGTTTAACTCCGTGCAACATGGTCACCTTACGTAGCACCCAAGAGCGTGAGGTTAATGAATATCATGTTATAAACCTTATGTTATGCCGATTAAAACTCAAGTCTAAACGATACCTTCCGATCGCGTTAGGGACGCATGGGGCTTATCACTTCTCCCTCCATTTCGGCGTTTACCTGGCAACCCCCCATTTTTAGCGGCCGCCCCTATTTTGTCGGAGCTATCTGGAGTTCCACCAGACTTAGCTGGAGTGATTCTAGGCCAAACTGGCAGTTGCAGTAAAAGAGCCATAACTTTGGCTAGGAGAGGCCTTTTGATACGAATTTTTTTTTGATTTTGGGTGTAGAGATCATTCTGAAGCTGTTGGAAGTGTTTGCAGAGCCATCAGGACGCTCTAACAGAGAATTTACCAGCGTTTTTGGTCGTGGAGCCACTAGGGCCTAAGGGAAGAAGAGTTGTTTTGGACTACCTTCATCCAATGGAGGTGAATGTTTAGTCATTTTAGACTGATTTGGGCTTTCTGAATCTATTTTTTCAGTGTATTTTTCCATCTGAGGCTTCTATATAGTTTTATTCACATTTTGAGCATTTAATCAAAGGAGAAAAAGCCTAATTAGAGGCTTTTGGACCCAGCGGAGGTAGCCCAAGAGAGGGGTGAACCGCTTAAAAAATTATTTAAATTGTTCATATTAACTTTGCCGTATATTTTCGCATTCTCGTCTTTAAATGTTAAATTTTTATAACCAAACTTTTCCTGCTGTGCTTGGGCTTAGTGAACAAAATTTATTAGTTCATCTTCAAACCATTATACTTCATTTGCAGAATATTTATACTTGCCTATTCACACATTAAAGTTGGATCAATGAATACTTTGCATATAAAACAAATACTTTCATTGATTGGATCTCAGTGATTACATTTTATTTCTTTAGGAAGAGTCTGTAGAATGGCCAGATAGCCTCCGGATTCATCCTTTCTTTGAAAGTTGAAATACCCGGTAAATGCCCCTACAATCAATCTCTGTATGAGAAATACTTTGTTCTCACAATTTCAGATCAAAATGTTACATTGCAGTTCATTAAATATTAATATTTATAAAATAATCAAAAATAAATTACATTATTTCACAATCATGATGCTTACTAGGCTGAAATTGCAAAGAGGGGAAGGTCAATTCGTTAGAGAACAAGTTAATCCTCAACCAAGGAGGGCTAGAGTGCCATTACATCCACCTTCCATTTCATCCTCAATAGCCTTAGAATCAGCCACAAACATGTCTTCCAGAGAAGGAGAAGTACCTGAGGAAATGGATTCCAAGGAAGAAGAAAGAGTCTTTAGAAAATCTTTCTTGGACATGACTGAGATGGTTAGGATCCTATACCAAGAGAGAAATGATAGGATTGTTGGAGAAGGGTCTAGAAACCAAAGAGAAGAAGGAGATTCTTCAGGAGGGAAGAAAGACAAAGATGAGTCTAAGAAATGGAATGGAGGAAATGGTGATCCACCATCTCCATCATCATCCTCATCCTCCACATCATCCTTTTCAAATTCTGAAAATCAGTCACAAAAAAAAAAAAACATCTCTTAAAAATACTTTGTTAAAGCTTGATGTAAAGTTTGAGTTGCCAATGTTTAATGGTGATGTGAATGAAAAAAAATTGGATAATTGGATTAGACAGCTGGAATTCTATCTAAGAATTTAGAATTTGCATGATGATGACAAAAAAATCCAATTAGCCTCTTTGAGAATGGATGGAGCAGCTTTGGTTTGGTGGGAAGCCAAAACCAGGGAGGAAATTAAAAAGCATGGTAAGATAACTCTAACTTGGAATGAGTTTATTACTGCTATTAAGAAATAGTTTTATCCTCTTGCTCATATTTAGAAAGCAATAATGAATTGGCAAAATTTTAGGCAACTTAAGGGTCAAAATGTGCAAGATTATACCCAAGGGTTTAGAAGGAGAGAACTTCTACTTGGAGTAGAATTACAAAGTCAAGACACCTTGTTGAAATACATAGAGGTTTGCACAATTACCTACAACATACTATTCTATCAAGTCTGAACCCTACCAGCCTAGATTTGCCTAGTGCCCATTTTATAGCCAGGAGGAAAGAATATTTTTGATGAGGATAGTAATTTCAAAAACAAAGGAAAGAAGAGAGTTGCAAATTCAAGAAAGGAAAAGGAAAGTTCTTTTGCAAGAAACCGTTCAGCTACTGCGATGAAGATCATTGTTGGAAGCTTCATCCCTAACCGCAACCGAAAATACAAGAACAAAAACAAGACCAAAGAAAAGGAAAAAACTGTAGCAACAGTTGAGCAAGACTTAGGGTCAGACTCAGGAGATGAGACAAAAAGCATAGCCATGGTTTTAAATAATATTAAGGGGAAAGAAGTGGTGCAAGACACAATTCCTAGTTCTAGCTCTTTGAATTGTCACAAAGATAATCATGAAGAAAAGAGGAGGATAGAGCTCTTCCATGTGAGGATAATTTCAAAACATACCAAAATTGACACACTGTTTGATAGTGGGTCACAAGCAAATCTCATATCTGAAGACTTGGTCAAACAGCTTAAACTTGAGACCATTCCACATCCGAAGCCTTATCCACTTGGATGGATATGCAAGGATGCCAATTTGCAAGTCTCAAGGAAGTGCATATTGCGCTTGGCAATAACTACACACTTTATTGACACAGTGGAACTTGATGTGGTGCCGCTTGATATCTCAGGTATTGTTTTGGGAAGTCCTTACTTATTTGACAGGAAGGCCATCTTTCATCGCCATGAAAATAAGTATCACTTGTTCAAAGATGGTAAAGAGAACATTGTGAGAGCACACAAGAAGAAGTTGGAATCTTCTTTACTCCATGCAGTCAATTGAAAAGATCGGTTAATGCAAGTCAAAGTCTTACCCTTGTTGATGTTGAAACGTAATTGCATTTTGAGCATTTGGTTTTTATGATGTTGCTAATAATTTGTCTCGCCTTGATAATGCTTTGTTGTCTTTGTTGATGATAAAATATGTTGCACGCATTACCTTTTGGGTCAGCCAATGCAATGAATGAAGTGTCAAAGAAAAGCAGTGCAAGCAAGAAGGATACACAATTCAGCATGGGAAAACGTTGGTTTCAGAATGGTACAATTCGCCATGGGAACAATTTGCAAGGTGAAGGTTATTTTAAGTATTTCTGGAAGTTTGATCAGTGTAGAAAAAGTTTGTTTTCTGCAAATTACAATTGCTGTTCTGCAAATTTTAATCATTTGCATCATGACTCCATCAATCTAAGCAATGATCCACTAGTACAAAATGGCTAATTTGTTACTAAAAAAACGACTAAAATTTGCATATAAATGACTATTTTTCGGTCGGTGACCAATAGTAGCTAATTTACAGTATCTTATAACGCGACCAACTTTTGGTCGTTTTTATCTTAGTCATTAATTGGTTATCTCAATTTTGTTATCTAGTTGTATATATGGTCATTGATTTGGTCATTGATTTAGTCACTGATTTGGTCGCTAATTTAGTCATTCATTTGGTCTTTCATTTTGTCACTGATTTAGTCATTCATTTAGTCATTCATTTGGTCATTGATTTAGTCATTATTTTAGTCATTGATTTGGTCTTTGATTTGGTCATTAAATGTCACAATTAATGACCAAATATACAAAAAAATATATTACTATATGATCACCCAAGAAAACCAATTAATGAACAAAGAACTATGACCAACATGTTGGTCGTTTTATAAGATATTGTAAATTAGCTACTAATAGTCATATATATGCAAATTCTAGTCATTGTTTGAAACCAATTAATGACCGAAGAAATGTGACTAAATTTTAGTTGTGTTATAAGATACTGTAAATTAGCTACTAATAGTTGTATATATGCAAAATTTAGTCATCATTTGTAGTCACAAATTTATCATTTACAATAGCCATTTATTCATTATATAAATGAATAATTTAGTAGTTTATATTCATTTCATTAATAATTATTATAAATGACTAATTTAGTCGCATATTCATGTTATTTTTGTTCATTATTAATCAACATAAATTAATTTGTATGATTTAAAAAATGTCATACAATGTGCATGTTCATCTAATATGAAAACACAAAGTCGCATATTTTAATTACAATAATAAACAAAATCAAGTGCAACTATAAATAATTTCAACCACATAAATTATATTATATGAAATGTTAAAATATTACAATATCAGTTTCCAACTTTATATTAGTTGGACTACAATTTACACATGAAATGATGTTTCATCACTTCAAAACGTGATCATTGTGTTGTCAAGGCATTACAGGTGAATTCACCAACTCTAAATACTTGATCATCAGTCTTTATATGTGTCTTATGCGAGATATTGGTTCAAAGGGTATCACTAGACCAGTTCTCCTCTCTCTTTTTGCATTTTTCGCTCCAATGTTATTGCTCTTCTCTTTTTTCAATTCATGCTTGTTACCATCACGTCTCCATCCTATTTACAAACAGTACAATGTACTGTAAGAAATGAAATACAATGAACACTAGAATATAACATAAATTAGTCTATAAATAGTTTATACAACATATACCTTAACATCAACAATGTCAGAGCAATTTTCCTTCAGCATCAATTTCTGCAAAATAAATGTCACGTTATTCTTTCCCATTTCTCAACATGATACATAAGATAAATTGAAAATCACATAAAACCAAGAGCAAACCCTTTTCTAACCAAAATAAACAAACAAACAGTGCCTCTAATATCCATCAGTGGATTCCGCAGGGACGATTATCATTTTCAAAAGATTCATTCAGATGAACTCATATATTTCAAATATTTATTCAAGGGTGGAAGAGTGGAGAATTAGACTCCACATCATCAGTTTCAGTAATCATAAAACTTTTGAGGGTCCAAAAGCTTCCCATTTGGGAGGTGTGATCAGGAGATCAAAGTCCCTTGTAGAAAAATGCTCAAAAATGAAGTTGCTCAGAATTGTTCTAAACTAGATCGACATGAAAGAGCTCATCAATACGATCCCAACGCCACAAACGACACTCAAATCCGTTGCCGTATGGAGGAGATATTGCAGTTTGAATTTGCCCAATAACTTTCAATTTTGAAAGAATTTTTTTTTAATATATGTGTTGGGATAATTTTATTTTTTATTAAGGTTTAATAAATTAATTAAATTATATAGTTTTAATATTTTATATGGCTTTTTATTAAATCATATATTATTATTATTAATTATATTAATTAATAATAATAAAAATTAATTAACTATTAAAAAACTAAATATTAAACCCATATATATATTAAACAAAATTCGAATTATTAAAAAAATGTGTTAAACCTACCAGCCTAAAGTTTGGGATATTAAAAGTCGTGGGCAATGTATTATTAATCTACAACCCACGTACATAACAAAGGAACCCAACATGCAAAGTTTAAAAAGTCAAAGGTGAGTGGGCTTTGGTATACGTGTTAAAAAGGACACGTGATTCAATTCCAAGTTATTGCATTATACGTGGTGGAGCGGAGATTATTAAACTCTATGGTTTCAATATTAATGTTGGCGCGTTTAACTCTGTGCAACGTGGTCACCTTACGTAGCACCCAAGAGCGGAGGTTAATGAATATTGCGGTTATAAACCTTATGTTATGCCGATTAAAACTCAAGTCTAAACGATACCTTCCGACGGTTAAGGACGCATGGGGCTTATCACTTAGCCCCTCCATTTCGGCGATTTATTTGGTGAACCCCCCATCTTTAGCGGCTGCCCCTATTTTTTCGGGGTTATCTGGAGTTCCACCAGATTTAACTGGAGTTTTTTTAGGCCAACTGGCAGTTGGAGTAAATGAGCCATAACTTTGGCTAGAAAAGTCCTTTTTGGACGAATTTTTTTTTTATTCTGGTGTAATTGATCATTATGGAGCTTTTGGGAGTGTTTTCAGAGCCATCAGAGTGCTCTAACAGAGAATTTACGAGCGTTTTTGGTCGTGGAGCCACTAGGGCCTAAGGGAAGAAGAGCTGTTTTTGACTACCTTCATCCAATGGAGGTGTTTGTTTAGTCATTTTATACTAATTTGAGCCTTCTGAATATATTTTTGCAGTGTATTTTTCCATTTGAGGCTTCTATACAGTTGTATTCACATTTTGAGCATTTAATCAAAGAGGAAAAAGCCTAATTAGAGGCTTTTGGACCCAGCAGAGGTATCCCAAGAGAGGGGTGAACCGCTTAAACAATTATTTGCTGTCATACTGTATAATTTTGCTGCATATTTTCAGATTCTGCTCCTTTAAACAGTAAATTTTTATAAGCAAAATTTTCCCAAGCAGGTTTAAACAGTGAACAAAATTTATTAGTTCATCTTCAACCCATTATACTTCATTTGCAGAATATGTATACTTGCCTATACACATATTAAAGTTGGATCAATGAATACTTTGCATATAAAAAAAATACTTTCATTGATCGGATCTCAGTGATTACATTTTATTTCTTTAGGCAGAGTCTGTAGAAGGGCCAGGTAGCCTCCGGATTCATCCTTTCTTTGAAAGGTGAAATATCCGGTGAATGCCCCTACAGTCAATCTCTGTATGAGAAATACTTTGTTCTCACAATTTCAGATCAACTAGCACTGGAGGATTTAACTGTATAACCAATGCACTGGTTTGGCTGTGGGAGGACTTTTTAACACCTTGGCCACCATTAAAACCTGCAAACAAACACAAACCAATTATAAATTCTACATGCGGGGCTATAACTGCTTCATAGGGCTCGGTGGAGGGTGAAAGAACTTTGCAGAGAGGTGGAATGTAGGCGGAGGAGGCTCCACGGAGGAAACTATGAAAAACAGGGTTTAAATCTGCTTATGGCGTGAAAAAAATGGATAGGCGGATTTGCAGAAAACCAGAGTGGTTTTTGCATAGGGTCTGGGCAGTAAGAGATATTATGTCAAACGAACGCGACACAGGTGAATGGGTGATGCGTTTCCCTTGAAAACCACCCATTTTGCATTCAAAATGTATGATGGAGGGGTTTGGGATAAATGAACGCGAAAATGAACGTGGGCCATTGGATCGTGAGGATCAACGGTGGAGATTTGAAAGAAAACACGATGAAGGCCCAACGCGGTCGGGTGGGACCGGCGGGATGACATGGGAGAATTAATGCGAGACGTCATATCTAGGAGATGGAAGGTGGAGATTTCATTGGTGGATCGGTAATCGGCAGAGGAGAAGATCCGGGGAGGAAGAATTTGGAAGTTGCGATGGCCGATGGAGGAGAGCGATTGCTATAGTGCGACAGAGTGAGAGCCGTTGGATCAGGGAGAGATCAACGGCTAGGATTCCATCGGTGGGGATGGAAGTGGGAGTGAGGAAAGGGTGATGTGCTGATGCGATGGAGCATGGACCGTCTAATCTAGATTAGATAGACGGTGGAGATTAAAGCGGGGCATCGGCCATCGGCAAAAGAAAATGCAAGGGGAAAGAGGAAACGAGGAACTGCGCTGATGCGATAGAGCGCCGATCGTCGGATCTCGATTAGATCAATGATGGAGATTGAATCAGGGGATCTCGTCGGTGGAGAAAAGGAAAGCGGAAGAAAAAAGGGTGAGGCCCAATGCGATGGAGGGGCGCGATGGTCGTTGGATCTCGGGGAAATGGACGGTCTAGATCTTCTCGGAGGATCGGCCATCGGCGGGAAATAAAAACTTGGAAGCAGGAACTTGGAATCACCAATGGCCGATAGCCGATGGGCTTAGCATTCGGTTACGAGGGCGGTCTTATGGCGGAAAAAAGGGGCTCGAGCTTAAGCGAAAGGGGCTTAAGGCTTTATATTAAAAATGAAGGATTTTGGACAGAAAATGAAGGTTTTTGAGGTTTTTTGGAGGTAATGATAGGTTAGAAAATGGGGTTTAAAACCAAATAAAGTGGATTTATAAGGTTTTAAGGGGATTTTGAGGGAAAATAAAGGGTAAAAATGGGAAAAATGGGTGGAATGAAGGGGTTTTTAGAGGGATTTTCCAAAGGAAAAATTGATGGAAAATGGGTCTGAAAATAGTCTTTTCTTTGGGACAGCAGGGCTTTTCTTTGAAGGTTTTGAAGTGAAGATACCAGTGGAATGGATCTTTTGGACAAGGGACAACAAGGCTTCAAGAACTCACAATTTTGCTTTAAAACTTGTTTCTTGAAGACTAAAGACCTGTTTTAGCCATCATCAGTTATGACAACATTTTATTGATGGCTAACAGTGGCTCCACTTGGGGATGGCAGCTCCTTGGAGGTGTCAAGAAATTCAAAGATAAATCTATGGAATGTAGACCTGTGCTTTATCCTTGACAACACTTTCTTCCTTGATCATGATGCTTAAAAAAAAATGATCAGTACTTTGTATCAACAAACAGATTTCTTTCCCTAAACAACTACCTACACAAGCTACTTTCCTAACATTTTTTCTTCATAAGGTGCACTTGGACTTGCAAACCTTTAGACATCAACATTTTATTTTGAAAACAGGAAAAACTAATCTAAACCTACCCTTGTTTCTCCATGAGTTCAGATTAAACAATTGAACTCATAGCTTCTCTATCTAATCTACTATCTACCAGGATTAAACTGTCTGACAGATTTCATTCTCTATATTCTAAAACAGAAATTGAAACCACAGCCAAACTAGGATTAAACTGTCTGATTTGCTGTAAGACTATGGCATAAAACAAGCTGCACATAGACCTTTATTTGCAGAAAGTAGAACAAACTTGGAAGGCTTAAGATCTGAAAACAATGAGAGTCGTTCCTTCTTTCTTTCAACTCTAATTTTATCTCTTTGAGCTGTCTTCTTCTTCTTTACCTGGTTCAAGTTTTCAGCATGTTAGAACTAGTATTTTTCCCTTTTTTGGCTCAGGTTTTGAGCTTGTTAGAGCCATCTTTCTTTTGATTCTTTGGTTCAGATTTAAGCTTGTTTGAACCATTCTTTCTATCCTAATCTAATCTACTGATAAGCCAAGATTAAACAGTTTGGCAGATCTTCTTCACTAACCTATCAGCAGTAAATTGAAATCTATCTATTCATGATTAGGCTGTATGACTAAATAGCAGTGCTCTTTCAAGTAGTGGCATTTAGGCTTGCACACTTTTAGATTTTCTTTATTTTTTGGTATGGGGCTGTACCTTTCTTCTTTTTCTAATCTGCCCTCTTTTTCTGTTTTCTATTTTTTGTATTTTTTTCTTTTCAAAACAAAACAAAGAAATGAAATTTACAATGAAGAATGAAAGCTTTAAATAGAGGTTTCAGTAGAAAAAATGTTTGAGCATCTTGCCATTGATAGGACCCCCAAACAGGTCTTTACCATCCATATCTTGTAGAAAAAATGCATTGTGACCAATGGCAGATTGCATGATGTAAGGGCCTTGCCATAAATTGTCAAACTTGTCATGTTTTCCCTTATCTTCTCTCCTGGAATCCCACTTGAGTACTTTGTCACAATTTTGAAATCACTTGCCTTTTTCCTCTTATCAAACAACTTTTTGATATTCTCTTCTACTTTTTGTGCTCTGTTATAAACTTCTTCCTTGGTTTGCTGAAGATGTACGGTCTGATTTATCCTTCTCATCATGATATCTTCCTTTGATTTTATTTTTTGGACTAACTTCATCACTGGCACTCCTAAACTGGTAGGAAAAACTACATCTGCTCCATAAACCAGTTGGTAAGGAGACATTCCAATTGATTTCTTTGTTGTCAATCTATCAGCCCATAAAGCATGCACCAGCTTGTTGTGCCATGACCTCTGATTTTCTTCTAGCAACTTCTTTATTATTTTTATCAGGCTCTTATGGGAAGATTCTGCTAACCCATTACCTTGAGGGTAATAAGCTGTGGAATGACCAAGCACAATCTGATATCTGTGACATAAATCAACCATATTTTTAGAACCAAATGCAGCAGCATTGTCAGTGATAATTTTCCTAGGACAACCAAATCTAGACAGGATATGATATTCAAGGAATTTTATGATAAATGAGTCTGTGGCATTCTTATAAGGGATGGCTTCTATACATTTGGTGAAATAATAAGTGGCTGTGAGTATCCATCTATGTTGGGCAGATGAGGCAAGATGGATTTCCCTAATGAAGTCTAGGCCCCACTATTGAAAAGGAGCTTCAACAGTGATTGGTTGTAATGGTAAGGGAAGCAGTTTTCTCTTACCTTCAAAGATTTGGCATTTGTGGTAGGCAACTATCATTTTGTGGACATATTGAAAGAGGGTGGGCCAGTAATAGCCAGCTCTAAGGATTTTATTAGTAGTGGTTTTCCAACTCAGGTTCCCTCCACATTCTCCTTCATGAAACTCATGCTTGATCCTATCTGCATCAACCTCAGGCAAACATTTAAGCAATAAACCACTGGCATTCTTCCAATACAAATATTTATCTAAAGTGCAGTAATTTACAGCCTTTAAATTCAAGAATCTTGCCTTTGTTTTAGACAAACCAGGAGGGGCATTGAGATTAGTAAGCACATACAAAATATCAGCATACCAAGATGAATTGAGGAAATGATCCTCAATAAGTGGGGCTGGTAATTCTTCCTGCCCATATAATGCATCTATCATATTTATATCAAGTGCTTGCAAGTTAGATTCAACCATTAATTGTGCTAGGCCTTGACCCTTGATGAGTTTAGTGGGTTTAATTTCCAAATCATATTCCAATATCACAACAATCCACTTTCCTCTTTTGCCATCAGGGTCTTGTGACAAAATGTCTTTTACCACTACATGAGGCACAAATGCAATAATGTGAGAGTGTAAGATATAAAATCTGAAATCCTTCAAGGCTTTGACCAATGCATAGGCCTATTTTTCCATGATATTATATTTCAGAGGTGCTTCTCTTAATGCCTTGCTGAAAAATGCAATTGGCTACTCTTGTCCTTCTGGATTTTTCTGTAATAGGACAGCGGCCACAGTATGTTCTGATGCAAATGAAAATATGAGGAAGTCCTTAGTGAAATCAAGACTGATAAGAACTGGTGCTTGGGTGAGTGCATGTTTGACCAGTTCAAAGTATTTCTTTTCTTCTAAGGTCCATTTAAGTCCTATCTCTTTCTTTAACATGTTTGTCATGTTCCTAAGGAGTTCTGCCAGGTTGGGTATGAACCTTCTTAAGAAATTGATCTTTCCGATGAAGGATTGAATTTCTTTGATGTTTCTGGAGTGAATTATTTTCAATATACCTTCAACCCTTTTGTGTCTATTTTAATCCCCTTTTTAGATATGATGTGACCAAGAAGCTTACCTTCTTGGAGACCAAACAATGTCTTCTTGGGATTTAAAGATAGTCCAAATTTTCTACATTTCTCAAAGACCTTTCTTAGGTGTACTAGGTGTTCTTCATATGTTTTGGAATAGACTGTAACATCATCTAAATAAATCACAATGAAGTGAACTATTCCTTCTGAGAAAGCAATATCCATGGCTCTTTGAAAGGTGGAACCTACATTCATTAATCCAAAAAGCATTTTCACATACATGAAAGTGCCCGAAGGAGTAGTGAAGGTTGTTTTCAATTGGTCTTCAGGGAGTACCAATATCTGATTATATCCTAAAAATCCATCTAACAAAGAAATCCTCTTGGAACCAACTACCCTTTGTAAGATGTGCTCCATTTTAGGCAAGGGATAATTATCCTTTAATAAGGCTCTGTTCAAGTTCCTAAAGTCAATACAGAGCCTTATTTCTCCTATTTTATTTCTTACAGCTATGAGATTAGATACCCACTTTGAGTATCTCACATGGACAATAATTCAAACCTCATACATCTTCCTAATTTCTTTCTCAACCAAAGGTAACTACACAGGGTTTATTCTGCGTATTTTTTTCCTACATAGTTTCTGGTTTTATTTAAGTGTTATCTTGTGCTGAATGGTCTCTGTGTCATATGCCTTTAAATCCTCATAGCTCTAAGCAAATGCATCAGAAAATTCTTTAAAAAACTCAATATATTTCAGTTTCATGTGAGCTGGCAATGTTTTGGATAACTTGATCATTTTAGGCTTGTCTTCACTGCCTATATTGCATTCCTCAATATCAGATTTAGTGGGTTCTATTGTTGGTTTCTTGGCAACATCATTAAAATCAAACAAGTCTTCTAGAGGTGCTAGTCCTTTGGGTAAGCCTTTATCTTTAGACTATAGTAACTCTATGTCTTCTTTTTCTGAGCTTATGTACTCTTCTGTTCGATTTTCAAACTCTCGGGTTAGCAGATTTATTTCTGCAATGGGAGAAGGTTCTTTTTCAACAAGTTGTTCCTCATTAAGACAGTCTTTATCATACTTTGAGTCTGAATTTGGAAATTCAAACTCATTTCTAAACTGCAGGAAGTCCTCTATCTGTTTATCTCTCTCAAATATCTGCCAATACATTTTGTTGTCTGGGACAACTGGCCGATATTTCACTTGGACTATGAACTGTTCGTTGTCATAGGGTCTTTGACATAAACTGTTTGTTGTCATAGGGTCTTTGACATGAACTGGCAGCACAAGCTAAACCATTGGCAAGAATGTTTTGGCTTCTAGGGACAAAAACAAGTTCATATTCCTCAAAAGCTTTCAAAAGGTCCATGGCATCATTTCTATAGGCTCTTGGTCTTGGATGTTTGGCAGTGTACTCTCCATTTATTTGTTTAATGATCAGTTCAAAATCTCCATGAACAGTTATCCTCTTGGCTCCTAATTTCTTCAGTAAATGTAGTCCTAAGAGGAGTGCTTCATACTCTGCTATGTTATTTGTGCATTGGAATTTTATCTTGTATGAATTGCTTTCAGTGTAATTATTCTCTATGTTGTGAAGCCACACACGTGCTCCTGCACCAGTTTCATTACAAGACCCATCAAAAATCATACTCCAAAGAGGGCTAGTTTCGGGCTTGTTGTTGTTTTCATTCATGTCCCCTTTGTCCTGTGTGTTCTGACTGTCATCATGTAGTTTTATGGGTTCTGCAACATGTTTATGTTGGTCTTGTTCCTTAAATTTTTCATGGAGTTGAGGCATTTCTTCTTGACTTTTGTGATTTGCACTCAGCCGATGGACAGTGGGTGGTTCATACTCTCTATTTTCTTTGTTGTAATTTTCTGATTCAACAAACTATTTGAGAGCCTCTCCCTCCCTATTCCCTCCTTCCATATTTTCTGTTATGTTGGGTGATTGCTCACCTTCCAACTCCAGTTCACCAAAGATCTCATCATTGCAAATAATGAACGATTCTAGGTCTGTATGGACAGAATAAAGAGGGGAATTTTCTGATTTTTCTTGACTAATCACCATAAATTTCATGTGTGATTCCCTATAAAGTATTCTAAGTTGACTAAAGACAGGGATGGTGGCATATGTCATGTCCATTAGCATGGTACCTTAAAGCTTAGCACCCCATGATCTTGAAAGAAGCATGCCATATTTGGGGGGCACATCAGCCACTACCACATCCATCACTATACATTTGGCTAGGATTTGGGTCAAGTTTACACAAAGATCTTTGATCAAGCCTAAGCATTTTACTCTACTGGAGTCAAAAGAATACAAATATTTATATGGTCTGGTTATATCAAGGCCTAATATTTCCATGATTACTTTGGGCATGAGGCTATGAGAATCCCCTGAATCATGCATAGCATTGTGTAAAATCTTATCATGGATATTCAAATTGACATAGAAAGGAGGGACCACTCCTTCTTGGAATTTTCCTTCAATTTTAGGACCAAATAAAAGGGACGGCTGATCATCATTTAAGTTGACAGAGTCATTATTTTCTTCTATGTTCAAAGCTTTTAACACCTTACATTTATATACATCTTGAGTGACTAACTCAGTGAGGGGGACAGAGATCTTGATTCTAGCAATTTCACTTTCCATATTGAAAGGGAACTGATTCTTTGAAAGGCTCAAATATGTCTTGTTAGTCACTAACTTATCAGCAAAATCAACTTGCTGGTTTTTACCATGTACATCAGTTAAAACTGTTTTCACAGGGGCACTAGCTGAAGTGCTAGTGCTGCTAGGGTCAACACTCTATTTATCAGTGGTTTGAGTGCCTTTCCCCTTATTTTTACCAGAACTTTCAGCTGTTGTTTTGTTGTTTTCAGCAGCCTTTTTAATCACCTTTTCAGATCTGTTTTTAGTAGCAGTTTCAAAGGTCTTTGTTTGGGGAATGTCTTGGTTCTTTTTTCTCCTAAGGTCATATTATTTATGGACCTCCATGATGGCATTCTCAAAGCCTTGCCTATAGTCTTCAGATTCTGAGCCTTCATTATCATAATATGTATAGGTGGCTTGGTCATCCTTTGTGAAAAAGGCAGAGTCTTCATTACTTACTCCGAGCATGTTTATAACAGTTCCCTGTGGCTCTTCTATCATTCCCTCATCTTCATCAACATAATTTTCCTGGAATGGAGGTCTGATTTGTTGATCAATATCTCTTTGTCTAATCTGAGGGGGGTTTCTCCTAGAGTTTTGGTTCTGATTTTGAGGTTGGTTCCTATTCTGAGAATTTTTTTGGACAACCAACCTCTCCATCATTCTTTCCAACCTATACATGTTCTTGGCTAGATGGTCCAATTTTGAGTCTGATGTGGAAGCTGCAGTGTCTTCCTATATGTTACTTTCTTTTCAGTCCTCATCCTAACTCTCTTCTCAATCAGATTTTATTCCACACTAAGAGCTCGCTTCTGCATGTCTTCTAAAGTTAATGGATCCCTTTCTCTTAGCCAAATCCTTCAGGGAATTTGGCCAAAGCTGAGCCTTGTGGAGGTTCCAAACTGGGGGTAGTGCGTTATAAACACTGTTGAATCTAGTGCAATAATTCTGAACACTTTCCCCATTGTTTATCTTGAGGTTGTTGTAATCTGAAAGTATTTGGAGAGGGTTTTCCTAATCTCCCATTTTTTTATGAATATTTGTTGTAAAGAAGGGAGATCATTAATACTATTAGGAGTTATACACTTAAACCATTTCTTGGCTTCCCCTCCTAAATTTTGGGCAAAGATTCTCATCTTAATGGTCTCATCTTATATTTCCATATAATCAAAGGAATCATTCATCTTGTCTATGTGTTGTTGAGCAGTAGTGGATTAATTTCTGGTGAAATGGGGAATTCTGGACTGATATTCATTGGGTAAAGGAACCAGAGGTTTTGGTAACACTAGGGGAGCATACCATGCTGCCATGATAGGATTTTGTGGGAAGAATGGAGTGGTTTGAACAGTGGGTATATGGATGATAGAAGTGCTTGTACCAGCAAGAGACTGTTGAGCAGATTTGGGGTGAGAGAAACCAAAGTTATGAATGAAATGAAGATCAGGAGGTGTGGATGGAGGGGTTTCTCTGCTGCTAATATGTTTGCCACTATGTTGTGGTGAACTTGGAGGCTCAAAGTCTGTCTGATCTATAGCATTAAGTGACTTAGTTCTTGGAAAATTACTTGGAAAATCTAAGTCAACTTGGATTTCTTGAAGAGCTGAAAGGTTTTCAGGGACAGAATTAGCTCTGCGAATTGAACTGATAATAGTTGGATCCCTAGATACAGGAGACTTCCTAAGAATGCTTTCTAGATTATCAACTATTTCAGGAGGATTTGGGTCAGGATAGGCTCTGGTATGAATTCTTTTTAAAACCATTATGTTAATATTTAGACCCAAAGAAAAGAAATTTAGCCAAATATGACAATCTTTTAGAGGTAAACTAGTCTTTAACAAAGAAAAATTAATCCTCAAAGCTTCCTAATCATGGGTGTGCACTGTTTTAATCCACCTAGTGGAGTCTTTGTGAAACCAGGAGTAATCAGCAGGCCTACTAGTTACCAGTGGAGTATTTTGGTCTTTTAGGAGTTGTGGAGTCACTAGGTGGATGATTTCAAATGTTATAACGTGAGTTGTTGTCCACCGTTAGTAATTAACTACCAATATAAGGCTATTGTGGGTCTTCTGAGGTCTTAAGGATGTCTAAGATTGAAATTTACTCAGAGTTCCCCAGTGGAGTCACCATTATGTTAGGGTCCTGTGATTTAGCAGATTGGCATACTAAATGACAAGGCAACATCAGAACCACTTTGGAATCCTAGGATCTAGCCCTCCTGTATTCAGAGAGGGATCTCTCTATATGTGTTTTAGAATGATATAATTTAAGGCTTATGATATGATATTAGGCTAGTTATGAAGTACAATGGATTTTTTTTTTTTTGGTTGGGAATCATTAAATGAGAAGGTCATGTGAAGTGAAGGAGGAAATAAGTGGAAGGATGTTTCAGCATGGGAAGATAGGTCAAAAACAGTGCTAAGCCATTGGGCTATGGAGTCATAAAATGGTTTACTTGCACAATAACTATTCAAGGGTTTTCAAAGGGCAAGTCATCTATATCAGAAGATCTTTTAAGTTGAGTTGGTGGTATGAAACATTAAGGAGTGTGGTGAAAGAAGCAAACAAGTAAGAAAACAAAGGGCAGCCTAAGATCAGGTAAGGAATTTTAACCTATCTTATTTTGACAGAATATTAAGGGAAAACATTTAAGATAAACATAAAAAGTAACCTAAGATCAAGTAAGGAATTTTAACATAGCCTGCTTTTGGCACATTTTTAAGGGAAACCTTCAAAACAGCTGTTCAAGACTAAACAAGGGACAGGGCTAACCATAAACTTCTTTTATTAGGACTCTACTTAGCATGCAGTGAAAATATCATTCAAGAATAGCACCTCAAGTTCTACTCTGCAAGACATGGGCTCACCAACATTCCTTGACTGGTTATGCTCTATTGAAATCATTCCCAAATACACATTTAGAAGAAAACATAAAGATAAAGCTTATCAGTCAGAATTAGGGTACTTTGGAAGTAAATCCTAATCTATATTTTACTGTTCTTTATCAAAGAATATGAACACAGTGGAAACATAAGGAGAATAACAATTACAGTGAGAATAACATCACCAATGATTTAGATCAGGATCCAATGAATCTGCTTGTCTATTGATGTGAAAAACTAGTTACATACTTTGAGTCCAATAGCTTTTATAGTCTATTACTGCTCTTCCCAGCCTACTATATTACAACTACTCAGTAACTCTTAATCAATAACAGTTCAAACAATTAACAATTTTCCAACCCTTTACAATGAGTTTTATGTGAATACATATAGGTGCAAAGAGGAAGAGTGCTGCAGAAATGATAATAAATATTAATTAAGACAGAGTGGGAGAGGTATTCGAATGCCCATTCTGCTTAATGACCATTGAATTAACTAATTGTACCATTTTAGTAGTTTTTCATGTCTTTGAGGCATATCTAGTAGACTGGTAATAACTCTGAAGTGTGTTCTTTGAAGCTAACCGTGGCCTGAAGTACTCTGTTTGACCTCTCTGACAAGTAAACTGTCATTTTTTGGGTTTTGTAGCCCCATGTCTACTTAATAATTGTTTTGATAGATTTTAAAGAAGTTCAGTCATCTGGATGGCTTGCACGGTGCGTTTGAAAGGAAAAGTAGACCACGGTGGCACTTTGGTCCTTTGGTGGAGTAATAACTTCTGCAAATGTGGCTTTCGAGGATCTTCTTCTGTTGATCTGTGTGCTAAGGCTTTAAAATTTGATCAGGCCCTCTGATACTGCTTTAAGGCCCTTTTCAATCATCCTTTGCTTTAACTAGTGCTGGAGGATTTAACTGTATAACCAATGCACTGGTCTAGCTGTGGGAGGACTTTTTAAAACCTTGGCCGCCATTAAAACCTGCAAACAAACACAAACCAATTATAAAATCCTGCGCGCGGGGCTATAACTGCTTCAGAGGGCTTGGCGGAGGGAAAAAGAACTTTGCAAAGAGGTGGAATGCAGGCAGAGGAGGCTCCATGGAGGAAACTGTGAAAAACAGGGTTTAAATCTGCTTGTGGTGCGAAAAAAATGTTTAGGTAGTTTTGCAGAAAACGAGAGTGGTTTTCAAATAGGGTCTGGGCGGTAAGCAGTATTATGTCAAACGAACGCGACACAGGTGAATGGGTGACGCGTGTCCCTTGAAAACCACCCATTTCATGTTAAAAATGTAAGATGGAGGGGTTTGGGAGAAATGAACATGAAAATGAATGCGGGCTGTTGGATCGTGAGGATCAACGGTGGAGATTTGAAAGAAAACATGATGAAGGCCCAACGCGGTCGGGTGGGACTGGCGGGATGACATGGGAGAATTAATGCGAGGCGTTGGATCTGGGAGATGGATGGCGGAGATTTCATCGGCGGATCGACAATTGGTGGAGGAGAAGGTCTGGGGAGGAAGAATTTAGAAGTTGCGATCGGTGATGGAGGAGAGTGATTGTGATAGTGTGACGGAGCGAGAGCTGTTGGATCAAAGAGAGATCAATGGCTAGGATTCCATCGGCGGGGATGGAAGTGGGAGCGAGGAAAGGGTAATGTATCGATGCGATGTAGCACGGACCGTTTGATCTAGATTAGATCGACGGTGGAGATTAAAGAGGGGCATCAGCCATCGGCGGAAGAAAATGCAAGTGGAAAGAGGAAGGGGAACTGCGCTGATGCGATGGAGCGCCGATCGTCGGATCTTGATTAGATCAACGACGGAGATCCAATCAGGGGATCGCATCGGCGGAGAAAGGAAAGCAGAAGAAAAAAGGGTGAGGCCCAATGCGATGGAGGGGTGCGATGGCGGTCGGATCTTGGGGAAATGGACGGTCTAGATCTTCTCGGAGGATTGGCCATTGGCGGGAAATAAAAACTTGGAAGCGGGAAATTGGAATCGTCGATGGCCGATAGCCAATGGGCTTAGCATTTGGTTATGAGGGCGGTCTTATGGCGGAAAAAAGGGGCTCGGGCTTAAGCGAAAGGGGCTTAAGGATTTTTATTAAAAATGAAGGATTTTGGACAGAAAATGAAGGTTTTTGAGGTTTTTTGGAGGTAATGATAGGTTAAAAAATGGGGTTTAAAACCAAATAAAGCAGATTTATAAGGTTTTAAGGGGATTTTGAGGGAAAACAAAAGGGTAAAAATGGGAAAAATGGGTGGAATGAAAGGGTTTTTAGAGGGATTTTCCAAAGGAAAAATTGATGGAAAATGGGTCTGAAAACAGTATTTTCTTTGGGACAGCAGGGCTTTTCTTTGAAGGTTTTGAAGTGAAGATACCAGTGGAATGGATATTTTGGACAAGGGACAACAAGGTTTCAAGAACTCACAATTTTTCTTTAAAACTTGTTTCTTGAAGACTAAAGACCTGTTTTAGCCATCATCAGTTATGACAACATTTTATTGATGGCTAACAAGGTCTTGATCAAGGCATGTTGTAAATCCCTCGCCTTCTCCACTGCTTCTTGGAGTGTAGTAGGTCTAGTTGATCTCACCAATCCATGCAAAGGTTCAGCCATCCCATCAATAAACATTCATACCCTCCGATCCATAGTGAGGTATAAAACCATCACTGAAACCTTCAAATACTCAGCAATATAGATTTCTAAATCTCCTATTTTTTTGAGCTTGGTTAGCTCAACAAAATGGGCCTCTGAATCCCTTGGATCAAATCTCTCTACTAACCTCCGACTGAAATCTGAATATGAAGTGATATTAGCATGCCCAAGTGTAGATAACCCATGGAACCACCATTCATGAGCATCACCTTCCAGGTGCAGTGCTGCTATTTTGATAGCTTCTATTTCAGAAACTCTGTTAAGTTTGAAATAAGTGTCCAACTTCTCTACCCAAGCCTTGGCTGTGCATTTGGGTGATCCATCATAAGAGGGAAAAAATAACCTTCCCAAGATGCGTTGTAGATCTAAGCTCTACATAAACCCTCCCCTTCTATGGTGATGAAGGGACCTCCTTCCATCCTTGATCTGATAGAACTCCTGAAAGCTCAGATGCTCTTTGAACCTTCAGGATTGAGATTCATATTCCACAAAATAATCACCAACGGTGTCTTCCTTCTAGGGTCTTTCTTCCTCCCCTTCCTCAAATAGGAATGTGGGCATAGTAGAGAATTGTGAATAAGGTTTTTTTTCCGTTTGTCCCCAAATATGTGGTTTTCCATAGCTTTCCCCATGGTGAAACCCTCTAGGGGATTCCTTTTGCCTCATCTCCTTGATATCTTCGGTAATGTCCTACAGAGTTTGAAGAAGAAGTTTTGGAATTTATTTTTCCTCCATGGTTGTAGATATATTTTCCCAACAATCTGAGCCAAGAACATAGATCCGATACCACTGTAATATCCCTTCTTGGGAATTTCAGCAATATAGACAAGTAAAAACACAATTTCTAGAAAAATTACACTATAAAGATGAGAAAAAACACCTGGATCCCTTAGTATATACAATATAGTTCTCACATAAAAAAGGGTATCAGAAACAAATCCCTCTAGCTATGTTAAACAGATCTCCCCAACTCAATATGGCTTAAAAACACCCAAACCCCATGACTTATACCATACGGAATTTATGAAGCATGTAACAGCTTAATTAAATGAGGGTTTCTGCAACAATAAGATATGGAACAATAGATCTAGAATTATATTACTGAAAGAGTTGAGAAATGGAGATCTAGCCCCCTCTATACAATATAAAGATATCTCGGCAAGGGTTTCATGAAAGCATGAGTACAAAAATGGCAGATCTACAAATGTAGATCTGGAATCACACAGTCCAGCTGCTGCTCTAAAAATATATGGCTGAAAAATACAAGAAATGGCTAGAAATCCTCCTTACTAGTATTTTGGGAGAGGGATTGACCCTTTTCCTAGGAAACTAGCTCAAAATCAGGGGTTTTAACCCTCCCATCGCGACACCATCAGAAATGACGCAGTTTATTCAAGATACTGTGTTATAGATGTGGTTGACTGCTTGACCCAATGTTTGATAGTGGAAATTTAGCCCATAATTCTCCTCTCAGGTCCCTTCAACAAGTTCTCCAAGAAAGAGTGTGGAATTCCCGCATGAGAATCCCTTGCACTAAAAAGTGTTGCAACCCCAGCTAAACAGCTGAAGCATGCAAGAAGTCATAAGACCTAAACATAGAAAATATTCTAAATGATATTCATTGCTGCCTTTCCTTCCTTTTTATTCTTGGTGACCCTTCTCACCCCTGACCCCACTCATTCATGAGGTTACTTCCTTGCAAAGAGTCCTCCTCCAAAACTGCGCTGTCCCCACTAGCTCTATCTCCTCTCTTGGCAGCGCTGTTGATTTGGTCAACATAGATCTAGTCTATGTGCATTGCCCCCTTTCACACCCAAGGTGGCCTTATTTTTCCTTCCTAAAAAAATCCCCATTCACATTGGGAATGTTTTATTTCTATTAAAGAGATTTAAGGGCATCCCTGCCCCTTTTATTCTTCTAGACTGCAAAATAGAGCAACATATAATATTCCAACTAACAGCAAGCTAATTGGGAATATTACAACACTTCCAACTCTTACAACTAGAATCACTCAGTTAAAATTAAAGTCAACCTGCATGTCCCACCAACCAGCCTCTTAACTCGAAATTCACTTAGCTAACTGATTTTCCACTTCAATTAACTATTTCCAGTCCCTCATTGAGAATAGATTACAGTTTAATGTCCATTTAAAGTAAGGGATAATAAATATATACATGCATCTATAAATAGACATGCATTCTTTAAATAAACATGCACCATACATCTATAAATAGACATACACCTAAAAATAGCCTGAGGGCCCCACCTAGAGTAGGTGCTTAATTTTCACTAGGATCAAAATTTCTTGTTGAATCTCAACATCCCCAATGTTGACGTAGTGATTGTAGAGGCATCAACAGGAGCCAAAATATTTCTTAATATATCTTTGTGATAGGGTTCCTTCCATCAATATTTTGTATCATTTTCCATCAACCATCATTAGTATCTTTGTCATCAAAAGTATCTTGTCAAACCAATAAATGTAGAGCTAATTGTAGCTCTTTATATTCGTCTAGGAAAGTGAACTTCTTCTATATTAACATAAAATCCAGCATGATCAACTAGTTGTCTAGTGAGTTTCTACATTTTTCTACCTTTATGGTGTATACATTTCTTCGATATACTCTTCTATTGTCAGTGCTTGTCCACTCAATCCATGTACCTCTTGAATTGATTTAAACTATACAGTTTTAGATACATCATATTATTTCAATTGTTATCTTACTAGTCTATATTCCTTAAATATGTTATTCCAGGTAGCCAAATCATATCTCAAACAAGACATTAATATTAGAGCTACCAAATAATGATAGCCTCTTGTCAATATGTCAAATTTTGCTATATACTCCCTCTGAGGTCAACATCACTTTGCAAATTCTATCATCATATTGCACCAGAGTTCTTCTTCATCCTCATCATTCAATGTGTTCCTTAACCAATCAACAAGCTTCAATATCGTATTCATCATAGTCTTTACAACTACCTATGAAGTAGTCATTACTATATTTTGTACATTTTTGAAGAGGCCACATCATATGCTCATCAATACCACGTGTCACACTCATATACTATGCTTCTATATATTAAATAACCATATGGAAAAGTTCTTTTATCATCCAATATTAACCAAGACATATCATGCTCATGCTTCCAAATATATTTCTCATCTAGCTCTTCCTACAATATTTCTAAAGACATTTATCTACATTTTAATGGAGAGATCTTTTTTAAAGATATGCATACATATTCCCTTCATGTTTCCATATAGTTAACTTCATTTTGAACAAACTACTTCCTTGATGTCTAAGATGATATTCCTCTTTAACAAGAGAAATACTCCCATTACGCCTTAATATTGCTTCTCAACCATCTTCATACCTTCAACCTTATTTGATTCTTGCTTTCATGATATTCTAGGAGAATATACTCCTTCCATGTTCCTATGATCCTTCCATGTACTAAATAAAATTATATAATGATGATTTTGTTACTATCGGGGATCCTTGTGATTCTTTCCTTCTAAATGGTTACTTGTATAACAATATGATCCCAAATAGTAGTTGCATTAATTTTCAGTGCTATATGGTCCATATCCTTCTATATTTTCTTTGTTAGATAATTGCTTCCAATAAGGTGCAATTGACTATGTAGACTCTAATCCTTCCAATGCGATATGATTCTTTCCACAATGTTGTAATTTTCAAAAACTAAGATTCCTCTACACATGCAATTGTGTGTACTACTCTAACTGCCATCTTCTAATAAAAGAGAAAAAAAAGTTCTAGTAAACTTGGTAGTGGTGGAGTTATTCATTAATAAATATCCTTATGATATTCATTCTTTGACTTCTTTTCAAGTTATTTATTTCTTTGGAAATTTGAAATCCACTCCTGGCCTTCCTTTTATTGTTCATCTTGTTTTGAGGATCCTTGGGACAATCTCTTTTAAAGTGTCCATATTAATTACACCCAAAGCATTATACTTTGTGTTAGGGTCCTATAATAATAGGATTCATAATTTGATTTGACTGTGATTAGTCTTGTGATATTTACATACTTTTCTTTTTGCAAATTATTTTCCCATATAAAAAAATGTAAAGAGGGTAAAAGTCTTAAAAGAAAAATCAAAGGACTGAAAGAAACAGATCAAAAAGAATATAAAAAATTAACCCCAACAAAAAAGAGATAAAATAGACCCTGAAAGTGATGCAAATTCAAAATCCACTACTTTTTACTTTAATTTGCAAAATAAGATTGTGTGCAACTTGTCAAAAAATGCCACAATCCATGAATATTCAAACAGTTTAAGATTGATTATTCATGCTTTAAATTTCAAGTTGATAGATAGAGAATAAAGATCTAGATAAACTATCTAACCTTGGCAGATTAGTAGTTAGGTAGAGAATAATAATGAGCTCTAGTTTTTAATCCGAGCCATTGGAAATATGTTGACGGGAAAAAATTCCCGGCCAACAGTAGGGGATCTCCCTGGTATAAAGTTCCAACTAAACTCTAGACCGTTTGTGATAGGGATCCCATCCGGGGTGTAGGTCTGAATACCGTTGAATATGACTTTTCTCATATGTATATATGCCTTGCGGACTTGATGATACATGACTATTCGAATGATACGAAACAAATGGTTTTGAGTTCTCCCGTAAATGAAATATTATAAATAGAAAAGAGAGATTGAAAGCATGCAGCCAAAGGAGATGTTGTTAGCAAAACATCATTAGGGTCATGCTCATAAAAATTTTCTTGACCAAAAAAGAAACAATTCTCTATGGTCGAAACATCCTTCAATTCCTTAAGCGTTTTCTGAAAGATGGAGCGACATTAATAACGAAGTCATGAAACATCCCTTGATGAAAAACTCACATACCATTGACACATCCATAAATATTAAACATACAAATTATATATGAACATTAAAGACGCAGACTAGTTAGTTATAAAAGATAACAAATACATAAGACATAATATTCATAGTGCTAGCACACATAAGTCCTCATCAGATCCAGTAGTGGAATCAAAACATTGATTTTTATTCATTCTCACATTCAATGCAATACAATTATTTCCTATCCTTTTGGAGTCCCTAAAAAAGGTCCTTTACAATGTCCCTGGAGGGAATACTTATAGAACAAAAATGATCTTTGGGTGGCCCTGATCCTTCAGCTTCCCGACCATTGGCATGGCCTGTGAACTAGGTGGTATTGTGACTTGCGACTTGGTCCTGCTCGCGACTTGCGACCTGTTCCCCGTTTCGACCTGCGACTGATTCTGTTTGTGACCTGCGACCTATGATATTTTCTTTGTCAAGGGAGCAGTTGTGTGATGGGGAGGCCTGAGACTTCTATCTGCTGCTTTTCTCTAAGGTAATTCTGCCAATCCTAATAGTCTACGACCACTGGAGTGACCTGGGGGTATCTTCTCCTAGCCTGTGAAAACACTCAAGAGCGTCCGGAATCAAAGTGCGCCTCTTCACCGAGATTTGATTCGATAGGGAGGCCATTTTGGTGTAGACCCGGACTGGTGCAATGATGAACTGATCAATGTTTACCTGTGAGGCCGAGAGGTCCTAGGAAGTAGCTTCTTGCCTAATGGGTTGCAAAAATGCTTGGATGTCTTCAGTCACCTCCTCCCTTGTCTTCTGGGTATCCAATGCTCTTAAGGAAGGGATGTGATGTAACTCTGCCATTAACTCGATGCCACTGATCAGATGTTCATAACCAGACATCACCTTTTCCACATATTTCACCAGCTTATCCTTGGATTGTATTTTCATTCGTATCTGTACTTTGTCGTTCTACATGCAGATCCAATCCTTCCTCGGCAGGGTATCAGGAGCCTGCGAATATCTTTCTGACCATTCCAGCATATTGTCTAGGGCAGTGGAGGCCTCCTTTAGTTGTACAATATTCTTCTTAGTCTCCGATTGTACCCTTAGTAGTAGGGAAACTATTTGATTTAAAGTGAACATCTCGTTATATACTTGCTTCATGGTAGCCTCCAAAGTAACCAATTCCCCTTGAATAGCGATTGGTAATTCATTGGTCTGGGTGGTTGTGAATTGGAGCCTTTGGATTTCCTCTTCTAGCTTCTTATTTTCCTATTCAAACTGAGTTTCCTTCTGATCGGAGGCCTATAGTCTATTTTGTAGAGACAAAGTCTCTCTACTCATTCTGCTGACGATCTCCTCTATGGCTGCTGCGAAAGCAGTCCCTGCTGATGTGATCATGATGGGGTTAGTCCTAGTATCTAGGACTATGTACTTTTCTGTGGTAACTGCGAGGGGCTCGGATGAATTCCATGCGAGGCATATTATTTTCTCCTATCTGATCTTGTGTGTGAACTGGTGGTATGTTAGCCTTGTCAGGTCTAAGACATCATCTTCCAGTTCCTCTGGGATGCCAAGTTCTGAGAGTTGGAGGTGCACACTCGTCATGGGAGTCATCGAAGGTCCCTCAATATGGGGAAGCTATGTTTGTTCCTGTTGGATTGAGGGGTCCTGACCCAGGTTTGGAGGTTAAGGTTTGCCAACAAACCCCTATACTACTGGCCCTTTGGGCCATGACCCACTTGCGAAGGCCAAAGTCTCACCCGAAGTAGTATGGGAGGGTGCTAGAACAAGGTTTCCGCACCCTGAGAAAGAGTAGGTAAGTCAAGTAGATCTGCGTTTGCAGCTTATTGGGTTCACACAAGACATATTTGTTCGCAGGTTTTCTAACAATATAATTCACAATATAACAGAGTTATATATCTAGTTAATACCTTCGCATCCACGTGTGCATCATTAACAAATTATAGATATACCATAACATAGACAGATTCGCAGCACAATAGATAACACATAACACAACTGTATTCTAGTTCTAATATAGGCCAAAGGTTCACATCAACAGTAACACATCAGATCCGATAACGCATAGCTACTTTAACTATATCCACCTATATTAGCATAAAAAACCTAGTACAATCCAAACACAACATGCGCACACAGCCAGCAGGATCCACACACAGAAGGGCTGAGGATCTCCATGCACACAGCCAATAGGATTCCTTACCCAAACGACCCAACCACAGATCTAATAATTCACACTTAGCATCAGACTTAATTCTTCTCTACCTTAAGACTCAAAAAGTTCATCTATTTATATCGACTTAGCCTATGCTTCCAATGGTCCGCAAACCATGGTGTTCGGACTCTTGGTCTACCCTTGATCCCTTACAATGCATTTGGGGCTTTGACCCACCCCAAAACCCCTACTTTAGACTAATTAAAACCAAAAATATACAAAATTGTAAAAAGTTAGCAGCTTTAGGGGACCTTATTCCAATAGTCCCCCAACACAATCTTGTGACTCGTCCTGAGTCACTGCAGTGGTGGGCTCTCCACCTTTTCTTGCAACAGCTTGTTCACATCAACCAATTCAGGCAACACTCCTTCACTTTGCACGACAACATTCTGCTATAACAAGTGCTGCACTGCTATTTATTGAGGCCGTTCGTACTTGAATCATACTGGTTTGTAGCGTGTCTGCCTTCAGCTGCAGAGCTTGGAGCTCGGAGCTCGGCTTGAAGTGTTTCGACTGTGGCCTTCTGCTGCTCTTCCAGAGCCAGCCATTTTTCTTTTCCTGCCAAAGTAACCACATCTGTAACTTTCTCTAGGTCTCCTTTAGTTAGTGTAACTGCTTCGTCATGTTCTAGTCGTTGGGAGTTCTGCTTCTTCCGTGGCCCCTTAGCAGGGTCACCTGTTCAGTTTGTTCCTCGAGGGGAGTTATCAAATACCGCCTCCTGTCCTTCATTATCGAGATCTTTCTGTACATCCTTCTGTGCTGCTGCTTCCGTGCCTTTCCTTGTACTCTTACTGGGCTGTGAACCTTCCTATGATGCAGCTTTGACGCCCTTCCCCATCGTTTGCTCGGTCCTCCGGTTTCTTTGGTGATGATAGGCAGGGTAACCTTCATGGTTCTTGTTCCTTCAGTGCCCTTCACACCTGTTTTGAAGCCTATCTTCCTGTGAGGAGGCCATTACCCAATTAAACAGTAAATCTCTTCATTGACAGCCATATAGGGGATCAAAACCCATGTAGGATCCTTGTGGCCTCGGATTTTGACGTTATGCATAGTCACCTGGAAGGCAGCGATGCTTTTATACTTATCTTAGATGGCTGGTGACAGACATGGTCGAGAGTTGATAGCTACTGCGAGCCCACTCTGAAACAACACCCAGAAGACTTGGTTGTTCTCGATGCGCTACGCATTCTTTGAGTCCCACAAGTTCGTATATCGAGCCCCCTCGCACATGTTTGGGGTGAGCTCAGGGAGGACTGATTCCTCAGGTGCTTCCTAGGTGACCAATGCAATGAGAAGCAGCAACTAGGAATAACAAAATGCTCGTCCCTACTCCTGGGATTCACGGACATTGGCCAAAAAATCGTTGCACAAGTACTGGGACCAATTGAAGGAGATCCCTTTCTCGCACCGGCCTGCCAACTGAATTACATATGCGGGGATGGAGGCCACCTGGAATTTTCGCATCATCTCGCATTCCAATAACAGGGTACCCAACTACATACTAAGGTCGCTGATGGATTTGATCATGAAGCCTCTAGTGTTCTGCTCCACATGGTAGGTTTCACGCACGTAGTCAGTGATCTTCCCCTCATACTTCTTACCAGTGCGTAGCAGAGGGTCCACCCTTTCAATGGGGAGACCAGTAGTTCGATGAATGAGAACATCATCAATGGGGATTTGATCCTAGATCCATAAGAAGCCATCATGGACCAAGGTGAGAAAATGACGTACAAGACAGTCCGTAATATTATAGTGGTCGAAGTGTAACATCCTTAGCAGGTTTAAGAGCCCGAACCCTGCCAATCCACATGCCCAGTGCATGGGGAAAATATTTATCCCATCATCTTCCTGTATTCTATCAAGATATAATTCGGGTGCCAACTCAGGAAGGCCTCCAAATTGGCCAAGTCATGATCATCAAATTTCACCTCATGGAGCCTTCCAAAGGGTTCACCAATGACGAGGACCTCATCTGGGGTCAGCGACATCTGCAGGTAGGTGTGCAGGCCATCGAGACTCTTCTATGTGCATGTAGAAGGCCTGCGGGGCCGAATAAAGGGCATTAGCCAATTGATAGGTTCGGCCACCTGGGCTTCTTCTTGAGCAGGCAAAGGTTGCTTTGCTGGTTTGGGCGAACGTGCCGAGGGCACCATTCGTGGGGACTTTACATTTTGTGGGGAAGTACGGGGCTTCACCCCAACCCATTTCGCGGGTTTCCCTGACCCCTGCACTTTTTATTTCCCCTTCTTCTAGGCTTGGCTCGACGTAGACATAACTTCCTAGGCTTCAAGTTCGACTTCCACTACTTCCTCGGATTCTTGTTCTGTCGAGGTCACCGGTTCTAATGCTTCAGCGTGATTAGTGGTCATCATTCTAGCATGAAAGATGAAGTCCGAGTTGCTACTATCATAGGGTGTAGGATGCTCAGACATGGAAGGGACACAATAGGCACAAAAACTCTTACAACACAAAATTGTCCAGGACAAACACGACAAGTACAAACTATTCAAGTGATATGGAACCCTTGTCTGATCTATCCTTCTCATTTTATAGCCTTTTCAATCGAAAAATGGTTGGATAAACCTCACTTGGAACTTACGATCAAATAAACGGTAAAAAATCTTCGGAAATTTCCTCATTAAATGTTGGCCGCCTGCTCCTTTCAATGGTAACTTTTTCTTTTTACCCAATTTTACTATTCCAACGGCTAGTTTTCACACCTCCTCTGTGCCCAGCGCACCCCTGTACTCCCAGCGGACCTCCTCTGCACCCAGTGTACCTCTGCATGTCCAGCGCACCTGCCACATGCTGAACATATGCCTGCACCTTTGGCGTACCCCTCTGAGCTTCCAAACCTGCGACCGATTCCTATGCGTACCATGGTACCTTCTATTCCTACCTTTCTTAGAGTGCATACCCCACTTCATACAGCTACTCCAGACATATAGTCATTTGATTGGATATTGTTTGAATCGGCTGTCATTGACATCACTGGGTAGCCTATCACAGCACAGGGTTGCTAACTGAACAACTCCACCATCCGTGATTTATTTAACTTCGTAGGGCCCTAGCCAATGCTGTCGGAACTTCCCCAGGTGTTTCAAAAAATGGCTATCATATAGTAGGACTAATTCACCCTCTGCAAAGGTCTTTTGTTGAATATGTCGATCATGCAATGACTTATCCCTAGCCTTCTGAGCCTGCTAATGGAAATTGGCAATGAAACTATCTTCCTCCAAAGCCACAAGTTGCGATGACTACTCCTCCATGATATCAGGCTCCGCCATATTCATGAAGGCTATGATGCACAAGCTAGGAACAATGTATTCCATGGGCATAATGGCCTCATTTCCATAGACCTTCCTAAACGGTGATTTCCCTGTCAACTTCTTACAGGTGGTTCGGTAGGCCCACAGAACAAACGGGATGCGCACATCCTAGTCGTTGTGATCAGCGTTACAGACCTTGGTCAGTGCATGCTCCAAAACTTTGTTAACAACTTCAAAAGCTCCATTTTCCTGGGGATGGTACGGAGTTATTTGCGCATGATGGACCCAAAATCCTTCCATCAAGGCCTGTATTGTTTCATTAACAAAATGCGTACTTCTATCGCTCATCAAGATTTTCGGTCATCCAAATCTTGTCATAATCTGTTCAAAGATGAAGTGCCCAGTGGTATCTACAGTGAAATCCTTCACTTGTTGTGCTTCAGCCCACCTAGTTACATAATCAGTGGCAGTTATAATGTAACGCACACCTGTCTTCTTTCTGGGTGGATTGATAGGTCCTACAAAATCAATGGCCCATTTGTCAAATTCTTGCAGGGCTATTTGCGGTTGAAGGGGAATTTCATCTCCATGTGACAACCTTCCTATTCATTGGCATGTATCACAGGCTTTAGAATAGTCACGAGAGTCATTATGCAGGGTAGACCACCATAGTCCAGCTCTCAAGATCTTTTGCGCCGTTGCTTTCCCTGCGTAGTGGCCTCCTGCTACACCGTCATGGGATTCTGCGAAGATAGCATGCCATTCATGTTCCAAAACATACCTTCGTAGCACTTCATTAGATCCCATCTTATACATATGACTTGCAATGATGGTAAAATCTACAGCACGGGTTACCAGCTCTTTCTTCTGTTGTACCGAATACTATGCAGGTGCCATGCTTGTAGTTAGGAACTGGATGATGTCAGCGAAGTGCGCATCAACTACCTTAATAGCAAATAGCTATGCATCAGGCAATCCTTCTTCTAGATTGGTCAGTTCCTCACCACTCTCAATTCGGGACAAGTGATCCAGCCTAGCATTCAACTTCCCCGTATTGACAATGATCTTAAAGTCGTATTCCTGGAACAGTAGTAGCCATCGGCAGATTCCCCCCCCCCCCCAACACAGGCTTATTCACTAGGTACTTCAAAGCCGAATGATCCGTAAATTTTTTTAAGTGTCCTCCTAATAGATAGTGCCGATACTTCTGTAATGCATAGACCATAGCCAATCCCTCTCGCTCCATGGTGGAGTAGTTTCGCTCTGCACCATAAAATTTCTACTAGCAAATGCAACCGGGTGATCAATGTCTCCATCGCCAAGTTGTTTAAGGACTGCTCCTAGGGCGATTCCTGATGCATCTACGTGAACATGGAATTCCTTCGCCCAATTAGGGAAGATGAGAATAGGTGTAGAGACCATCTTCTCCTTGAGTATCTCGAAGCTCTTCTAGCATTCGTCATCCCAAAAAAACGTAACATCCTTCTTAAGAAGCTTTTCCATAGGCGTTGTGGTCAGCGCATATCCTTGAATAAACTTTTTGTAGTATCCTGTATGTCCGAGGATCAAACGCAGCTGTTTCTCAGTTGTAGGTACTACCAGATTTATGATAACTGCGACTTTTTCAGGGTCAACCATAAACCCCTGTCGGAATACTATATGTCCGAGCAAGATTCTGAAGGGTACGTAGAATATTCACTTCTTGATATTCAGGGAAATATGGTGTTTTCTACAGGCATCCAACATCATGCGTAGGTTCGAGATGTGCTTCTTCACCAAGCCGAAGACAGTCCAATCATCAAAATAAACCTCCAAAAATTTGTGTATGAAATCTTAGAACACTGCGACTACTACTCATGAAAATATGGCAAGGGCATTCTTGAGTCCAAATGGCATGACCGTATATTGAAAGGATCCCCATTCAGTAGCAAACATAGTTTTTTGCGATCTTCAGGTGTGATTATGATTTGATGGTAGCCCGAGAACCCATCTGTAAATGAATACACTTCCTGCCCTCCCACATTGTCAAGGATTTCCTCTAAGAATGGTGTGGGAAAGGGATCATGTACGGAGGAATCATTTAATTTGCGTAAGTCCACACATGTTCATATCTCTCCCTTTGTCTTTTTCTCTTGAAACACCATCGGAATTAACCAGTCAGACTTTTCAACCGGTTCAATGATGCATGCGACGAGCATCTTGTCAATTTCTTCCTTGACCTTTTTTTTATACTTACAGTTCAATCGATAAGGCCATTGCTTCATATTCCGTGCATCTAGTTTTAACATGATGCACATGACCCCTAGGTCTCCTGTGATACCCTTAAGCTCTGAAAACTTTGTCAGGAATAAGCCCTGATATTCTGTGAGCAACTCTGTAACTTTTCTTGCTATATCATCATCCCAGTAATCCCCAATTTTAGCCAACTTAGGCTGCTCTTCAGTGCCAATATTGAATTCTCACAGCTTCAGAGGCTTAGTAACATTGAAAACTTGTAGCAGGGGTCTAACAACTATGCGTTCTCCCTCCGATTCTGAGATAAAGACATTGTGCTAATCTTCATCGCACTCTTTTGTTGCTATATTGCGGCAGTTGACAATATCTTGCATTTGTGTTTCCCATGTTGGTACCCCAAGTGCTCCGTAAGGGTGAGATTCATTAAATACGAAGGTATATATATCTTGTAGAGCTTCATCAAGCACCTCCATGCCCCCTATTAACCCAAATGTTCCTACAAATTCATCCTTTAATGTTTCCTAGTGGTGGGTGCACTGATGTAGCTCCGCATCTAAGTACCGTGTAGTGGGAATTGGTCCCAAGGCATGAATAAGCAGGTGAACCCATTCTTCTGTAGTTCGTTCACACCATTTCTCCATCCAAGTGAACAAATGTTCGTGCAGGTCCCCTGGCCCAAGGAATGTCTTTACGCGCAAGTGAACTGGAGGTTCAAATCGCAAGATCATCTTATCCAAACATTCTTCCCAGACCTGGAATGCCCCCTTATGCATATCCCACCACCTCGCAGGTGTTGCACCCATGGCTAGATTAAGGGCCCATAACCTTCATTCCCTCGGAACCTGAGCTTCAAATGCTCATAAGAACTACTTAATACTACCAGAGCCATCAAAGTAGGGCGGTTCTCTTACCTCAAAGGAGGTGCATCAGAATTCCTTGGTGATTCTAAGGCACTGCAACGCAGATAAATCATGTAACTGATTCTGCCAATTTTCCATCTCTCCGTCGGAGTCATATAAACATTCGTTATATTTTTCCCAATAGAGTACACCATCGACTGTGGGATTGATCCAATCTTTGTCTCGCACAGTTAATTTATAGATATGATCCACATTGTATTTTTCGTGCACTGGCTCTGTATACTGTTCTCCTTCCACAGGGTCTAATGGTACTATCACCGGCGTACCTTCATTTTCAAACACCATGCTTCTTTTCTTTAGGTTGATGATACCTCCCATATCTATGGCCCAGTCCAATCCTAGGAGCGCAGGATAGGGGTCTGCATATTCTACAATCTGAATGACCTCAAAGTCAGCTCGAACCTTAACTCCTGCGATATCTACCATGATCTTTGACAGCCTCCCCAACGGTATGATCTTTTTCTTATTGGCCATGCGCAGCTAGATAGTGGACCATTCCAACTTGGGTTCTCCCATTCACTACCAAGTTTTCTTGGGAAGTACATTCGCATCTGATCCTAAATCCAAAATAACCTAATCCATTTCGTAATCGCCAATTTACGTTGTTAGCCGCATTTCCCCACCAGTGCATTTCTTATGCTTTTACAGTTTGTGCACATCATTAACTTCCAGGGGTGGATTAGTCCTTTCTACACGACTGTCTAATAAAGCTTGGAATTTTTCTATGACCTCATCATCTGCTTTTAGGTTCGCGGGGGCTTGAGCAGTAGATGCCTCGACCTTAGCAAAGTCTTGGCGAGCTGTGACAAAGGTTTCCTTTTCCTTCTGTAGGTCCAACACTTCTTTCTTGATGGCCACTTTCTGATTAAGAGGCTCAGCCTCAGCTTTCTCCTCATCTCCCCCAGTGGTCTTGTTGCTACATGTTATGACATTAACACTTGGTCCTTCATCTCAAGGTTCTACCTTAACCCTCTGTACATTCTGCGTAGGTGTCTGCTGCTTTTCCTGCATTTTGGCTATCAGAATTGGGCAATCTTCAATCACATGGTCCAACTATCTACAGTATCTGCAGGATTGTCTTGCAAGGTTCGGGAAGTCCCTCGCAAAGTGCCCTACCTCTCCACAGTTATAGCATATCAGTTTTCCTCTTCCCCTACCTGTGCTTCCGCCTTAGCCGCCTCCCCTGCCCCTAGCTAGGGAGCCACCTATGCCTGAGGGGGATCTTGGAAAAGAAGGGTCTAATTGTACCCTATATAGGTTTCCCCAATCTATCATTAGATTATAAGTGCGCCAGTTCTATTCATCGTGTCCTACTGATCGGTAAAACTGACACCATTGTTGCTTCAGTTTTGGGACATACACACCCAGATCGGGGCAATGGTTGGTACCATGCAAGCCGGCTACACGAGAATAATCATACCACAATGCAGGTCAACTTGGTCTCGAGTGCAACGGACTTGGTCCCCCCGCCTGTAGATAGTCTGCCAACAGCGGGCATTGATCCCTGGTATGGCCTGATACCCTGCATTGTATGCACCATACATCTCGGCTAGCTTCCTTCCCTCAGTCCTTTCACAGGTTCTGGATCTCCATGTGCATCGCCTCTAGCTGGCCCTGGATCTATTGTACTCCCAGCTGAGTATCATCTCTCGGTGTAGCTTCTAATTTCATAGAAATCTCCAATTTGTTTCCTATGATTCAATGGCATGCTATCCCATAGGTATGCGCAAGTGAGGTAGTAGCATAACGATGAACCGTTCCTTGTGTTGTCTGTCATCGTATAAGAATTCCCCTTCTCTGATCACCTTCTTTAGCCATTGGTCAACTTCCCATACAGACTCAGAGGGTCCTTACTTGAAATCATTTAGATCATTCACTATCTTAGAGTAGGACTTAGGCTTCTGAAAATACTGTTTTAGAGCATTCTTAACCACTTGAATGGTCTCATTCGCATGCTGAGCTACGTATCCCATATACCAGTCCAGGGCTCTTCCTTTAAAGGCAAGGGAAAGCTGCACCCTTTTCACAGCATCATTGGCCACATTCTGCGTAGTTCGTACCAACTCTGTGACAAACCAAAACTGATCCATATCTTCGCCGAATCCCTTACTGGACTGTAGACAAATCTATCTCCTTCTTGATTAGTTATGTATTATTTTCCACTCCGTGTTGTACCCTCGCTCTGATCGAAGATCATTCACTCTATATGGTTGTACATAATTCTCTTTTTGCACAATAATATCTTAATCAATAATGGCAAGGTTTTCAGGAACTTACCCCAAAAACCCTTGAAGGACCTCTGCTCTTCCTCAGAATAGGATATGAATTGATTGATTTCAAATTCCGTCACAAATCCTCCCAGCACACTATCCACCCAATGATCTATCATACGAGTGATGGTATTATCATTTCTTTCTAACTGCTGGATCAAATATGGAGTCCACTGCATGACCCGTTCATCCTTCCAACATGTCTGGAAATCCACGAGCCTTACGAGCCACTCCTGAAGCTTGGTTGCAAATGTCACAAAGAAAATTTTGTAGACCTCAATGAAAATGTACTTATTCTTCCACTTCTCTATTTTCAACCTTGTGATGTGATTCTCTTTTATCGCAAATTCATGAACCTGTTTTTCAAACCACTCTTCAATTTCTTTCTTCTCAGGTCTCCAATGTTCTCTTGGCATTACTCGATCGCTCTCTCAAAATGCTCCCGGTCCCAGAAACAGAACCATTTTTTGGCTCAAGGGGTCCTGACCCAGGTTTGGAGGTTAAGGTTTTCCAACAAACACCTATACTACTGGCCCTTTCGACAGTGACCCACTTGCGCAAGCCAAAGTCTCACTCGAAGCAGTATGGGATGGTGCTGGAACTAGGTTTCTGCACCCTGAGAGAGAGTAGGTAAGTCAAGCAGATCTTCATTCGCAACTTATTGGGTTTGCATAAGACAAATCTCTTCATAGGTTTGCTAGCAATATAATTCACAATATAAGAGAGCTATAGATCTAGTTAATACCTTCGCATCCACGTGCCCATCATTATTAGATTACATATATACCATAACATAGATATATTCACAACATAACAGATAATAGATAACAAAACTGTATTCTAGTTCTAACTGAGCCCAAAGGTTCACATCAACAGTAACACATCAGGTCCGATAACACAGAAACTATATCCTCCTATATTAGCATCAAAAACCTAGTACAATCCAAATACAGCCTGTGCACACAGCCAGGAGGGTCCGCACATAGCAGGACTGAGGATCTCCATGCACATAGCCAGTAGGAGTCCTTACCCAAACGACCCAACCACAGATCTAATAATTTGCACTTAGCAACAGACTTAATTCTTCTCTACCTTAAGACTCAAAATGTTCATATATTTATATCAACTTAGCCTACGCTTCCAATGGTCTGCAAACCATGGTTTGCAGACTCTTGGTCTACCCTTTACCCATTACAATGCATTCAGGGCTTTGACCGACCCCAAAACCCTTGCATTAGACTAATTAAGACGAAAAATATACAAAATTGTACAAAATTCGCAGCTTTAGGGGACCATGTTCCAACAGTTCCCAAACCTTGGGGGTGGTGTCTTCCTTCCCTCTGCTTCCTTGGAAGAGCCTTCCGGCGATTTCTGATTTTCTTCTTCCTTCCTCCTCTTTTCGACCTCTTCTTTATCCAGTTCTTCCTTTAATCTTCACTCAGCCTCTTTCTTCTGTCGTTATTCTTCTTCATTTAACCTGTTGTTACACCAATTTTTGGTCATCTAACTTGCTGTTACACCAATTTTTGGTCATATGACCTGTTAATATTACATGGACCAAAGTACACCATGTAAGAGCAATTTACCCTAAGTAAAATTATTTTCACTATGAAAAATAGCTTATTAATCCTTAATTGATTAAGTTGTTTATGGTCTAAACAGGAAACCCCATGAGGAAGTATTGAATAAATCCATATTTGTTTGATTTTCCTCAAGGAATAATTAGTTAAACAAAAATTTAATTAATATTCGTGGTCATATTTAACCCAAAACAGGAAAATTAATTAGACAAATCACTATTTATCTTATTGTTTTCTAGGAATAATTATTTAAACCTTATTTAAATAAATTTCCTTCTTAAATTTGACTAAATCATTTATAAATAATTGAATAAATCATTATTTATTTTATTATTACTCAACCACATCCTTAAAATAATAAATAAATCATTTATTTTTTTATTATTTACAAATAAAGGGATTTGACCAAATTCAAATTCTTTTTCCCTCCAAAAAATATAATAAAATATTCCATAAAAGTTGGATCTAGATTTGGTTAATAATATTTTAATTATACACCAATATCTAGACTAACTCAATATTTTTTTATAAATAGAAGGGTTTTTCCATTCACTCACTACCTTTTGTTTCCTAAAGATCACTCTGGATCTATACTTTTGGTTTGACTTTGATCCTCCATCATTTTCATATTTTTCTATCTTTGTACTTGTAAGCTCCCTTTGAGTTCCATTTTTTGTTTGGGTTTTCTATACCATCAAGAGAGAGAGATCTTAGATCTGAAGTGCTGAGGACATACAAGAACCCATCCCATTGAGGGGGACTGGTAACATCTTTCTATATTCCCTTCTCAGGTGTCATAAATACAAAAAATATTTAAAAATATTATTTTCTTGTCTATTGGATGCATGGAGCAAATCTCGATTTTATTTACTGCTTAATGTCTTTTACTACATAGATATGGATTTTGTAGCATTTATCGTGGTCAACTAATTGTAGATCTAAAGTAATTGGTAGGCATCTTTGATGTTAGGTTTGTTTGTTATGCACAGGTAAAGTGAGATTTTTTTGTACACTTGTGATTAGAATTCATCCTAACACCTGCACTTGGCCTCTTTCTTGTGTTGTTATTATTCTTCATTCTTCTTACGTTCCTCTTCCTCTTTCTTCTTTCGGGCTTCTTCTGCCTTCTTTTTATTTTGTTCCTCTTTCTGTTGTTTTTTCTGGTGTTCTTCATCTTGCTTCTTTCGCTTATCCTCTTCTTATTGTCGTGCCAGGGCATATTGGGTTCTTTTGAGTTCTTCTTCTCTCACCTTCTTCTCGACTTCTTGCTGTGACTTGGCCTCTTTGTCTATATTTTCCTATTTCTCTTTATAAATACTACCGCCCGTAGCATTCTTTGGCTTCTTAGCTTTGGAAGATGAGGCTCCTCCTACTAGGTCCTTTCGTTTCAGCATGTCAGCCCTTTCTTCTAAATTTTGATCATCCTGACCTCCTTGATCCTCACTCAGATCAACTGATTCTTCCAGCGTAGCTTCCCTATCCTTGTTGTACCAGTTCATAACTTTCTCTTCAATAGGGCATTTCGTGTGTTGGTACTTTCAATTGAACTAGGCTCATTTTTCGTGTGCAGGGATGATCCTTTCAGGATCATATGATCCGTGGGCGAAGGTCATGAAATGAAAACCTTTGATGACCTCTGCCTCATCTTCTACTTCTTTGAAATCCTTAACCATGTAGGCACCAATAGTGAGTGAGAGGGTAGGCCATGGCTTCCTTTTTCCTTTGCTGAGGACCTTGGAAAATCCGCTCATCATTTGGAAACACACTTCTTGTAACAGTAGTTTATCAGTGACAAACTGGGGTAACATGTGAGGAACCTTGAATGATCCGAAGACCCTGATAAAAGTAATTTCTCTAATGGGAAACTAGCTAGCCACCTAGGTAATTGTTTCCATGGACCTCCTGGACATGCATAAGGCATCTTTGCTGAAAAGCTTTCTGTAGAGTGCGGGGATGAAATTTTGCGAGATAGATTCTATATCTTGCTTGTATATGGAAGCCCATAATACATTTAAATATTTTTGGATTCATCCAGAATGCTTCACATCCTAGTTATGTGACCATCCTTCAAAATGAAATCTTTCGCACACTGCGTCCAAAAGGTAAGAAGCCATGTAGAATTTAGATGAACATACCTATTCTGGTGCCTGTGCTGCTGATATGTTTTCCCTGAGGCCGATACTACCAGGTTAGCCTAGTTGAACCGGGTGCCAAATGAAGTGATTGCAGACATGAGTGGGACCCAAGTCCCATTGAATGTAGTGGCATCTGGTCGGCCATACATTCTGCACATCATTGCTACCACAAGTTTATAGAATTTCTTGAGGCCATCTGTTTTATATTCCTGATCCTTTTTCATCTTAAACTTCTCGGGGTCCTCCCACCACCCCTTCAAGTTTCTAGTATTGGTACTTCATGAGTGGAAATCCAATCGGAATTGAAGGAGTGTTCTTTGGTGGGGAGTACATAGTATACTTCTTCGACTTTCCCCATCAGGTTAGCAAACATTTTCCCTGAGTGGTCACAGATGACCCAGATCTTGGAGTCAACTTTTTAGAGGATCCATTCAATGACCTCTGCACATGGTAATATGGGCAGATGAGTGCCTACATAGTGAAGTTTGGATATTTTAACCTAAAAATACACCTTCCTGTCTACGAGGTCTTCTAGGAACTCAGGCTTTGTGAACTCCTGATATACTTGGTACCAATTCATCTTGTCTCCTTTCCCAAACACACAGGCGGTGTCCCCATAGATAGGGGGTGGAGGAGGAACATCCTCTTTTGATATATCTATCTCAAGACTCTTGTTTCTCTTCTAAACTGCTGGAGGCCCCATATCTCTTGAGGCTGAAGAGATGGAGACACACTCAAGCTCGGCTTCAATATCCCCTAGCATGTTCAAAAAAAAATCCCATGATAAGACGAATGGAATAATAACAATAAGTTGGGACTGACTAGACTTCTAAATGAATTTAATAATTAGGTTAGGTCATTGCGACCCCTTCCAATTGTTATCTGAATGATCAGTGAGGTTTGCAACTTAGCGACCTTGCGACTTGGTCGCAAGGTCGCTAGGTCGCATTGGCGTGAAGTTTCCAAAAACTATGACCCTGCGACTTGGAGACTTGTGACTAGGTTGCAAAGTCACGAATTGAGTGGTTAATTGATGATCAATGACCTAGTGACTTCACGACTTAGAGACCAAGTCATGAGGTTTCTAGGTTGCAAGGCCGCTAGGTCACTAGATTGCAAGGTCGCATCAAGGCTTTTTTAGAGAAATTGGTGCAATCGCGACCCACGGGGAATGAAGTGCAAGGAGGGAAAAAAATCCAAGGGAGATGCAAAAATTAGAGTTGAATGCCTTCCCAGGCAGCCAAGAAGGGGTGTCTGAAGCAAACTGAGGCAAATCAAGGTTCAGAGGAGGAGGAAGATAGGGATGAGCATGAGAGGGTTGAAAACCTTAACTAGAGAGCTGGTGAGGACTTGGTTTGCACAAGAATGAAGCCAAGGGGAATTAATAGGCTAGGGTAGGGGCAGGTGAGGAAACATCTAAGAAAAAAAAGAAACAACAGGAGGATTAGGCAACTTACCCAAGAAAAACGTGATCCATTTGGCTTATCAGAGGCGTTATTTGCTCCATTGCGCAGGTCGAATGCGACCTACGCAAACCTTTTATTTATAAAGGGGTTGCACATGCAATCCTTTAATGTAGGTCACTAAGTCAAAAATAAGGGCTGGTTTAGGAAGGATGCAACCTTGTGACCTTGTGACCCCGTGACCTGGGGGTTGCAAGGTCGTTAGGTGTCACAGTCACGAATGCGAAAATTTAGGCAAGGATGTGACCTTGCGACCTTACGACCCCGTGGGACTCGAGGCTGTTAGGGTCGCTATGCAACTAGTTTCAAAGAAAACAAGTCATGAACCAATATTTGAAGGCATAATTCTTGAAAATTGACTTTCTCAAGGCTCAAGTCTGGGGGAGAATCAAACTTACCTTTACCAAAGAGATATAGGGGCTCTGAAATTTTAAGATGGGACTAAATTTTGGAGGGTCTTGTAGGGCTACAACAAATGGAGATTCATTGGTAGAACTCGGAATCTCAGTCGGTGGTTCATCTTGAGGGGGAAGGGGGGGCTTTGTAAGTTGTTCCTTTCACCCTGTGGGTCCCACTACTTTCATCTCTAGCCCTTGTATGTTTGCTCCACCTATTTTCATTGTGTGGGATGCTAGTTCACTGCGCTTTCATTTACGGAGACCGGACGAAAGGGGTCGGAGTAAGCTCATGGGCCTCAAGGAATCGGTATAGTTATTTGGTCCCCTTATGTTTCTCCACTGCTAGTGAACCTGGTGGTCCCAGTGGAGTCACTACCTAGGAGCCACGGACATTGATCTGCTACCAGTGAGCTTGGTCAGTACCCCAGCAGAGTCGTCACATCACCTCTCTGTGCAGGAAGCCTTTCTCAATCCTTTACCCTTTATTTCATGTGCTAATATCACTTATTTGAATGTGCTTGAGGTACTTATTTCGAATGTGCTCAAGGCACTTATTTGAATGTGGCAAGTATTTCCTGGGTGGATGACGGATCCTAACTTATGTTACTTTCAAGAGAGGTTTCTCCTGGTCTACATATAGGGACCTTTTGGGTTTTCCTAAATATCCTTTTGCCGCCTGAGATTGGCCCTTTTCCCCTTCCAACTAGCGACCTATTTCACCGAAACTTTCTCTCATATAGCAGTCCCTTGAGTTAGTGTACTGGGTGAGCTACTTGTGCTCGGGTCCTGGGACTTGGTTGTGTTTTCCCCCACAGGGTGTCTATCATAGGCACGCTTAGGTAATTTTGGGTTCCAGGGCCGATTCTGCACCAGTAGAGATTCTGGTACAGCCTGCCAATTGAGTAACAACTATGTCTATCCCTAAACTTGAGGTGTTAGGGGAATGGATTTCTGAGAGCTTTCTTAGAGCAAGTTGTTTATTAAAACACACAAAACAGACGAAAAAAAGAGTAGTAAGCAAAGGAAAATAACTATGGTACAGAGCATGGTGATGACCTCTGGGGTTGTTAGGTGAAATAGTGCTTAAGATCATGTTAATTTATTGGGAGGACCTCGATACTCCCTTCTAAGGTCAGGAGTCTATATGTATGGGAAACAACCTTTTCTTTGACCTGGATGGGACCTGTCCACAGGGCTTGGAATTTGGTGTGTTTCCCCTGATCTTCATGAGATTTGTCCCTTTTGAGGACGAGATCGCCAACCTCGAAAACCTTATTTTTGGTGGATTTTTTATCGAGCCATCATTTTTTTCGGCTCTGGTGGATGACGAATGTTTCTTGAGCTTTCAACCTTTCCTCCTCCAGTTTCAACAATGTGTCTATATGGGCTTGTATGGAAGGTGTTAGCCACCTGTAAATTTTTTGACAGGCAAAGTAGGGGGCTAAATTTGTTTTTGAGCCTTCAATGAATGCATCTCCCCTTAGACACATCATCCTTGAAGTCTCCTGGGCCTTTTCCTTTGATAATCCCTTCTGCTGATTTCCATTATAAAGCCTCTCTCATTACAAAAAACTGTGCTCCAAAAAAGGGTCTCATTCGCCACTGGTATCCATGCAAAATGTCCCATTTCACTCTGTTGTCCCTTTTTCTGAGTTTCCTTTCCACCTTCTTCTCCACCTTTCAAAACTTCCTTCATTAATCCTCTAATCCTCCCAAATCCCCTTTATATTCTTCCCTCACCCTTTGTTGGCCATAATTCCCCTTGTTCCCCTTATCGTTTCTCTTCCTAGGCCTTAAAATGCATTAAAAGGCCTCAAGACCCACTTTTCTACCTTATAATAAGGTCTAACCCCTTATTTCCCTTCCATGACCCAAAGGAACTTATAATAAACTTTACATTATAAGTCCCACCCTTTATAACCACTTCCCAGACCATACCCCTCCATACCTTGTAACAAAACTTTATAATAAAGTTTTATACCATATACCCCCGCCGCTTTTAAATCTCAATCGCGTTTTTCCCATCGCATTGTTTATTTGACCGCGCCATCATTGTTCATTCACCCGCCAGATCGACAGTTCGGAGCGTACCCGCGCCTGTGGTCCCCGCCTATTTTCACTGTTCCAAAACCATATGGTTTCCATCGCACCGCTTATGGAGGTCGGGCGGTATTTTCCTTTCGGCTAGCGATTCGATACAACGTTCGACGCGTGGCTCCTGTACAATTTCAAAACCACTTGCCCATCGCCCGTTAACATTCGACATGGGATGCACAATGATATTCATGACAACCGTCCGATCTGCGATCGCCCATCCAACAGTCATCGCTTGACGAAGCTGCGCGGGGTTTAATCTATGGCCTCCGTACCCCTGGCCCACGGTCCATTGCCCTCCGGCGTGTTTTCCACCATCGATCTCCTTTGAGATCGGACGGTCCAGATTCATTTGCCTGGCCCGCCGTTGACCGGTCCCGCCACATCATTTTCCACGTGTCTCCGTCGTACATCCGCCCTCCCCATTGTATATATTCAATCAAAAGGTCAAATTTCATTGTTTTTCATTAAAATGGTCCGCTCCGACGTTTTTAAACGCGGTCCCCGCTGTGCAATGTTTTCCTCCATAGTCGCCTCCGCAGCCACCATCCTCGTCCATGCCATGCTGCCATGATCACTTTCATCCATGCCACCACCTCCATTCATGTTTTGCGTAAATGTTTTTGTGTTTTGCAGGTTTATCAGGTGGTAAAACCCACCATGGTTTATATACGCCATTGTAATGGCGCAATGCACAGAGGAGCCAGATTTAGAGACTGGTTTTACGGAAAAATGTCCGGAAAGGTGTCTGCGCCATAAATTTCATCGAAGGACGGAGTTTAAACTCTGCAAACCCTATCCGGCGCCATTAAAGCTCGAAATGCACAGACAGAGACAGTACGGGAAGCAGGAGATAGAAGACTTTTGAGCTTCTTCAGGGAGTTTAGAAGGCAGAGGTACCAAAATCAAAGACCCCGTGGATCGTTCAGACGATCCAATGCACAGGAAACTATACCATCAGGGTTTTTCATATCAGCAGGTCGTGCTTCCATGAAGGGACAAGGTACCCCTACATTTCTCATCTCATACAGTGTTCCAGAGAGATCTTCCCACCTGACAACCGTCCTGAGCTACCAGAAGCATTTGTTGCAAAGTATGGCCGACCTTAGCATCTTTATTTCACCTTTTGGTTCAGTCACCAGAGTGTGGCAGTGGTATTGCAGCCAAGTACATCAGAGGCAAACATGGAAGCCTGACAAAGACCACTGCTTCACCCAAAAAAGTAGAAGATAAATGCTCAGAATTAAAACCGAATGGAGCCTCGGCCCTCCTACTGTTTCAGAGTTTAATGTTGCATTTAAGTTTTCATCTACTCTAGCTATTCTATTCTCCTATAAGAATTCCCGAGATCAAATTAAAAAAGGGTGGTTGTTGGGCCATTGTTTTTCAGCTGCTGCCGTTGTAGTTTGTGAGATTCATTCTGACTGTTAGAACAGTCTTGGGAGGGAGTAGCAGAGTAGTTTCTTTGTAGTAGGCTGGGAGGAGAAGTCTGGACTGTATTAGCCATTGAGCTCAGTGTACATGACTGGTTTTGCATCATTAATCAAAGCACATTTCACAAGATCCTGGTCTATTACTATTGGTGATGTTTTTCTTACTCTGTTTATTACATTTCATAATGTTCATTTTCTATTGGCTTGCATCAGAATACATGTCATAAGATTTACCCTTGTTAGGTACCTTATGTCTCTGCTCTCCTAGCCTTTGATGTTTTCTGCTAAATGTGTTATCTAAGAATTGATCTCAGTTAATTTAACCAGTGTAGTAGTTCCTTATTCTGCTAGTTGATGTATGAGTTAAATGAAATGATTCTTAGATGTTCTTGTTGGGTTTAAGCTGGAAGATTTGGGAACACTGGGGATTAGAGTTAGCCCTGTCCACTAGGATCCTTGTGCAACCAGCTACCCTTTCTAAGATCCCTCTGTTAATCTTATCTCTGTTTTCCCTAGAGCATGCTAAAGCTGACCTGGAGTTAAATGACCTCTGGTCCAATCTACAAGCTGCCCCTTTGTTCCTTTTTGAGAGTTGCCTTTGAGTATGTCCAAGCAGGTCTGGGGTTCAATGACCTCTGGCCTGATCTATAGACAAAAATTGGGTTGCTTTCCTCCTCTCACTTTCTTTCCTTAATGTTCCATTCCACCATCTATCTAAAATATCCTTTAGTGTAGATGACTTGCCCTCTGAAAGCCTTGGCTAGTTTTTGCAAGTAATTCTCCTTTCATGACTCCATAGCCCAATGGATGGCACGGTTTGACCTATCCTCTTTGTTGAAACATCCTGCTGCTTCGATCCTGTTCTCCCATCGCTTTCTCAGTCTATGATCTCATTACCAACCCAGCAACCAACCAACCAAATCATTTAAAACCCCCCTTTGTGCTTCATAACTAGCCTAACATCTCATTTGAGTTTCAAAGATATATCATTCTTTGTTTTAATGGAGATATCCCTCTCCGGGTCCAGGAGGGCTAGATCCTAGGGCCCCAAAGCGGTTCTGATGTTGTCTCATATTTTGGTCTTGCCAATCTGGCCAAAACATGGGAACCCCAACAGAAGGCACGGGGTACCATGTGTTTCTTGCGACAACTGAAGGGCCGGGAGAGACAGGTTAGGAGGGAGGATTGATTCTTTTCCATAGACTAAAAAAAATGGGGAGGTGCCCAAGGATGGTTTGAGCATGAATGGATCAGCCAAGAGGGCATTATGGAGGGTGTTGTGCCAGTGACAAAGTATTTTTGATGATACGGATGAGGTTTTTATTGGTTGACTCGGCTAACCCTTTTCCTTGGGGATAGTAGTTGGTGGAATGTTTGAGCACTATACCGTTTTCTAAAGAAAATTCATATAACTTGAATGACAAAAAAATAAGTAGCATTACAAAAAAAAAGGGAGGTTGGAATGCCAAACCTAGTCATGACGTGTTGAGTGATGAAAGCTATTACCTCTTGATTGTTGATTTGACGTAACGGTATTGCTTCAACCCACCTTGTGAAGCAGTCTGTGGCTGTAAGGATATATCGATGCTGCTTAGAGGAATTCGGAAAAATTTCCCCAATCTCATCGAGTCGCCATTGTTGAAATGGCTCTTCCACCACAAAGGATTGTAACGGGGTGGATGATCATGACTCCCTGTTGACAAACTTTTGAAATGACAGGAATCTGTGAACATGGGCGTGTGCATCATTGAAGAGAGTGGGTCGATAAAAACTAGCACGTATAATTTTGTGAGCTGTGGCAACTCCTACGTAGTGCCCACCAACTAGGCCATCATGTAGTTCCTTTAGGACTTGTTGAGCCTCAGTATGTTCTAAGCAACGTAGCAAGACTCCTTTATGGTGCTTGTGGAACATCTTACCTTGCCCCAGTTGGTAGGATGCAACCTTTATCCTTATTGCATTTTTCCGCTAGGGGGTTGAGGTGGGGTCCATCATACCCTAACTGAGATATTGCTAGAAATCAACGTACCATGAAGGGGTACTTTGCTGAGGTGTATTTTCAGCTTGGTACATGTCTATTTCGTGATCCCAACATTCGTCTTCATTGCCTCACAGGTCTATGGCTTCAGAAGCCATCCATCATAGCCCTTGCCCCTTGACAGTATGAGTAGGCTTGAATTCTAGGTCATACTCTTGAAGCCATTCCATGAAGTTGCCTCATCTCTCACCCAGATTTTGCTGCACGAATAGTGAGTGAACCGTTGGCTGGGTTACAAACACTGTGACGTGGTTCTTCAAAATATATCGCCTGAAATGTTTGACTGCCTTATATACCGCGTAATCCTACTTGTCAATATTCAGATAATTCAACTCGAAACCTTGCAACCCTACACTGATGAACGACATTGGCCGCTCATCATTGTTGTTGTCTTTCTAAGTGAGGACGACCGCGAGAGATGAGTCTGAGGTGAAGGTATACAAGATAAAGCCTTTGCTGAAATCAAAGTTATGAAGGGCTGGTGCTTCTGCAATGTCCTGTTTAATATTATCGAATGCTTCTTTCTCGGGGGATTTCCATTTAAAATTTGTGTTCTTCTTGATCATACCTTGTAAAGGTTTCACGATTTGGGTGAATTCTGATATGAACTTTCGTAGGAAGTTGATTTTTCCAAGAAACGACTGCATGGCCTTTTTGCTACTCAAGGGAGGAATATGGGCAATGGATTTTGCGCGTTCCAGGTCCACCACTATGTTCTCTCAGGTTATGATGTGGCCCAACATATTTCCTTCAGAGACTGTGAAGATGCTCTTCTTGGGGTTAAGTTAGATCCCATATTTTTGGCACCTTTCGAAAATCTGTTTGAGGTGGTGTAAGTGGTCACACTTGCATTTGGAAAATATGGTGACATCTTCAAGGTAGACCACCACACTTTGCCCCATTAGACCCCAAAAGGCGATGTCCATGGTCCTATGGAATGTTGCCCCAGCATTGATCATGCAAAAGGGCATGCGTCTGAATGTGAACGTTCCCCATTTGGTCCTGAATGTGGTTTTCAGACGATCAAACTTAGCCACTAATACTTGGTTGTAACCTAAGAAACCATCCAATAATGAGAAAATTTCTGACCCAAATATTGTTTGAAGGATCTACTCCATAGGGGGCACCAGGTAGTTTTCCTCGTCTAATGATCGGTTCAAATTTTGGAATTCCATGCATAAAAAAATTTCGCCAGACTTTTTATGAACTGGAACCAAGTTTTACACCTAAGTTGAATGTCGGACTTTGAAGATGATGCAGGTTTCTAGGAGTTTCTTCGGTTCCTTTTGGATCATTAGCTCCAAATTAGGGTGTACCTTCCTTAGCTTCTGCTGGAAAGGTTTAACTCCTTCCTTCATTGGTATTATGTGCTGGATGATTCGCATGTCATAAGTTCGCATCTCATCATACGTCCAGGTGAAAACATCTCGGTATTTATTGAATATTTGAGTAAAGGATTTCCTCTCCTGAGGGGTGAATTTTGTACCAAGGTTGACAAATTTTGGTTCCGTTTCCATCCCAAGATTTATTTTCTAGTGCATTAGGGTGGAACTCTGCACCTTTTTGTTGGGAGGTCCCCAAAAATGGTTTTGTAGGTCAAACAGATTTTCAAGGGACATGAACCCTTTCAGTATGGGATTCCCCTTGTGCTCCTCTCTTTCCTTTTGCAAGGCCAGGTCATGATCTTCTTCTTCGATCACGGTTTCCTTGAACACATCTGCATTAAGCATGAAATCCCGTACTTTTTGATCATCATTAAAAATGCGCAGATTAGTTACATTGTCTAGCACGACAGGCTTATAAACAATTTCAATAGAGAACCCATCCCTTAATGGGGTAAATCTAGCAACAACATTGGCTAGTGTATCGGCTGCTGCATTATGCATTCTAAGTGCGAAATTAATACAAAAAGCATCAAAGTTAGAAATCAAACGCCATACCCATTGCTGATAACCTTTAAAATGCAGAGATAGGCAGTGAATGGAGTTGTGTACCTACCGAGTAATGATTTCGGAGTCGCCAATTACCTTTAAACAATTGAATTTGAGATTGATTTATTTCTTGAGGCCAAGGATCAATGCTTCATATTCGGCTGTATTATTGGTACACTGGAACTCTAGCTGGAAAGAGAGTAGGAACTTATTCTTCTGGGTATCTAACAAGATACAACCCGTGTCGACCCTGTCATGGGTCTTGGAACCATCGTAGTACAGGGTCCAAACCTTGTCTTCGAATTTCTTAAGATCACGTGAGTGCACAGGAGGTTTACTCGAAGCAGTGACATCTGGTGATCCTTTTGGCATGGCAGGGTAGAAAGCAGTAACCAGAAGTGGCTCTAACTGGTTGTCTTGGGTGATTGGAGATTGAGGGGTTTGGTAGCAGCTGAATGCACCCTCTAGGAAACACATGCCCAAGTCATCTTGTGCGAAGTTTACGGGTTCATTAGTTGCCTCTAGGTCAGTCACTATGTGTTTCATGTAAGGTTCAATTTCAACCCAAATCTGATTTTTCCTACCCTTGTATGGAAACCACAAGTGGGACCAGTTGGTGGAAAAGTATCCTTGCAACTTGCTTGACAAATCTTAGCTCAAGAGAAAGCCGTAGGCTTCTGGGATATCCATGATCACTATGTCGATGTACTGATGCACCCTGGAGTTTTACGAGAGGTGGATGAGGACATTATTCAATTCATCCACAGTGGGGACCTGGGATCTATCAAGCTGAATGATCCTAGCATCGGTCTTATCAGGATGAATGTTCAATTTATTACATATGGACATGGGCATGACATTGGTGGATGCACTAGAATCGATGAGGAAATTATTAACATTTAAGTTGAATATCTCTAATGACAGAAGGAAAGGGGGTGTGGATCCTAGAGATTTTGCGTTGATGGAATTCATGATGGACTAGGGGCTTGCCATAGCTTGGGAGGATGTGGAGCTCAAGGTTTTGGATGTCGGTGGATTGGCGAAAGCTTTGAGAATAAAGTCTCTCTGGTTAGCAATCTGGGTGAGCTCGTAGAGGGAAATGTTGGCTCGTGCTCTCTTCATATCTTCGATGATGTTATATCTTGATTCTGGGTGTGGGAGAGGTTCTGCAAAGGCACCTAATGAGCCTGATGATAATCTAGCCTTAGGGGTGGATCAGGCAACGGCGGGGCTAGATTTTTTCAGGGGTTGTGGTTTGGTTTTCCTTGTTTGGTGACAGAATCTTTCTTAGGAAATATTTTCTCTTTTCTTCGAAGGAATGGTCAGGGATCGGGCCTTTGCTCGTTAGGCCATAAATTTAGGGGGGTTTGGATTGATGATCATCAGCTAGGCTTATTTCTGTTGTGGGGGAAGGTCCTTCTCCGTGGATCACCTCGAAGGTGAGGACAGTGGATCCCACATCCTCATCCTGGGGAGAGGCTTCTTCGCTATCTAAACTGGCCTCCTCTTCTAACTGTCTCGTGGTTTGATCTTCTAGGAGTTGATTTACCATGGAAATCGTGCTATTGATCCACTGAGGCCAGGTTTTTTCCGAGTGGGAGGCTTGATGGAAAGAGAAGAAATTTTCATTGTCGATTTCTTCTACATTGAGGTTAGTATTTGGGTTCGATAGAGGGTGACTGGCCGTGAGGTTTCTCTTCCTAAAGAAATATTTATGCGTTTTACTACCTGAGGTGGGGTCATTGTTTTTTCTCTTCAAATTAGAGACTTCGTTTGTTAATAGCTTGAGGGATTTTGTGATGCTTTCAAAATCGACGAGATATTTATCCTTATCTCCGAATTTATGGGCTGAGGGTTGTGTTCTTTTCTCGGCGGGTTTTGGGTCATCTCAACCATCATGATCAATGGCTCCTATGGATAGCATGTCATTTTTGACAGCAAGGGTAGTGGTGTAGTTTGCTTCCAGGGTATCTCTAGCTTCGCTTTTCACGAATACGACGATATCCCAAGGGAGGGCCATTATGTAATAATCAATGGTAATGGAATCAGCCAGGGCCATGTTCGGGGGGAATTTGTTCAATATGGTGCGAAACGTTGGTTGAAGTCTTTAAATTTCTCCTTCTTCTGGAATTTTAAAGTACTCAACTCTGTGAGGAGCATAGAAGGAGTCTTATCTTCTAAAATTTTTTGAAGGTACGGTGGATTTTCTCCCAGGAGGAAATGGAAGCGACATGCAGGGAACAGTACCAAGTAGCAGCGTTATTTTCTAGGGTGTGGGGAAAGAATCGGCATGCTACATCGTCAGACTGCACTATCATCATTTGTAAGGCCAGGTAGAAATTACTAATGTGATCTTCAGCCAATGTAACCTTCACGGGGTCGAAATTAGGGAGGTGTTTCTCTAGGTGTCGGGGCATGTTGTGAAGGGGACCGCAGAGGCCTAGAGGAGACTGTGCCATCTAGGCTAAGAGATGAACCCGTCTAGCCCTATGGTGGGGTGGGATGAAAATATGCACGACCTGATTCTTGGATTTGCTTCTAGTGCCAGACTTAGAGGCTTTGACCTCATGCTGAGAGTGCATGTCATGATAACCTCCAATATTTCCCATGTTTCTATAATTTCTCTAGTTGTAAAGGAATGGAAGCCTCTCTTGGTTTCAGTTGCAATGGTGGTGAGTACGGTGCATATTTCGACTGTGTCCACTGGCCTCTATCTCCCCGGCCTCTGTTTCCCTGGCCCCTTCCAGCTCCTCCTCCAAGCGATTCATTTGCTTGAGTGTTATCATTCAAAGGCTGGTTGGGTTCAGGGATAGCATCTGGTTGGGGTTCCGTAACTTCAGGGTCGTCCCCTTGGATCTCTCGGGGGTTGTCCCAGGGTTCAACCGAATTCCACTCAACTACATTCACATAATATTCCAGCATAAGACCTATCAGTTGAGGCATGGAATTGACCAGGATACCCTGGCGAGTTCGATGTGTCCTAGGGGTCCACAAATTGGCCAGGGAACTAGTGGCTGGGAGTTTTTTCCAACCTCTAATGATATCGCGGGCGAGTGGGCGCAAGGCTTTGAGCTGGTCCAAGGTCACCTCATAATAGGGCGAGTCCTCCTCTGGGGAATTTTCAAGGGGCGGAGGACCAGTATTTTCATATATGATCTCCCCCTATGGGGTTTTCAATGGGATATTACTTGCGTGGTGGGAGCTTGCCATTCAGGCCCTCCTTCTAGCGCCAAATCTGTTGACAAGAAAAAATGTTGGGCCAACAATAGGGGATCTCCCTGGTATAAAGTCCCAACTAGACTCTAGACCGTTTATGATAGGGATCCCCTCCAGGATGTAGGTCTAGCTACCTTTGAATACGCCTTTTCTCAGATGTAGATGTGCCTTGCGGACTTGATGGTACACGGTTATTCGAATGATACAAAAAAAAATGGTCGATGAGTTCTCTTGCAAATGAAACATTATAAATAGCAAAGTGAGATTCGAAGCATGCAGCCAAAGGAGATGTTGTTAGCAACATATCATTAGGGTCATGCTCATAAAAATTTGTGTGACCACAAAAGAAACAATTCTCTATGGTCGAAACACCCTTCAATTCCTTAAGCGTTTTCTGAAAGATGGAGCGACATTAATAACGAATTCATTAAAAATCCCTGGATGAAAAAATCACATACCATTGACACATCCAGAAAGCGTAAACATACAAATGATATATGAATAGAAAAAATGTAGACTAGTTAGTTATAAAATATAGCAAATACATAAGACATAACATTCATAATTCTAGCACACATAAGTCCTCATCAGATCTAGTAGTGGAATCAAAACATTGATTTCTATTCATTCTCGGAAACATGCATTCAATGCAATACAATTATCTCTTATCCTTTTTGAGTCCCGAAAGAAGGTCCTTTACAATGTCCCCGGATGGAATACTTATAGAACAAAAATGACCTTTGGGTGGCCCTGACCCTTCATCTTACCGACCGTTGGCATGGCCTTTGACCTAGGTGGTATTGCGGCTCGCGAATTGGTCCTCCTTGTGACCTGCGACCTATTCCCCATTGCGACCTGCGACTGATTCTGTTTGTGACTTGCGACCTGTGATATTTTCTTTGTCAAGGGAGAAGTTGTGTGATGGAGAGGCCCAGGACTTCTATCTGCTGCTGTTCTCTGAGGTAATTCTGCTAGGCCTGATAGTCTACGGCCACTGGAGTGACCTGGGGGGTATCTTCTCTTAGCCTGTGAAAACACTCAAGAGCGTCTGGAATCAAAGTGCACCTCTTCACCAAGATTTGATTTGATATGGAGGCTAGTTTGGTGTAGATATGGACTGGTGCAATGATGAACTGATCACTTTTTACCAGTGAGGCCGGGAGGTCCTGGGAAGTAGCTGCTTGACTAATGGGTAGCAGAAATGCTTGGATGTCTTGAGTCACCTCCTCCCTTGTCTTTTGGGTATCCAATGCTCCTAAGGAAGGGATGTAATATACCTCCACCATTGACTCTGTTAGTGTCAAAATATGCATTCTGAAATCAACGATAAAAATAAATATTTTCATATTCATTTTTGTTGTCCCACTCAAAATTTTTTTATGATTCCATTAGGTCATGTAAAAAATTGATTCATTGATGGTAGCCCTAGTCATAAAGTCTCACTCTCCCTAACAAATTATCATTTTTTGGCCCACCTTCATGTCTTGCTGAACATAAAAAACACTTTTGAAAAGCTTATTTCACTATGTATTATGTCAGTCAAAGTCAACCATGGAGTCAGGTCATTCAAGGTCCCATTAGGTCATTAGGTTTCATTGTTCAAAGTCCAAAAATGCACCATTCCATCTCATAAGGTCAGAAAAGGGTGTGAGAGTGACCCCAATAATGTCTCTTTACCATGTAAATATGATCTCCAATATGGTTTCCAAAGTTGTAATTTGATTTCAAGTGTGAGTTTCATTCCAAGATGTAATTTTATTTTTATTCATGTAATTTTATGTTAGTTCAAATGTAATAAGTAATCAATCTCCCAAGGCTACAAACTTAGAGTTCCACATGCCAACACATCAAGTGTCAAATAAAAAAAGTGTCTACTTCAGCAATTGATCAAACGTCAAAGGGACTTGTCTTTTTCCAAGGGTGCCTAAGTCATCATTTTCCACAAGCACTAACCCTAATTTCCTCTCGCATTGAGCTAGGGTTTTCTATGGAATAAGAGACATATGAGAAGAGGAGGCATAAGGTAGGTCATATCAGTAAGTATGAGGTCATTCCAAACTCATAAGCATCATTTCTCCATCATTTTCGAGGAAATCATTCCAAGAGTCAAGCCATTTGACACTCATAGGGCTAGTTTTACTTCAAACTATGTTTCTGACCAAACAGAGATGAATTTGACAAAAGTGAGAGAGATTTTTGTCCATAATAGGTCCAAGAAGAAAATCCTCCTTAATTTTTTACACAGGTGTCATGGTTTGGGATAAATGTCAAAAATACAGGTGCCATAGGAGAGTTGCTTCACTCCTGGAGTGACCTTGGAAAAAAAAAATTTCTCCTAGCTGGAGTGTCCAAATGACTTGCTTGATAAGTCAAATGACAACTAGGCTAGAATAGCCTTACAATGCACTATCAAAAGCTCCATTTGGAGTTGATGAAGGCCTTAAAACATCTCCTGTAAGAGCACACTTAATTGTTTCACCCCCATTCTGCACTTTTTTACTAGTCTTGGGAGAATTTATTTTTGAGGGGCTATACTTGATCATTTTTAGTGCTTGATAGGTCCATTATGTATACAAGAGAAATATATTTCCAACAAGCCATCATGTGCCAAATTTGGACTCCGGGAAGGCCTTCAAAAGTGGCCTTCAAGATTGTGTTGCACATAGATCTCTGGCGCTACACATAGAGCGGGTTTCCCAGTGCAAATTTACACAGTGCTGCGCATAGAGAGAGGGCGCTACGCACCTGGGTGTGGGGCTGCGTACATGGTCAAAACTCTCCCAAAATTCTCCAGATACCTGAAGGTTGCCTCTTCACCTCCAAAAAAATTAAGTGAGCCCTTGTAAGTCCCTCTTTATCCATTTTATGCTTATGTGTGAGTTTTATGTTGGCAAAAATTACAAAGAAGCCCTAGTTCCTTTGTCACTCCCAAAATCCCACATCCCCCTCACAAATTTCCCAAAACCCCCTTGTCCCAAATTCTTTGTCCCTAGACCCTACTACATCACCCTATACCTCTAAAGAAACTAAACCTACCCCTACATCCTCATCCCTAAGTCCCTACACCATTTTCCATAAAAGCCCTAATTTCTAGGAATCTCACTATTTTTCGTAGATTTTCCCCTACCTTTGACCTGTAATTGAATTTTCATTTTCATATCCCTTAATATTTTCACCTCCCATCACCTCACAGGGTTTCATAACCTTTTTCCCCATCTCCCTTAATTTTTGTGGCCCTATCCCTATCCTCTAAAGCACACATTTCATCATTTCCTTCCCTTCTCCCATTCCCTTCACTCCCTCACTCACTCTCCCTTTTCTTTCGTCTCCCCTAGGGTTTCCAAAGTGCCAAGAAAAATCATGGAGAGAGAGGATAGAGATTACAGGGAGGAAGAACATGGTTATGATGAGTTTGAGGAAGATGATATTTCAAAACAGAGAAGGCCACACAAGGGAGGCTGAAAACATCAGGAAAAGGCCAAAGACAAGAGGCCTCAAAAGAACATTGGAGAATGAAAAGCAAGAAGCCCAAAGTATGAGTTTTGACCAGCAGTTGGCAAAGGAGATTGAAGATAATAGAGAAGTGTGGCTTGAGAGAGTCAACATTCACTTGGATAAGCTGCTAATGAAGGCCAATAGAGACAATCAGATGCTCAGGCACATGGCCCATCACTATCAGACCCGAAACAAAATTTGGAATATCAAGGTCAAACAGATGAAGGATAAACTAAAGGAGATCTAGAAGGGTAAGAAGGGAGGTGAAAAACTAAATATACTTTCTGATGCCTCCTTAGCTCAACTTGACATGTGATTGGGGGCCTATCCCACAAATTTTGAGCAATTTTGAAAATTTTTGGAAATTTTTGAGTTTTTGGGCAAATTTAAAAAAACACAGAAAAACTAGCTCTATGCGCAGCACTTTGTCCCTGCACACCCTTTTGGGGCATCCAACAGAAAAATGGAAGACATAAATGGGTTCATAAATACGAGGACATGCCCCTTGTAATTTTTCTAATCATTTGGAGAAAAACTGGTCAGTTAAAAGGGCCAAAAACACTCAAAAAATCATGCTTCTACCTCTTTTTTAGGTTGGCGCCACGCATAGAGGTAGTCTTTGGAGATTGCACTTTTGAGGGGTCAAAATAGCTCCAAATCCTAAAATACAAGAGTATCTAGAAATTAGACAGTACAATCTTTCCAATGAGATATCATGAGTTCAATTTGGACATCGGGAAGTCAGTAAAAAATGACCTGCAAGAAGACTTGTTTTTTCCTCCTTGGCGCTGCGCATAGGACAAATTTTTCGTGTTTGGTCAATTTTCTCAGTTTTTAGAATTAATTTTCACTCGTGTAAATTTGAAATTTTACTTATGTAATAAGTGGTTGATGATGTAATTATTGTGTTCTAGATGTTACCTAGGGTAGATACATTAGGTAAATGGCCTCAATGACATGTAATGAATTAGTTTGCTAAAATTAGGGATGAGTCACTTTGACCACCCTATTCTCTAGTTGCCAGTTCAGTATTTCTTGGAACAGCTCCTCCTCTCATGGATTCGACCCCCTGAAGCTAGGATGAGTTGGTTTGAGGTCTATATCATGTATTTTCTTAGTCATTGTAATGGTTTGAATCAGTTGAATGCTTGGCCTTTGAAGAGACACACTTTATATCAGTTCTGAGCAGGACTATTAATCAAATTTGCAGCTATTTTTATGGGATCCCTATGGTATGGTGTTTAGTTTCTCCTTTTGTGCTCATATGTTAGAATTTTTTTTTATTTCATCCATAATTTCATTGCTATTAAATGAATGTTTTCAAGTTTGATGAACAAAATCCATAATTTTATGCTTTGTTTTGGGTAGACATTCACAGCCTTTAATTTTTTCAGTTTAGAAAGAACCCATGATTTCACCATGCTCTTTCTAACTCCTCACCTGTCTTGATCATCCCACCCATTGAAATCCTAAATTTCTAAATCACTATTCCTACCTTGCCCCATAGAGCACCCTACAAATTTTGACGTAATTTTCCTTGCCCTGACTGTTTGAATCCTTTTGATCCAGCACAACCCTATCAAAATAATCAAAACACTGAGCTACTATAACTAGCCTAATATCTTCTTTACTCAGCCGTCTTGGCTGTGATCCTTATGGAGAGAGCCCTCTCCTTGCCTATTAGAGATAGCTACTTGGCTAAGCGTGGCTTGTGGTTACCTCGGAATTGCCTTCTTCGGCCTAAGGTTCAATCCAAGCGATAACATACTTGATGCCACTAATCAGATGTTCATAAGAAAACATCACCTTTTCCACATATTTCACCAGCTTATCCTTGGATTGTATTTCCATTCATATTTTTACTTTGTCGTTCTGTGTGCAGATCCAATCCTTCTTTAGCAGGGTGTTAGGAGCCTACGGATATTTTTCTAACTATTCCAGCATACTGTCTAGGGTAGTGGAAGCTTCCTTTAGTTGTGGAGTCTTCTTCTTAGTCTCTTCTTGTGCCCTTAGTAGTGGGGAAATGGTCTGCTTTATAGTGATCATCTCCTCATATACTTGCTTCATGGCAGCCTCCAAAGTAACCAATTCCCTTTGAATAAAAATTTGTAATTCATTGGCCTGGGTGGTTGTGAATTGGAGCCTTTGGATTTCCACTTCCAGCGTATTATTTTCCTATTCTGACTGAGTTGCCTTCTACTTGGAGGCCTGGATTGTTTTTTGTAGAGATAAAATCTCTCTACTCATTATGCTGAAATTATCCTCTGTAGCTATTGAGAAAGTGGTCCCTGCTGATGTGATCATGATGGGGTTAGTCCTAGTATCTAGGACTATGTCCTTTACCATGGTAACTACGAGGGGCTTGGCTAGATTCCGTGCAAGGAATATTCTTTTCTCCTATCTAACCTTGTGTTTGAACTAATCGTATGTCATCCTTGTCAGGTCTACGACATCATCTTCCAGTTCCTCTGGGATGCCAAGTTGTGAGAGTGGGAGGTACACACTCGTCATGGGAGTCATCGAAGGTACCTAAATATGGGGAAGATCTATTTGTTCCCAAATCTTTGGGGGCGGTGTCTTGCTTCTGTCTACTTCCCTGGAAGAGCCTTCCTGTGATTTCTTATTTTCTGCTTCCTTCCTCCTCTTTTCGGCCTCTTCTTTATCATGTTCTTCCATTAATCTGCACTTGGCCTCTTTCTTCTCTCATTCTTCTTCTTCCTTTAACCTGCACTCAGCCTCTTTCTTGTGTCCTTCTTCTTCTTCCTTCTTCTTACGTTCCTCTTCCTCTTTCTTCTTGCGAGCTTCTTCTGCCTGCTTTTTCCTCCATTCCTCTTTCTGTTGTTTTTTTTGTTGTTCTTCAGCTTGCTTCTTTTGCTTATCTTCTTATTGTTGTCGTTCTAGGGCATCTTGGGTTCTTTTGAGTTCTCCTTCTCTCACCTTCTTCTTGCCTTATTGTTGTGCCTTGGCCTCTTTGTCTCTCTTTTCTTGTTGCTCTTTAGAAAGACTACTTCCCGTAGCATTCTTTGGCTTCTTATCTTTGGAAGATGAGGCTCCTCCTACTGGGTCCTTTTATTTCAGCGTGTCGACCCTTTCCTCTAAAGTTTGATCATCTTGGTCTCCTTGATCCTTACTCAAATCAGTTTACTGTTTCGAGGTGGATTCCATGTCCTTGTTGTACCAGTTTCTAACTTGCTCTTTAAAAGGGCATTCCATGTGTTGGTAGTTCCAATTGTACTTGGCACATTTTCCATGTGTAGGGATGATCCTTTCAGGATCATATGATCTATGGGTGAACGTTACGAAATGAAAACCTTTGATTTCCTCTACCTCGGCTTCTATTTCTTTTAATTCCTTAACCGTGTAGGCACCAATATTCAGCAGGAGGGTAGGCCATGGCTTATTTTTGCCTTTGCTGAGGACCTTGGAAAATCCGCTCATCATTTGGTAAAACACCTCTTGTAACAATAGTTTATCAGTGGCAAACTGGGGTAGTGTGTGAGGCACCTTAAATGATCCAAATACCCTGATAAAAGTACTTTCTCTAATGGGAAACTAGTTGGCCACCTAGGTTATCGTTTCCATGGCCCTCCTAGATATGCACAAGGCATCTTTGCTGAAAAGATTTCTGTAGAGTGTGGGGATGAAATTTTGCGAGATAGATTCTATATATTGCTTGTATCTGGAAGCCCATAATACATTTAAATCTTTGTGGATTGGTGCACCATGCTTCATATCCCAGTTATACGACCATCCTTCAAAATGAAATCTTGTGCACACTACGTCTAAAAGGTAAGAGGCCATGTAAAATTCAGATGCACATCCATCTTCTGGTGCTTGTGCTGCTGATATGTTTGCACTGATGGCCGATACTACCAGGTTAGCCTAGTTGAAGCAGGTTCCATATGAAGTGATAGTATACATGAGTGGGACCCAAGTCCCATTGAAGGTAGTGGAATCTGGTTGGATGTACATTATGCACATCATTTCTGTTGCAAGTTTATAAATTTCCTGAGGCCATCTGTTTTATATTCCTGATCCTTTTTCATCTTAAACTTATCGGGGTCCTCCCACCATCCCTTCAAGGTTTCTGGTACTGGTACTTTATGAGTGGCGACCCAATCGGCATTGACAGATTGTTCCTTGGTGGGGAGTACATAGTAGACTTTTGCATCTTTCCCCGTCATGTTAGCAAATGTTTTCCCTGAGTGGTCGTAGATGACCCAGATCTTGGAGTCAAATTTCTAGAGGATACATTCAATGACCTCTGCACATGGGAATATGGGAGGATGAGTGCCTACATATTGAAGTTTGGATCTTTTAACCTGAACATACACTTGCTGGTCTGCGAGGTATTTTGGGAACTCAGGCTTTGTGAACTCCTGATGTACTTGCTACCAAGTCATCTTGTCTCCTTTCCCAAACACACAAGCAGTGTCCCCATAGATAGGCATGTCCTCTTATGATATCTCTATCTCGAGACTCTTATTTCTCTTCTGAAATAATAGAGTCCCCATATCACTTGAGGCCGAAGAGATGGAGACACACTCGAGCTTGGCTTCAATATCCCCTAGCATGTTAAAAAACAATCCCACGATAAGACGGATGACATAATAAAAAATATGTTGGGACTGACTAGACATCTAAATGAATTGACTAATTAGGTTAGGTAGTTTTTACCCCTATCGATTTTTATCTGAAGGATCGGTGAGGTTTGCAACTCGGCAACCTTGCGACTAGGTCACATTGGCGTGAAGTTTCTGAAAACTACAACCCTGCGACTAGGTCGCAAGGTTGCTAGGTTGCAAAGTCGTGAATTGAGTAGTTAATAGATGATCAACGACCTATCTACTTCGCAACTTAGAGACCAAGTTGTGAGGTTGCTAGGTCACATGGTCACTGGGTCACTAGGTCGCAGGGTCACATTAGGGCTTTCTAAGAGAAATTGGGGCGATCGCGACCCACGAGGAATGGAGTGAAAGGAGGGAGAAAACACCAAGGGATATGGGAAAATCAGAGTTGAAGGCCTTCCTAGGTAGCCTAGAAGGGGTGTTTGAAGAAAACTGAGGCAAAGAAAGGCTCAAGGAGGAGGCAGAGAGGGATGAGCATGAGAAGGTTGAAAACCTTAACTAGAGAGTTGTTGAGGACTTGGTTTGCACATGAATGAAGCCAAGGGGAATTAATATGCTAGGGTATGGTAGGTGAGGCAACATCTACGAAAAACAGGTAACAACAAGAGGATTAAACAACTTACCCAAAAAAACGCGATCTAGTTTGCTTGTCAGAAGTGTTATTTTCTCTATCGCACAAGTCGAATGTGACCTACACGACCCTTTTATTTATAAAGGGATCACAGGTGCAATCCTTTAATGCAGGTCCCTAAATCTCAAATAGGGACCAGTTGAGGAAGGATGTGACCTTGCGACCTCGCGACCTGGGGATCGCAACGTTGCTAGGTCACGTAGCCGCGAATGCAAAAAATTAGGCTAGGATGCAACCTTGAGACCTTGCGACCCCACAACCTGGGGGCCGCAGGTTCACTAGGTCACACAGTCGCGAATGTGAAAATTTAGGCTAGGATGTGACCTTGCGACCTTGCGACCTCACAACCTGAAGGTTGCTAGGTCACACAGTCGCGAATGTGAAGTTTTCGGCTAGGATGCGACCTTGTGACCTTGTGACCTGTGGGTCACAAAGTCGCTAGATCGCATAGTCACAAGTGTGGAGATTTTATCGGTTTTGCGACTTTGCGACTATGCGACTAGTTTAAAAAAAAATAAGTCATGAACCAATATTTGAAGGCAGAATGCTTCAAAAGGGACTTTCTCAAGGCTCAAGGTTGAGGGTGTAACAGACTTAGCTTTACCAAAGAGATCAGGGGCTGTGAAATTTTAAAATGGGACTAAATTTTGGAGGGTGTTGTAGCGGCTAGAACAAAGCCATAACGTTAGAATTAGATAGTTTGTTGTTAAAATAAAAATAAGAAGGGTATGCAAGCTTGAATTCACCCGAATAAATGAAGAAAAAATGTTAGGGTAGATGATGGGTAGGCAGAAGCAATTTTCACAAGGCATGGATACCATAAATTGATCATTTCATATTTACTAACTCCCTTACAAACTCATTCCCCTTGTAAAAATACCCCTTCCCCTTCATATTTTCCTTTCCCCATTACATCACACATTTTTCTTTACAAAAATCCCTTTTCCTTAGTTAAAAAGCATATTATCTTTGGAAAAGTAAAAGCCCTTTATTAACTTCCATTTTTATTCAAATTACCCCAAAAACCCCTTTATCCTAAGTATTTGTTTAAAAGTGATATGTCGGGTCCCACTATGAAAAATTCCTTCCTGATATCAGTTTTTACATTAAAATTAGTGTATAATCTCGCATCATATTCATTTAACCCCCAATTCATATTAATCTCATGATTAATTTTATTATATTAACTCCCATAAATACCTTTAACCCGTATGTATTAAATCCCGCTTAATTATATTTCCCCAACCCCTTATGATTAATTTAATATATAGTTTTATCGCCCCGCCAATATATATTTCTGGGCCCGCTATACATATAACCCCGCCTATTATTAAGTTCTGACCGCATGTAATATAAACCCTTTGCATATATCACATAACCCGCATTGACTTAAAAGCCGGGCCCCATGCCTATCAAATCCTCGACAGATCTCGCTCATTCACCCAACCGTCAGATCAAAATTGATTGGATCCAATGACCAATAGTCTCTATCGCATTTCTGAATGCCTGACTTTTAACGACTCTGAGACCTTGCAAAAAGAGTTGTTTTCACAGCCCCGCTCGCTGCTATGTGGCAACATTTTATTGTATCGCATCCTCTGAAATAATACCGACCACCGACTTTTGCCGATGCAAAAACCACTCAGCTGTATTCCGCCCGTTATGAAAACCATCCTGCCTTTTGAATTTGATCCCGCGCATTAATGTTTAATCAATGCTGGTTAAAAACACATAAGACTACCCCTTCCATGACTTTTCACCATTTTCTGTTCAGATTAGCGCAAATACATCTTTGCCGACCTAATTCTGAGCCAAAGAACCAGTGCTGACCTATTATCAAGCTAATTCAACCAGAATTGAAGCCTTTCACTCCCAAAAACATTACAAAACCACTGTGAAGAAATATAAAGACTTAGAAAGCACTCTTCTATCTCCAGAACCTCCTCTAGATACCAAAAGGTTTTTTCTCTCCAGGTATTCCTGAAATACTAAGGCCTGTACTTACAGCAAGAAAATAACAAGTTAATTGAACCTGCTAGGAACTTTGCAAACCACAAAAAAGCTATTTTTGCTTCCCAAACATTTTTTTTCAGATCCTAGTCATCTTTTCATAGAATTCCCAAGGCATAAGACTATTCTTGATCACAGAGACTAATTATTTGATCAATTGAAGCATTGAAGGCTAGAGGAAAAGCCACTGTTTCCTCCCAAACCATTCTGCAGACTGTAAAAATATTTCAGGGGTGCTCCTAAAGGCTTGAGACAGTTTTCTAAGACAAAAAAGTAAATCAATTGAATAAACTAAACAAATAATGGCTTCTCAAGGTATTGCAATAGTAAATCCCCTACAGCCTCCAGTTGTGGATGTAGAACAGACTCCCTTAGCAGATAGCAATTTTAAAATCAGTGACCTTGTCACTGATTTTAACCTCCTTGAGCTCCACTACTAGAGCCATGATAAAGAAATTAACTAAGATGATGATGTTTTCCTTTGGGAGTCTAATTTTCCCAAGTATATTGTCCCACAGACCTTCCAGTGAGGTTATTAGACTTTGTCAAACTATGTATTTTCCTTATCAAAGAGCCATTGTAACCCCTGGAAAAGAAATAAATCAATAAATCAGATGCTGCAAATTCAACCTAGGCATTATGAAACCCCACTGTCCATTGAGATACTCACTGAGTTATATCTGAAGCTGGACTTTCCCAAGAGGTTCCAGATATTCCAAACATTCATTCCTTCATTAGTAGAAACTCCCAAGACCAACCCTCCTTATCCAACAGCTATATTTTCTAAAAGAACCCGACATATCATCTCAATGTTGTCATGTATTCTGGGTTATTTCATGTATGAGCATGTTGATGCTTTAGTCCTAGGGTTTATATCTATTTTCTCCCCTGGCTAGCCTCTTGCTACCATATTCAATTTTTCCCAATACCTTCTTGATACAATTCATGAACAACTTGTTAAAAATTTTCTATAATTTCAACCTGAAATATTTGCTATTAACCTTTAGAAACTGGATGTTGAAGGTAATGCATAGTCAGTTATCTTTTGGAATTCCTTAATAAGGAAAGACTCCATAGAGTTCACATACACAGACTTCATTGACTCATTCATCCATCCTATTGTCAACATGATAAACAACATCAGTCAACCAAGGGTCAATGATGATATAAAACAGGTCCTACAGTTATCAGAACACAATAGGATAGGAGATTGGTACCTTTATCATAACCACACAGAAATTAGGGTATATGGATCTAATATCTTTCCATATAAGCTGCCCAAATACCTCCCAATGAGGTTATTTGCACTTGAATATATCAGGTAGATCATTCACTCTGATGAAGTAAATTTCTTGTCAGCCAAAAAGAAGACATAGTTGAAGATAAAGAATTAGATTGGTCCTTTTATTTGCAACAGTAGAATTGCAAGTCAACAAGCAGAAAAATATTTTCAAGAATTTAAGTTCAGTGAAAGTTTCCAATGGTATTATGATCCTTTAGGAGTTATAAGGAAGTTAAGAGTCAAACGTAAATTAACTCATTATGTACATGAATCTAAGCCAAACATTAAGAAGTACTCCAATCAGTCTGAATAGTTGGAAAACACTTTGAAAGAGGCATAGAAGCAAGGTGATACTAGTTCCACCTTGCAGACTTCAGCCCCACGGGATAGGAACTCTAAGAGAGAAAGAGAAAAAGGATCATACTCAGCACAAACAACCAATGAAACAAAATTCAGACTGATGTACAGGAAGAAGCCCAAATTAAATCCTATAAATGGAGAATTTGAAAATATTGAAGTGATTGATACAGATATAGTGGTAAAAGACAATCCTCCTCCAGTAGTTTCAGAGGAAACTCACCAGCCTTCAATACCTAACACACAGATTATTCAAAAGAAGCATAGTATTGAAGTGTCCTCATAGAGTAAACCAACAGATAAAAAGAAGGATATCATGCAGAAGTATAAAGAAATCAAGAATAGAAACGAGGCATTAAAAGTTGATACATATACCCAATACTTGAAGAAGTCACCTAGTGACCAAAGCAGATTGATTTCTGCATTTGTGTAATATTCCCAATTAGCTGGAAATATTAATTTTGAGTAATTTTGCCTATATAAAGTTAAAATATAAATAAAGTGGGTGAAAAGGAGAATATGACCCACTTAGGATAAAACGCACTCCCTAAAGTCACTAAGGAGATATAACGTTGTAATCAAGGGGGCCAAATTGTGCACGCAGCCAAGGGATATTACCGTGGTATCGAGGGTGGAGGCAGCCGTAGGTTTTGAGAGCGAAAACATTATATAAAATATGATAGCCACCTCATTTTGGTATCATGGAAAATTATGTATTTTAATTTTGTCATTACGACTATTGGGCACGCTGGCTGTTTAGCTTGTCTACAACGCTATTTAGCGCATTGAGTGTCTCCGTTTAGAGATCTTGCCCTCAGCCCAGGGGAATTTGAGTGCCTGCTCGGGTGAGGTAGTCCCCTCAGTGTCTTTGCAAGAAGATCGATCCACTGTATTTGTGAAGGAGTCGTGCGTTTATCAACTACGCAGCACCTGTGGTGGAGCAGCGCATTTATTGATTGCGCAGAAGGACGCAGTCCGTATTTAGGAGGTTTCGGTTGTATTCTGGACGGATCATGGACAAGAGAACCAGCGCATCTATTGGGGGAATTTTGGGATCAGCGGGTGATCGAATTATCGCAGATCCCAGACAGTGGCAGCGTGACTAATTGGAGGGAATCCTCGATCTGTAAAAGAGGAATCTCGGGACAGCCGTTTTCAGCAGCTGAAACACAGATCTGATACACTGTCGTTTTATGTAGTGCTCTGAGAGAAGATTGTGACTTGCCTTGTCCAAGCTTAGATACTATCGCTTGTTCACCTATTTTACTCCTCTGTATTTTCCAGATTAATAAAATGGCTCAGCGTTCTCTTATTTCTTGAGTATCTGTGCATGCTTATATATATATATATATATATATATATATATATATATATATATACACACACACACACACACACACACACACACACACACAAACACATATATATATATATATATATACACGCTATTGTATGTCTGCAATCTATTATTTCTCCCCTTTTCACATTTAGATCTCCATACCACTTGTTGTGTTTTTCCCACACTCTTAGATAGAGTCTGGAAAGGGCCAGATAGCCTCCAGATCTCATTCTCTTTTCAGAGGTGGAATATCTGGTAAATTCCCTCCCAGCCCATCTTTGGTTAGAGTTTACTGTGTTTTGAAAATATTCCCGAAAAGGAATATTACAGTGGAATCAGAGCCTAGATCTGGCTCAGCCTGTGGAGCTAGTTGTTTATGTCATCAGAAGAAAAGCCCTACATCTGCCACAGAGGTAGGAAGTACAGAGCTATTGAGCGTAGGTTGGAGAACACCTCCAGAGATGGAGACTGCATTCAAGTGGTGGACGCAAAACAGGAGGAGCCTGTGGTAGAAGCAGATCAGGGAGAGCCAATGGCGGATGATAGTGATGCGAAAAAGTTTGGGGAAGCACTCCTCAAATCAGTGCAGGATCTAGCGAGGAAAATAGAGGTGATGGGTCAAAGATTCACTGCTGTGGAGGCTAGACAGCGTGAAACCTCAAGGGGTCGCCAGGTTAGTGAGGGGTCAGGCACATATCACCATTTGCAAGAGCGAGTTTCCACTCCGCACCAAGCTTCACATGCCCCTGCCCGTTCCACTATGCCCACTTTCCTGGACACAGACACTGAGACAGAAGCACAGGAGGAACTAGAGTCTGACCTCATAGGTGATTATTTTGCTGAGTACCAGGCAGCTAGGCAGGAGTTCATGGATGCCATTTATTCAAATACTTTGTTCAGATCAAGCAGTACAGCAGACCCCACAACCATCATAGAGGACATCGACATTATCATGATGGAGATTATTTCTGCGAATGACAATCCATGGGGGAAAACTTCAGAATGGTTTTGCCCTTCAAAGATTATTATCAGCTCAGGCAGGATGAAGGAGGAAGGAACAATGGGGGGTCTAGCACGCAGAGCTCAGAGTTGCAGCGTACCACTAGGAGGACACCTTTTCCCATATATGATGGATCCATTGATTTCACGGTTCGAGATCAGGTGGAAAGGTTGAATACCTCTTTCCAGCTTGACCGAATAACGAAAGGGGAAGCCATCAAAATGGCTACCTCGCACTTGGAGGATGAGGGCACATAGGATCATGGGGAGCATGTGGATACACCCAGTGATTCTAAGCCCAAGAGGACCAGAACGTTGAAAAATATGAGTTTATTCTCATCTATTTTCAGATCCAGAGGAGATGCATCCACCCTTGAGGAGGTTAAGAATATTGAAGAAAAAAAGAGGAAGTACGATGCACTCCCTATTCTCATCAAGGAGAAGATATTGAGCATGGAAGATACTTGGATCATCAGATCCTCCGTGATTACCTTGTTGAGTATAGATCTCAACCTAGAGCCTTCAGGGAGACTCTAGATTTTCCTCATTTCATCCAGCTGAAGGAAGAGAAGAGACCATGTAGCAGAAAAGAAATCAAAGGCAATATATTTTTGTTTTCTACCTTTGATGGGTCATCTAATGCAAAAACTTGGGTGAGAAAGTTGGAGGAATTTTTTCTACTACATCCTGTAGCATGGAAAGAAGCTGTTGAAATCTCAGCGCTGCACTTGGAGGGTGAAGCCTATGATTGGTGGTGCAGCCACTTGAGCCATGCAAGGGTGAAGACTTTTGCAGAGTTCACTCAAAGGTTGATCCAAACCTTTGATGGAGAAAGAGCAAAGAAAGAAAAAGTCACATCACCTCTTGAGGAGGCTTGTGATAACGCTGTCACACTCATGGAGGAGCAGTCACACGCATCAACAGTTGGGGCAGCCAACACTTTTGAGGAAGGGACTCTTGCAGCCCTGCAAGAAGTTCCAAATGCACATCAAGGTATGAAAAGATTTCCACATTCCATTGTTGCAGCAAATTCTTTTGATCAATGTGGAGATTTACTTTTGCATGACCAAGGGTCAAATCTCATTGCTACTATAGAGCAGCTTGGCTGCACTACGCTGTGCAATATGGAAACACTCAAGAAGGAATCAAACCATAATTCTCATGAGCCATTGTTGGATTGTACATCACATTGGAGGTTGGGGTTTGAAGCCTTGAAGATTGATGGTAGACATCTTAGAGTAAGAAACCCTTTCTCCCTTCAAGATGACACTTTCTCAATGAGCTCCTCTTAGCTCAAAGAGGAACTTCTACTTTTAGATCCAAGACCTCATTGGTTTTGGAAGACTATTGATAAAAGGGAGGTCTCAAGGAGAGATCTCAACAGAGGTGCACTTCAATACACCATGGAGTGAAAATATTTTCTTCCTTTCTCACAAGAGCAGATAGAAGATGGAGGACATCTTAAGATGGATAAAATCCCTCATGCCTGTGTTGGAAATTCCTTGAGCCATACACATCATGATGGGAGGTTTTTTCCTACCACCTATTTGATTCTTGATAGGGTCTCATTGATCCTTGAGAAGCTTACATTTCAAAATCCCATGAAGTGCAAAGACAGGAATTTGATTTGGGAGGATGGTAGCCCTCATGGGAGGAGTACCAAGGTAAGGAGAATAAGGGGGCATCCATAATTGATTGAGTGGATTTGGTTGATGAGAAAGGAGCTAGAAGGCTAGTTGCAGACCTATGATATGGGACAACAGGAAGCTTGGCTGCGCTGGTTACTCTTGAAAGAGTTTGGCCATCGCTTGTCAAACACTCTTCCTAAGAGTAAGAGGATGGGTAATTACATCATTGAGCAACATAGAGCACGGATGCATGGTGTTGATATGATACTCATATCATTCATCATGTCTTCATCACATGATCGGTATGATGGAGGTATGGGGAGGCAACAAAATGTCTTGTTGCTTTTCCTGTTTTTGGGAGAGCAAGAGCAGATTTTCTCTCACACTTTGCATGATGTTGTAGGAAGAGAAGTTGGAATTATCTATTTGGTCTTTGATGATTTGGGAGATCTTCCATCTTGGGGAGTATTCCATATTTTTTGCAGAATTATTAGAGGAATCTTTGACAAGGAGCATGTCAAAGAACAAAGTTTGGTATTGACAGGGGCTTATTTGCATAAGCTCACAGTGCTGTCACTTTGGAGCAGAGTCTTATGGATGAAGTGTGCCCAGCAGAAATGTGGAGGATCCATAACCCACAGGTCCCAGGATCATTTCATATTTATTTCACTTGATGATAAAAGAGGAGGAAATGATGATAGAGACATCTATGGCATATTCTTCTTGACTGGGGTTTTCAAGCATAAGGAGGATTATCTTCTTACAACACATGGTTCATTCTTCTTCATAGCATGCCAAAACACTGTGGAGGACTCGTTTATGGACCCATGTACCATCTTACTTCCAGCGTATGGTGAGGATTTTGTTTATACATTCATTGATTTGCACACTCTTACCAATTTTATGCAGTGCATTGCTTCACAAGAGGGCAAGCTTGTCACATTGCTCCATGAGTTATATTGGGACAATCTACATGATGGAGGTAGCCATCTCTTTTGTGGCCTTGGGAAAATGTTTTATCATCACATGTATTTTCATCTTGTGCACTCTAACATGTGTCATATGAAGACATGCATGATTAACCATGTAAGAAGAAACATTTTTCCATGTACTTTTATCAAGAAGCAACTTGTAAAACTGCGCTATACTTGTTTGAGACCTTCAGCATTTTCTTCATATCATTGCTGATCATGACTTCCTATGTTGATATAGATCAAATTTTTCAAGGGAGCATGATTATGAGAGTGACACATGAGATGGATGTGTCCTTGGATGGGGGGAATTCCCACATTCTCTGCACTATATGTTCTAATGGGGGCATGGGAGGAGATATAGCCACCATGGCCACATGTTCGTTTTCTTTTGAGGTGGGCCACAAGGTTGATATTCATCCAATGTATAGCCATGGGCAAGTACTTGATCATGTATTTTTGTTACATTCATCCATTTACTATATTTTAGTAGATGTGATGAATCTTGTACATTGCTTGCCATGTAATTTTCTGAAGTTGTAGTGGGTGAAACTGCACTGCATCCTATTGAGATATTGTTTGTATCATGCACTATCATGTATAACTTGCATCAAACTTCTCATTGGGACACTCTATGATGATCTTGTCCTATTCATCATGGATGGATTTTTTTGGGCCAGCACATTCTTCATTATTGGAGGAGAATTCTTTGGAGGATTTCTCTTCACCTTGCCATTTGAGGGCAATAATTTTGCAGCCCAGGATCAGCACATACTCTACACTTATCGTAAGTGGAGAGGAGGATAGCTTGAGGTAGGCTACAATGCTTTCCATGTTCAGATTTTCAACCCACCTTCATTTCCAGATCTTGAGGTGGAAGAAGATTTTCAGGAGTTGCCTTGTTGGGAGGTTGCTCATTTTGTTTGGATGATTGCTTGGGGATGGAGGATCCACATGAGGAAGATGTTCCTCAATATATTTCAGACACCATACCTTGAGTGGAGGCCTTCCAGTTCTATCCTTGCAGTTGCTTGAGGACAAGCAACATTTGGGAGGGGAGGACTGTAATATTCCCAATTAGCTGGAAATATTAATTTTGAATAATTTTGCCTTTATAAAGTTAAAATATAAATAAAGTGGGTTAAAATGAGAATATGACCCACTTAGGATAAAATGCACTCCCTAAAGTCACTAAGGAGATATAACGTTGTAATCAAGGGGGCCAAATTGCTCACACAACCAAGGGATATTACCGTGGTATCGAGGGTGGAGGCGGTCGTAGGTTTTGAGAGTGGAAAAATTATATAAAATATGATAGCCACCTCATTTTGGTATCATGGAAAATTATGTATTTTAATTTGGTCATTACGACTATTGGGCATGCTGGCTGTTTAGCCTGTCTGTAGCGCTGTTTAGCGCATTGAGTGTCTCTGTTCGGAGATCTTGCCCTTAGCCCCTGGGGACTTTGAGTGCCTGCTCGGGTGAGGTAGTCCCGTCAGTGTCTTTGCAAGAAGATCGATCCACTGTAATTGTGAAGGAGCCGTGCGTTTATCAACTGCGCAGCACCTGTGGTGGAGCAGCACATTTATTGACTGCGCAAAAGGACACAGTCCGTATTTAGGAGGTTTCAGTTGTATTCTGGACGGATCGTGGACAGGAGAACCAACGCGTCTATTGGGGGGATTTTGGGATCAGCGGGTGATCGAATTATCGCAGATCCCAGATAGTGACATCGTGACTAATTGGAGGGAATCCCCAATCTGTAAAAGAGGAATCTCGGGACAGCCGTTTTTCAGCAGCTGAAACGCAGATCTAATACACTGTCGTTCTATGCAGCGCTCTGAGAGAAGATTGCGACTTTCCTTGTGTGAGCTTATATACTATCGCTTGTTCACCTATTGTACTCCTCTGTATTTGACAGATTAATAAAATGGCTCAATGTTCTCTTATTTCTTGAGTATCTGTGCATGCTTATATATATACGCTATTGTATATCCATACCACTTGAGTATCTGTGAATTTAGATCTCCATACCACTTGTTGTGTTTTTCCCACACTCTTAGATAGAGTCTGGAAAGGGCTAGATAGCCTCCAGATCTCATCCTCTTTTCAGAGGTGGAATATCTGTTAAATGCCCTCCCAGTCCATCTCTGGTTAGAGTTTACTGTGTTTTGAAAATATTCCCGAAAAGGAATATTACAATTTGACTACAAGACTAGGAATATGCAGATGACTTTCTTACAACCCATAGTGAAACATCCCAAATCATCAGCAAATTATAAAAAGACATCATGTGAAGTCTAAGCAAAAGATCTTCATCCTATAGACCAGATAGAATTTCACAAACAAGCTGGTGAATTGTTATATTCTACCATGACAAGCAAAGCCATGAGTGTACAGAAGCTCCAAAATAGCTTAGAGAACATCATAGGTCAGCTAAAGTGAGAAAAATAATCCTCACAGGCTAAAGATAACAGAATTAAATCTCTGGAATATTTGGTTATTGAAGTAGGATATGATCCCCAAGAACGTCAAAATTGCAGAAGAACTCATAAAGAAAAAGAATGCAGACATTGCTGCATTGAAGAAACAACTCAAATTTCCTCCTATTGAACATCCACAGGCCAAAGAAGTATTACAGGATGCAAACAAAAAATACGAGATGATGAACCTCACTCTTCCGTTAACTGCCGAGTTGAAAGAAATAGAAAATGAAATGGATAAGTTAGTACAGGAGAAAAATTCTAGCTCAGAAGCAGTCCCTGTCATTGTTATTCCTATAGTCACTACAGTTGTTCCTTCTACCTTAGTAGAATAATTAGCTCCATCAGTTCCAATAGCTACAACACTTCCTGTTACATCAACAACTACTTCAGCAATAGAGTCATTTACAACAGTGGCATAGCTTAGTGATGAAGCAGGTAAACTAGTTAAAGCAATGCAAGAAATGTCCATCCAGACTAATGAAATCAATAGACTTAAAGAAAAATTGAAAAGTCTAGAGGATGAGAAGAAATTAGTTCAGACCATGCACAAGAATGAAATACAGATACCAAACATATTAAATGATAAATTCTAGAAGTTAGAGAAAGAATTAACATTGAAAGAACCATTTGCTTAGGAAAAACAGCAGCTATGGGCCAATATCATTGAATCTGTCAATGATATTTGGCCATCCATTCAGTTTATTTATGAACAGAAAGATATTATCAAAGTAGCAAGTGAAGCCATCCACAAAATCAAAGAATAAATTGGTAAGAAACCATAAGAGTCTAATGAAATCATAAAGTTTCTTAATTCCAAGAATAAGCAAGAATTAGAGGAATTTGGCATTAGTGACAGAACAAAAACAATTCTTTAATTTAGAAAGGTGATTTCTAAAAGGAGCTTAATGATATAGATGGAAGAAAAATGTCAGAATATGGAGCTTGGCATTACCAGATTCATGATGAATTTTGATATTCTGAGATAGAAAGGCCTTCCAAATCCTTTGGTTATCAATGATAGGTTGATGAAACAAGAATATTATGATAAGAAAATCAGAGAATTGGAAAAGGAGCAAGCTAACAATTCAGCCATGCAAGGAATTCCAATAGGGAAAGTACTCTATAAGAGTTTTGAGAACCTCTTTTACGTACAACATGAGGTAAAACATTTATTCATTAACAATGTTGAGAATGCAGCAAGATGATGGAGCTTAGTGAAATGAAGTCGCCTTCACTAAGTGGGCCCGCAGGCAAATTCTGGCGCAAAGTCTATTTTTAGACTATGTCTATTATTAGACATACGGAGCATAATTTGGGAATTCTACTTGGAGATTCTTGATGGATGCGACATGTCGGTAAAAATAGATGAGACCCTATTTTTTAGGACCCAGACTATTTTTAGACTGATCTCCTAAAAATATGGAAGTCAAGTATTATTTACCCTTAATAATATTTTGACTATAAACAGCAGTTTACTCTCTTGGCGCACTTCAGTTTGAGTCATGGAGGTGACTCATGCAACTGACACAAGGAATCACGTGGTTCCTAGGGTTTGATGGCATCTTGCATGGTTGGCTTCAGTTAGACTTCAGTGGCAGGAGGTTTGGAGGAGTTAACGGGACAAGTAGTGGAGTTGTGTTCTGTTTGTTTTAGTTGAACTAGTTGGGATTAGTTAACTAACTAATCAACTAGATATGAGTGGAGTAAATTAAATAATATTTTATTTACTAAATATTAACTCATTAGTCAACTCAAGAACACTTCAGTTCACTACAGTGCATGATCAGTTCAGTGAAGACCAGTGAAAGAGATAGATGAAAGGGTAGAGTTAGCTATCAGTTGTAACTATACTGTTGCTATTTGCAACACATAGATAGGTGGAGTGAGCTATGAGTATTGCAAAGTCAAGGCTGGTGGTTTATCTATATAAGGAGGCCATCACCTAGCATTAAAATACGCAATAGAGGCTGGCTATCAAGTGGCTAAGGATTGGAGCAAGTGATTTGCTAGATCTAGGTTGATAGTGTGTAGCATGGGAGGTAGTGCATGAGAGCTTGTGAAGAGTTTTTGTACTATGATTGTTACATGATTTCTCCATTATAATATACACAATAGCCGCGGGGTTTTCAGCTATAGGCTTTCCCCATACATACTGAGTTAATGTGTGATTGATTTGATGTGCGATTGCTTCTATATTTTCCGCATGTGACAATTAATTGTAGATGAGATTATGTGTTATGCATGCAATTCGAAATTGATGTGTAATCGGGTTAATCTTCATTGAATAAGTGATTTATTCAAACTAATTTCTACATGGTATCGCGAGCGAGATTAATTTGTCGGTCTATTACTACAAGATTGCAAACCCATCTCCTGACAGAAACCGTATGCAGTAGAATACTCCCATCATTCATCCTTCTTTGTAAGGTGAAAGATCTGGTAAAAGCCCTTTGCAGTCAATCTCTGATTTGGAAATAATTTGTTTTCAAGTGTAGATCGGAAGCGATAGAGCTTGGAGTTTGGAATTCGAATTTTGCAGAAGGTTGATTTTCTTGGTGCCGGTGTTGAAAGATGTCTTCTTTCAATGGATTGCGACTCGAATATGCTCTTGAAGGCAGTTCGAACTATGTTGCATGGAAGGATCGAATGGAAGCAGTGTTAGAAGACAATGGTCTGAAGGAGTTCGTGGATGCGGATGTCCCAAAGCCCACCGATGCAGCTTTGGTCGATGCATGGCAAAAGAAGATCGCGAAATGTCGAAGGATCCTGTTGGAGGGCGTCAAGGATCATATTGTATCCAGCCTTCATGGTAAGGCTACTCCATATTTAATGTGGAAAGCTTTGACGGATCTATTCCAGAGTAAGAGTGACCAAAGGAAGCTGGCGCTCAAAGATAAGCTCGGGAACATCAAGATGGAGAAAGGCGACAGTATCGCCAAATACCTCACGAAGTTCACTCAATGCAGAGATGAGCTGGGAAGTGTGGGGGTGACTGTCGAAGACGAGGACATGGTCGACCTGGCTCTCCTTGGTCTTCCGAAGGCCTGGCACTCATATCAAGATAGTGTCAATGGTCGGGAGAAGCTGCCGGGATGGGAGCGCCTTTGGGCGGATCTCATGCAGGAGGAGATAAGGAGGACTACTCGAGATGGATCTTCATCAAAGGGAGCTGATGAAGAAAACTACGCTTTGATGTCCAAAGCTAAGAAAGGGAAGGGTAAGAAAACCTCTCATTCTGGAGCTAAGGGCAAGAAGCAGGATATGGCGAAAGTGAAGTGTTTTCACTGCCATGATCACGGACATTATGCTACCAATTGTCCAAAGAAGAAGAAGAACAAGCAAGCGGGAAGATCCGCAGATGGAGAAGCTTTGGCTTCACAGTTCGAGCTTGAATTTTCACTGATCGCATGCTTGGTTTCAAGTGTGTTGGGATCGGTGTGGTTCTTGGACAGCGGTGCGTCATTTCATATGACGGGAGATCGGGATTTGTTCTCAAATATGGAGGACAAAGATTTGGGTGTGCACATCGAGATGGGCGATGATGGTAGATACAGTGCGACTGGTATCGGTACCATATCCTTTCAGAGGGAGTCTGGTAAACCCTTTGTATTGAAGGATGTCATGCATGTACCTGGATTGAAGAAGAACCCGATTTCAGTAGCGATGTTGGAGGATAAGGGGTATGATGTGGTCTTCAGCGAAGGAAAAGCCTTCCTGCGCAGTAAGACTACTGGAGAGACCCGGAAGATAGGGGTTCGAACTAAGAACCTTTATCAGTTGCAGGTAGATGACTGCGCAGCTATGGCATGCAAGGTGGGAGAAGTGGTGAGCCGGGATGATGAGGGCGAACTATGGCACAGGAGATTGGGCCATCTTCACCATGGAGCTTTGAAGATTCTGCAGCAGATTTCTACTGGACTTCCTAAGGGCACCCTTGCGCAGTCAGATCAGGGCAAGGGGTGTACTTTAGGGAAGTATGTGAAAGCCACCTTTCACGAGAAGGATAGTCGCGCCACGACGATCCTTGAGAGAGTTCACACAGACGTGTGTGGTCCTTTCTCAGTTGCTTCGACAGCAAAGCACAGGTATTATGTGATCTTTGTTGATGATTTCTCTCGAAAGTGCTGGATCTTCTTCCTGTCGAAGAAGAGCGATACATTCGCGAAGTTCTGTGAGTTTAAAGCACTGGTCGAGAAGGAGTCGGGGAAGAAGGTGATTTCTCTAAGGAGTGATAACGGTGGCGAATTCATCTCGGCTGAATTCAAGGAGTTCTGCAGCGCAGAAGGGATTCGGAGAGAGCTCATCGCACCCCATAACCCACAGCAGAACGGGGTGGCTGAGCGGAAGAACAGAACGATCGTGGGTGCTGCACGGCGATGTTGCATGATCAGGGCCTACCCCTTCACTTGTGGGCTGAGGCATGCAATACAGCAGTGTATGTGCAGAACCGTTGTCCTCACAAGGTTCTTGGCATGAGTACACCAGAGGAGGCTTATTCGGGCAAGAGGCCTGATATTTCCCATTTGCGGATTTTCGGATCTCCTGTCTACATGCATGTGACGAAGGATGCGAGAAGGAAGCTGGATCCAACTGCTGAAGTTGGAATATTTGTGGGGTACACTGATACACCTCACAACTATCGTGTGTATGTGCCAGACAGTCGCAAGACTGTTGTGCGACGGGATATAAAATTCCAGGAGGAGAAAGCCATGCAGTGTTCGCTTGAGAGGGAGCTACACTTGCATGCAGATGAGGAGCCGTTAGTTCCTAAGGAGGAGCTTCCGGATGTGGATCAGCCACAAGAGGAGGTTCAGGAGGTGGAAGAAACCACCCATGCAGCGCCAACCATCAGAGGGCGCATGCGCACTACAGAAGCTGAGCGACTGGCTCGGGATGCAGAGAAGGTTGTAGGGCCACCTACAGCACAGCGCAGACAGAGACAGTCACCGGATCGGTACACTGGATACATGGCTCTTATGAGTCAATGTGTTGTGACAGAGCCATCCTCTTTTGAGGAAGCTGTGGAGGAACCCGCATGGGTCGATGCCATGATCGAAGAATATGATTCGATCATCAGGAACAGTGCATGGGAGATTGTCCCAAGACCGGTTGGGAAATCAGTTGTAGGTTCGCGATGGATCTACAAGGTGAAGCAGGCGGCTGACGGGAGTGTGGAGAAGTACAAGGCGAGATTTGTCGCCCGTGGCTTCTCGCAGATCGAGGGGATTGACTATGAGGAGACTTTTGCACCTGTCGCAAGGTACTCTTCCATACGGACGATCCTTGCTCTCTCAGCGCAGATGGGGTGGCACATTCATCAGATGGATGTGAAGACCGCGTTCCTCAATGGAGTTATTGAGGAAGAGGTGTACATAGAGCAGCCTGAAGGTTTTGAGATCTTCAGCAGTGAGTCGCATGTGTGCCGACTCAAGAGAGCACCGTATGGGCTGAAGCAAGCACCTCGTGCTTGGTACACTCGGATAGACAGCTACTTCACCGGGCTTGGATTCTCCAAGAGTGAGGCGGATCCAAACCTGTACCAGATTGTGGTGGAGGGGAAGCCGTTGATCATCGTACTGTATGTAGATGATCTGATTTTGACTGGCGACGAGCAGTTGATACTTTCATGCAAGGATGATCTTGCACGAGAGTTTGAGATGAAGGACCCGGGCATCCTTCATTATTTCCTGGGATTGGAGATTTGGCAGCGCAGTGGAGGACTGTTTGTTTCTCAGGGCAAGTATGCCCGGGAGATTCTGGAGAGGTTCAACATGCAAGGCTGCAAGCCTGTTGATACCCCTCTTCCTGGAGGTTGGAGGAAGGGAGATGCTACTTCGGAGGAGGTAGTGGATGCCACCGTCTATCGACAGTTGGTGGGGTCGTTGATGTATTTGGTCAATACTCGACCCGATATATGCTATGCAGTTAACCAGCTTTCGCAAGCTATGGTTAAGCCTACCAAGCTCTTTTGGAAGGCGGGCAATCATGTATTGCGCTATATCAGAGGCACATCGGGATATGGTCTATGGTACAGACAGGAGGATGGAGTGAAGCTTTCTGGTTTCACTGATGCAGATTGGGCAGGGAGCCCAACGGACCGGAAGAGCACTTCTGGAGGAGTTTTCAGCATTGGGTCGACAGCAGTTTCCTGGTACAGCAGAAAGCAGAGATCCGTGGCACTCAGTTCAGCAGAGGCCGAGTACATGGCAGCAAGCTTGGCTGCATGTGAGGCTATTTGGATGAGGAAGATCCTCGCAGGCTTGTTCAGGTTGCATTTGGAGCCTACAGTGATCTACTGTGATAACCAGAGCTGCATCAAGCTCTCGGCTAATCCAGTATTTCATGATAGATCCAAACATATCGACATCAGGTACCATCACATCAGAGATTGTGTTCAGCGGAGGATCATGATGCTTTCATATGTTCCCACGGAGGATCAGGATGCCGACATCCCGACGAAGGCGCTCACCAGGAGCAAGTTCGAATTCCACAGAGGCAGGATAGGGATTGCAGATAATCCATATCTTGCTGAGAGGGAGTGTTGAGAATGCAGCAAGATGATGGAGCTTAGTGAAATGAAGTCGCCTTCACTAAGTGGGCCCGCAGGCAAATTCCGGCGCAAAGTCTATTTTTAGACTATGTCTATTTTTAGACATACGGAGCATAATTTGGGAATTCTACTTGGAGATTCTTGGAGTATGCGACATGTCGGTAAAAATAGATGAGACCCTAATTTTTAGGACCCAGGCTATTTTTAGACTGATCTTTTAAAAATATGGAAGTCAAATATTATTTACCCTTAATAATATTTTGACTATAAACAGCAGTTTACTCTCTTGGCGCACTTCAGGTTGAGTCATGGAGGTGACTCATGCAACCGACACAAGGAATCACGTGGTTCCTAGGGTTTGATGGCATCTTGCATGGTTGGCTTCAGTTAGACTTCAGTGGCAGGAGTTTTGGAGGAGTTAACGGGACAAGTAGTGGAGTTGTGTTCTGTTTGTTTTAGTTGAACCAGTTGGGATTAGTTAACTAACTAATCAACTAGATATGAGTGGAGTAAATTAAATAATATTTAATTTACTAAATATTAACTCATTAGTCAACTCAAGAACACTTCAGTTCACTACAGTGCATGATCAGTTCAGTGGAGACCAGTGAAAGAGATAGATGAAAGGGTGAGTAAAGCTATCAGTTGTGACTATATGGTTGCTATTTGCAACACATAGATAGGTGGAGTAAGCTATGAGTATTGCAAAGTTTAGGCTGGTGGTTTATCTATATAAGGAGGCCATCACCTAGCATTAAAACACGCAATCAAGGTTGGCTATCAAGTGGCTAAGGATTGGAGCAAGAGATTTGCTAGATCTAGCTTGATAGTGTGTAGCATGGGAGGTAGTGCATGAGAGCTTGTGAAGAGTTTTTGTACTATGATTGTTACATGATTTCTCCATTATAATATACACAATAGCTGGGGGGTTTTCAGCTATAGGCTTTCCCCATACATACTGAGTTAATGTGTGATTGAATTGATGTGAGATTGCTTCTATATTATTTCCGCATGTGACAATTAATTGTGGAAGAAGGTTATGTGTTATGCATGCAATTCGAAATTGATGTATGATCGGGTTAATCTTCATTGAATAAGTGATTTATTCAGCTAATTTCTACAAACAATCCTACTTTTGCAAAGTATACAGAGGTTGATGAGATATTAAGAAGAATGGTAAAAATCAAGTTACTAGATGCAGAATATTGGGAGAAGTTGACTGACTTACTGTGAAAATGAAATGTAAAATAGATCAGCCATGATAAAAGTGAAAAAAAGTAGTTACAATAAAGAGTATCAAAGTTTAAAGTGTATCAGGTGAAAGAAAGAGTTTAAAGTCAAAGAAGAAGTTAAAGATACACCCAACGTAAAGGACACTCAACAGAAGCCTTCGTTGAGATACATTAAAATAGACAAATGAACAAAATATCAAATAAAGCAAACAAAAAAATCAATAAAATCAGGGACAACTTGCATTAGTTAGATAGTTGTCTCTATCTTCTTGCATGAAGATATTTATTTTTCCTTGAATAATTCCTAATACAGTTTCGGATTTTTTGTATCAAATTTTTGTATAAATACTTCACAATTCGAAGTATTGTGGGTGGATTGTGGATTGCTAAAAATTTCTAGAGATGTATTGATCTGAACCGGAGGGTTCTTTGTACCATTTTCAAGTCAGCAAACTAGATTGAGCAATAAAGGCATTATATTACAGGATTCATGTGTTGTTCCACTTCAATGAAGTATTTTCAATTATTCTTTATTATTATCTGAAATTTTCACATACTTGCATGTTTTCTAAATATAAATGTATAACAGGAATATTATTTCAGAACTTGTTTAAAAACACTCTGTCTTGAACTGTTATGTCATTTATATTCTTTCTACTGATATCTAGGTTAGGGAATTCTTAATTTCTCACTAGTTTCGATTGACCTCTATCATTTCCCTTATTATCCAAATCTGAGAACCCTTAATTTCTCTCTCAACCCCATTGAAATCATTTCATCATCCAGCCTAATGATCTGAAGTTACTCAGCTATCTTTCCCTGTGAACACTTCCCTTTAGAACCTTGATTATGATATGTTTATTAACACATTGACTCCATTATACCAATGGAATTCATATCTACATCTATCAATCTGAATAATTGATTCCACCACCAAACAAAATCCAAAATAAAAAACCCAATCAATCTTACATAACTAGCCTAAAATCAACTAAAATCAACAAATATAAATAATATAGAGAGAGCCCTCTCTGAGCATTAGGAAGGCTAGATCCTAAGCTTAAAAGTAGGTTTGTGGTTACCTCTAAATATTCTTTAAACCAAAAATATTACCAACCCTTGAGAATTATTGGAGTGATAAGATACTGGTGACTCCAGTGGGGAGATCAGTCCTCAGTGTTTAAAATAAACCTTAAAAGATAAATTTTTACTCATATTTTCACCTTGTGGTTGTTTTAAGGGTTGTGAAGAAACTTTCATAAAAAACTAAAATTCTGGCTTCCAAAAGAACCTACTATACCAGGTCTCATCCTAATCCAGAACCTGATGTAATAGTACATAATCCTAATAGAATTTTAAAGAAAAAAAAAAGTAGAAAGTTTAGGAAATAAAAGTCCATTAATCAAAGCAAATTCTCTTCCCAAAAAATTATCAAGTTTACAAGACATTGAATTTGATTTAGCTTTTGAACAATATTTGTTCAGAACTAAATCAGAAAGTTCCATCTATGATAGTGCAATAGATCCTGATTTCATTTCATTTATTGAAACTACGAAGAATACTGTTTCACTTGATTTAGATCAACAAGCTCTAGAACCTTATGATAAACTTGATGCTTTTACTGCAACTTTGATTAGGGAAATTTATGAAGCTTATTTCCAACATTCTGTTGAATTGATTACTTTATCTGCTTATACTCCTAAGACTTATACCATTCATTTAGAGTCTGTAAATTCAAATTTATTTAGTACCACCTCATCTATTATTTCCACTACACCTCATTCCACAGAATCCTTCATCCCTAAGCTTCTTCTTCAACCTAGAGTTTTGTTTCCATCTCCAAACATTTCAAGTTCACCTTGTAGCACTACTGCTACATTTTCAAGTACTTAAACATCATTTACAAGTATATCTTCTAGTATTCCAAATTCATCTACAAGTACTTTAATCTCATCACCAAGCACCACCAATTTACCTCCTAGCCCAACTATAATCTTAGCCATGTCTGCCAGATATGCCCCATTGGTCCTACCAGCTCAATTTCATGCTATGCCCAACATTATCGAAGAAAGATCCCTCAATTTGATGGAAGTATTCAATAAATTACACAACAGCATGTTAAAAAAATGACTGATAACTTTGAATTGCATAAAATTTATGAATCTGATGTTCAAATGAGACTATTTTCCCAAAATTTAGCTAGAGAAGTAAAAAAATGGTTTAAAGCTTTACCTACCAATCATATTGCTGATTTAGAAGCTTTCCATAGATTTTTTATCAATAGATGGGAGAAAAATAAGAATCCTTTACAATTTTTTTTTGAATATGAACACATAAAAAGAGCACCTAATGAGTCAGTAGAGGACTATTGTACTAGATTCAATAGTATCTATAATGCTATTCCATCAAACATTGAACCCCCACTAGATCTAGCTTTAATCAAATTTCTAGATGGTTTTGATATGGATATGTCATACCAATTGAGGGAAAGAAGCTCAGAAACACTAGAACAAATGCAAAGCAATGAAGTTAGTGTAGAAGCAAATTTGTTAGCTAAGAGAGCCAGAATGAGAAATGAAAGAAGAGTAACAATAAAATAGGAAACATCTACATCAAATAGTAAAATAGATAGTCTAGCAAAATCTATGGAAAAAATGATGGATATATTAGAAAGTATTGAAAGGAAACCACATTGGGATAATCAACAACAAGGTCCTTAAATAATAATCCCAATTTTAGAAAAATAACAACACTGTTAAATATAGAGAATCAACACCTGATCAACAAATAAGATCACCTTTCCAGGAGAACTATGCTAAAGTTTCTCACTAAAATGAAGAAGATGAAAACACTCAGATTAAATTAATGGGAATCAATGATGATAATGCTATTTTTCTTACACAAGAAGAATAGGAATTATATGAGCTACAACAGCTACAGTTAGAATCTGGAGATTCTTTTGATTATAAGCAAGGTTATGAATTTTCCATTAATGAAGTTCATAAGCAATATAACCTTAGGAGTAAGAAAAATGTAGAATCCCCTACTAAGAAAACTGCCCAAAATCAAACCAAGAAAACAATAGAAGCTCCTACAACCAAAGTACTACAAATTCTCCCTAGGGAAACCCAACAAAACTCTAGTTCAAATCAGAAAAATTCAAGTCCTAATCATAAAATTTCTAGTCCAAAAATTGCACCTAGTCCAAAAATTGTTGACATTATAGATATTGTTTTTCAAACATCTGCTAATCCTAAAAAAATTGTTAATGCTAAAACAACAACCTCTTCTAAAACAAAATCTGTTGCCGATCCTAAAACAACGACTACCAAAACAACTGTTGAAACATCAAAAGCTGCCAAAAATACCACTGCTACTCAAATTGTCCCACAAAAGAAGATTGAAAACAGTAAAACAGTGGAAACAAAAACTGAAAAACCAACTGTAGATAAAGAAGAGAAACACACTCAAACTGCAGTTAGTAAAGAAGAAATCATTCAGTTAGGAAAAACACAAGCACCATTTAACATCCAAACTAAAAATACCAATTCCTTTAACAGAGTTGGTAAAACACAATTTAAATAAATCACAAATCACTAAAACGTTGAACATCAATGAAGGAGTAGACTCTGTAAATCTAAATGATGATAAACCAAAACTATGTTTTGGCCCTAAAGTAAATGGAAAAAATTAAGAAGGTGGTGTTCCTCCTTTTTACATTAGCTTGAGTATACATGATCAAATTTTACACAATGCTATGCTAGATCCAGGAACATCTCACAACTTGATGCCAAAGGCAATCATGGAAACTTTGAATCTAGACATCACTAGAACATATAAAGATCTCTTTTCTTTTGATTCTAACAAAGTGAAATGTCTTGGTCTAATAAAAGATTTATGTGTCACTTTAGTCCAATACCCAGGAAAAAGTATAGTCATGGATATTGTAGTAGTTGATATCCCTCCAAAATATGGAATTCTATTATCTCACTCATGGGGAGAAAAACTACAGGGATCTCTACAATTAGACATGTCTTATGCTACAATTTCAGTATTTGGTCAACCCAAAATGCTTTACTTAGAAACTTTAATGAATTACATGGTCAGTAGTACAGAACAACCATAGAACTATCCCATTTACTCTATACACTCTGATATGGATTATTTCATTTTATGTAATTTAGATTCTGGCATAGATAAAAACACAATTTCAAAATAGAAAAAGAAGGAAGTTGACAGTGACAATATTTTTCATGAATCAATGTGGCACTTAGAATTTGATGGGTCAATGAGCAAATTAGGAGTAGGAGAAGGAGTTTGGATTCATAACATGGAAAACAATCATTCAGAAGGTCATGTCTTTATATTAAAATTTAAATTTACAAACAACATGGCAGAGTATGAAGCATTAATCTTAGGATTGCATATTGTTAGAAATCTAGGAGGTAAAAGAGTTTCTATCATAGGAGACTCTGAATTAATTGTAAAAAAAATCAGAGGATAATATTCTGTACATAATCCTAATCCAATACAGAGAAACAGTGTTAGATCTGATTAAAGAGTTGCTTGAAACTGACTTTCCTGTAATTCCTAGAAAACAGAACATACATGCACAAAATTTAAAAACTTCTGCTAGAACCCGCATTCTGCCTTTTCAGCCAAATCACCAATATACAGTAGAGGTAAGACACAGGCCTACTATAACAGACAACTTGAAATATTCATAGATTTTTACACAGGATACTCAAATCTATCACTTTATGAATGCTGAGGGAGAATTCCATAATTGTAACATAGATACAGATTGTACAGTAGATGATAAAATAGATAGTGAGATAGATGTAAATAATTTAGATTTAACTAAACCTACTAAATTCACTCAAGTAGAAATAGATAAATTAGAAAAAGTAGAAATAAAATAAATAGCAAATGATGATTCTAAGGTTTTAAACCTTAAGAATAACTTTTTACCTAAGGGATTAGCCCCATTAGAAGATATTTTTGATTAAAATGATGTTTCAAGAAAACCAAAAATGGAACCATTAAGTTCAGAGATAGAAGAATGTAATATAGTAACAGAACATAAAACTAAGCTTATCAAACTTTCCAAATCATTACCTCAAGAAGAAAAACTGAAATACATAGCTTTATTTAAGGAATTTCAAGATGTGTTTGCATGGAGCTATGAAGACCTTAAATCTTATGACACCAGAATCATACAACACAAAATACCTATCAAAGAAGACCAGAAAACATTGAAACAAAATCTTAGGAGAATCAATCCAGTTCTTATGCCTTTGATTGAAAAAAAGGTAAAGAGGATGTATGAATCCTAGATCATTGCACCTATCAGATATTTTGATTGGGTTTCAAACTTAGTTCCCACTAGGAAGAAAACAGGGGAAATCATACTTTGTGTTGATTTATGGAACTTAAACAAAGTGTCCCTAAAATATAACTATCCCCTCCCCAAGATGGACCATATTTTACAGAGGGTGGTAGGATCAGCCAAGATTTCATTTCTTGATGGATTCTCTGGATATAATGAAATCTTAGTTAAGCCAGAAGACCAACCAATGACAAAATTTACTACTCCATGGGGTACTTTCATGTATTTGAAAATGTAATATTCCTACTTAGCCTAAGCTAAGAGGAATATTCATTTTTGTTTTACTTTCTGTTGCATGAATAAATGAGGACATGTAAAACTCTTGAAAAGATTGAATAAATCAATGCCCATGTGAACACAGATAAATTAGGGCCATGTAAATAAATCACTTGAAGGTGTGAAATGGGTTTGAGCTGTGAGACTAGGTCAACCTTGACCAAATATATAACGCTATCTAGGTTCAATGTATCTCATGAAGGGACAACACAGTTCTAGAAGGAGACCCCTCAAGTGAAAGGAGCTAACTCATCAAGGTGGTTTAGGGTTTGCAAAGGCTTTCATCTTATAAAAGGAAAGGTTAGGAAACAAGAGAAGGTTTTTGATTGATTAAATTTCTGAGTATCTTGTCTATTTAGACAAATACTATTCTCTATTGTTTAGTGGAGGATTGTGCTGCTTAGCACTTGAAGTTCCTATGCAGGGATTTCACCTCTTCCTTTGACGATTCTTGGAGGATTATTTGCTGATTTGATCCACTATAAGGCTTGAGGCCAAGCTCTGATTCTGATTGTAGCGCAGATCCAGTGAGGGTTTGTCTGCTTTTGCAAGCTGCAGCAAGTGGGATTCTAGATCTGCAGAGATCTAGCTTGTTTTGGGAGCCTCTTCTCTTGGAGTGTGTCTTTTAACATCATGGAAGAGTGCCTCTCCTGTTTGTACTTCACATCTGTATCTTGGAATTTTTCCATCTATTTCATTCAAGCTACAATGTTTTTTCCATTGAGGAACTGCATTATTTTTATATGAGATTCTTCAGGGTGTTTTGAACCCAGTTTTGATGAGAGATATCTAGTGCTGGGCTTTGCCTTTCACTTTGGTGATCCATGGATTAGCTTGCTGATCCATGTTCTGTTTAGATCTAATCTATTGTAATGAAAATTTATATTCAGAAATTACTGCAGAATTTTACAGATATGCAACTTAAAACTCAGATCTACTCTTGTTTATGCATGATTTGGTCAAAACCCCAAGGGGATCTTGTAAATAAGACTATCTAGTTTCCAGATCTGAAATAGATTTGATGTTTTTTCCACAGATCTGTCCTAGATCTGAGTTGTAATATTCAGCTGCTACATCTCCTTAAAATAATGCTATTGATCCATTTTTGCAGTTATATATGTGTTGCAGCCTTCTTTTCTGAATATTTCTTGCTCTATTGTCTTATGTATTCTACTGTATATTGAAAGAGGTTCATTGTAATTCTGATTTTCTGTTGTACATTCATAAGTTAATCATATTTGATGGCCCCCTACTCATAATTTCCAAGACTGCATTATTTATGAAGCAGTTTGTTGTGCATAGCTGCAACCCCTCTTGTAGGGTGTTTTCCAGCTAGACTAGGTGGTGGGAGATCTATTTACCACACATAGTTTGATTTGTTTTTGCTTCCATTATGGATATAGACTCTAGATCTACTAATATAAGGGATCCAAGGGATGTAAACTCATTTCTATACATCAATCTCCCAGGAGTGCGTTATTTCAGCAGGTTTGCTATGCTATTCTAGATTTGGAATATTACAGTGGTATCAGAGCTCCTTTCTTGGCACATCCTGTGCTTTCCTTGGAGCATAGTAGCCATGTTGCATTCAAAAGAAGATGAACCTCTTACTGAGAGGGAGAAGAGGTATCAGAATAGAAGTCACAAGAAGTATGATTATACTACTGAAGATCAAGACAAGGGTAAAGCCCCTGAGACTGCAAGTGACAAAGAAGGGGAAGAGTTTGCAAGAACTATTTTGGTGGCCATGCAAGATCTTGCCAGAGAGATCAAGGAGATGAGGGCAGACATAATGAGGGAATCTATTTGGAGATTTCATCTGGGAGAAAGCTATGACATGTCTCATCATGTGACTGGTCAACCAATGAATCTACCACAAGCCCCACAAGCTTCACAACACTCCACTATGCCTACTTTCTTGGCTATGGAGAATGAAGGACCACAAGAAAAATATTCCCTTGAAGATTAATTTGTGGAGTATGATTCTCAGAGTCAGAGATTCAAGGATAACTTGAGTTTCCAAGACTTTTGTCACATCAAGGATAGAAGAAGACCAAGGCAGCAGTATAGAGATGGTGGGTTCTTTCATAATCAGGATAGACACCACTCTATGGGCAGATTATTTTTTCCCAAGTTTGATGGATCATCCTCCAGTTCTGCCAAGGCATGGGTAGAAAAGCTGGATATTTACTTCCAGTTGAACAAGGTCCCTGAGACTGAAGCCATCAATATTGCAGCGCTGCACTTTGAAGGTGAAGCACACAATTGGTGGTTCCATGGGTTTTCTACATCGGGACATAAGAATGTGACTACCTATTCTAAGTTTACTAGAATACTGGTGGAGAGTTTTGACAGGAAGGATCCTGAAGCACCTTTCATAAGCCTTGCAAAGCTGAAGCAATCGGGGGATGCAGAGACTTATATCTCTGAGTTTCTCAGATTATCAATCATGGTCCCTGATCTATCTGTAGCAAGGATAGCCTACATGTTCATCAATGGCATAGAGGAACCTTTGCATGGGTTGGTTAAATCTACCAAGCCCATCACTTTGCTTGATTCCATTGAGAGGGCTAGAGACCTCCAAGATGCCTTGCCAAAAGCAAAGGCAACTTTCCAAAGCAAGGCCCCTCACTTTTCTAAGGGGAAGGATGGAAAAGTTTCTCCTCCCAAGGAGAGCTCTACGAAGAAGCCTCTTGATATTGATCTCAGGAGGGAATTGAGGAAAAAGAAACTGTGTTTCACTTGCCAAGAGTCATGGGCACCGGGACATATATGTGCTGTTGGAAAATCACACTACATAGAAGTCTTCTCAGATCTTGAGGAGGAAGATGAAGATGACGAACCTTGGAGGGGTCACAACGCTGATGATGATGAGGAAGATCAAACACCATCCAGAGATAGGAAGGGAGCCTTTTCTCCAATGAGTGGGACTCTTGCATATTTGAGAGGAGTTCCCAAGTACTTGACCCTAAGAGTACAAGGTTCAATCATGAATCAGAGAGTATCTGTCCTGATTGATAGTGGAGAAACCCACAACTTTATTGATGCTCATCTTGTGCAAAGGAGAGCAATCCCCACTGACACTTTTGAGGGATTTTCTGTTTTGGTCCTAGGAGATAGGACCATGCAATGCATGCAATATGTTCCATCACTTTCTGTTACTATGGGATCCTACACTCTGGTGGATCACTTCTTTGTAGTTGACATACCAGACACCAACATCATTTTGGATGTCCAATGGTTGATTACCTTGGGGAAGGTTACCACTGATTGGAAAGCTTTGCAAATGGAGTGGGTGGACTTGAAGAGTGGGAAAACACAAATGATTCAAGGCATTCACACTTATCATTCATCTAGTACTTCCACACAAACAACAGAGATGGATTTGCACAGTGGAAGAAGGGATCTCACAGTTCCTTCTCTCATGTTCATGAGGATGTTGCAAGGGACATTCTTATCTAATGGAAATCCAACTGGAATGCCATCAGATTCAGATCTTGTGGGGAAGGCTCCATAAAGTGCTGCTCCAAATCTAGATCAAGGAAGGATTGGAGCAATGAGAGACAAAGTCACAACGTTAGAGGGCTTGGGATAACCCAAGTATGAGGGATATCTTCTTCCTGCATCACTATCTATCTCTCTCTCTCTTTTCTAAATCTACGCTGTCGGAGGAGAAGAATGGGAGGATCAACCTTCCCACAAAATTTTTTGGCATGTGTAATGTCAAAAAGGAGACCAGAAACATGACAAGCACTTCCATGGATGTATCAGCAGTGCTGTCATTGTTGAGCAGTGTGGATATTTATTTGAAATCTCAACTGCTTGTATATTATTCCAAATATCTGCACACAGGTATAGTACTAGATGGCATGCAGTAAGAAGAGGGCTACTTAGTCCAAGGGGGAGTCATCTATTATCATGGTAAGGTCTTCTTGACTAGAGCTTCCAAGTTCAAGCAGAAGATCCTACAAGGAGCCTATGAAGAATTATTTCTTAGCCATATGTATTCAATGAAGATCCATACCCTGATCATGAAGATTTTTGATCCGGAAGGCATGAGAGAGGACTTACATCAGCACTTTCAAGAGTGAAATAGCTATGGAGGATTGGGGCAGCCAAGGGACTCTTTGCAAGAGTCATCCCAGCCAACTCTTCCTTTGCTTGAGAGGAGCAGAATGCTCATGCACAACTCCATGTGTATGAAGGAATATGATGGTAAAGGATTTGATCATGCCAAGAAAGTTGTATTTTCTGATCTATTACATTCCTTTGCCATGTTTTTGTAGGATATGACTCCTAAAGGGAGTGAGAGATCATGTGGATCTCATAGCTTGTTGGGGGGCAATAGAAATTATGAGCTTGGCCACTCCCTTGTTGTGCAAAGGGAGATTCCCTTTCATGATGGGTGCTTCCCAAAGGCACCAAAGTTTTGTAACATCTTCAACCATGTTAAGGTGACTCATGCAGCAAAAGTGTGGTGGGAATGCCACTTGCCACACTTGGATCTAATGAAGACAATATGTTCACTGTGCTGGCATCACATGTGGGATTTTGACCCACCTCCTCAAGTTTAGATTTTAGTTTGCATACATGTAGTCTTGCTTCCATACTTGGATGATATAGTTGTATTTTTTATGGGATTGTATGGACAGAAGATGGGCAGCTTGTATGTACCACATGGCTTGGAACTTCTACCTGTACTTCATGATACATGTTTTGGATGTAGCATTTCTTCAACCATGATTATTTTTGTTGATTTTTTTCACTCCCGAAGGGATTGACTATGCACATATTATGTTGGCTCTGGAGGAACAATTCATGATGTATTGGCTTGTTGAACACTTAGCTTATGATGAGGACTTGATCCTTGATGATGCCATCAATGGAGGAGGAGAATACTGCAGCTCTTACCCTATCAGTTGCTTGAGGACAAGCAAAATTTTGGAGGGGAGGACTGTAATATTCCTAGTTAGCCTAAGCTAAGAGGAATATTCATTTTTGTTTTACTTTCTGTTGCATGAATAAATGAATAAAGGAGGACATGTAAAACTCCTGAAAAGACTGAATAAATCAATTCCCATGTGAACAAAGATAAATCAGGGCCATGTAAATAAATCACTTGCAGGTGTGAAAGGGGTTTGAGCTGTGAGACTGGGTCAACCTTGACCAAATCTACAACGTTGTCTAGGTTCAATGTATCTCATGAAGGGACAACGTAGTTCTAGAAGGAGGCCCCTCATGTGAAAGGAGCTAACTCATCAAGGTGATTTAGGGTTTGCAAAGGCTTTCATATTATAAAAGGAAAGGGAAGGCAGCAAGAGACGGTTATTTATTGATTATATTTCTGAGTATCTTGCCTATTTATACAAATACTGTTCTCTGCTATTTAGTAGAGGATTGTGCTTCTTAGCACTTGGAGTTCCTATGCAGGGATTTCACCTCTTCCTTTGAGGATTCTTGGAGGAGTATTTGCTGATTTGATCCACTATCAAGCTTGAGGCCAAGCACTACTTCTAATTGCAGCGCAAATCCAGTGAAGGTTTGTCTACTTTTGCAAGCTGCAGCAAGTGGGATTCTAGATCTGCAGAGATCTAGCTTGTTTTGGGAGCCTCTTCTCATGGAGTGTGTCTTTTAACCTCCTGGAAGAGTGCCTCTCCTGTTTATACTTCAGATCTGTATCTTGGCAGTTAGACATCTATGTCATTCAAGCTACAACGTTGTTTCCATTGAGGAATTGCGTTATTTTTATATGAGATTCTTCAGGGTGTTTTGAACCCAGTTTTGATGAGAGATCTCTGGTGCTGGGCTTTGCCTTTCACTTTGGTGATCCATGGATTAGCTTGCTGATCCATGTTCTGTTTAGATCTGATATATTGTAATGAAAATTCATATTCATAAATTACTGCAACATATTACAGATCTGCAACTTAAAACACAAATCTACTCTTGTTTATGCATGATTTGATCAAAACCCCAAGGGGATCTTGTAAATAAGACTATCTAGTTTCCAGATCTGAAATAGATCTGATGTTTTGTCCATAGATATGTCCTAGATCTGAGTTGTAATATTCATCTACTGCAGCTCCTTAAAATAACGTTGTTGAGCCATTTTTGCAGTTATATATGTGTTGCAGCCTTCTTTTCTGAAGATTTGTTGCTCTATTGTCTTATGTATTCTACTGTATATTGAAAGAGCTTCATTGTAATTATGATTTTTTGTTGTAAATTCATAATTTAATCATATTTGATGGCCTCCTACTCATACTGTCCAATACTGCGTTATTTCTGAAGCAGTTTGTTGTGCATAGCTGCAGCCCCTCTTGTAGGGTGTTTTCCAGCTAGACTAGGTGGTGGGAGATCTGTTTACCACACCTAGTTTGATTTGTTTTTGCTCCCCTTTTGGATCTAGACTCCAGATCTGTTGATCTAAGGGATCTAAGGGCTGTAAACTCATTTTTGTACATCAATCTCCCATGAGTGCATTATTTCATCAGGTTTGCTATGCTATTCCAGATTTGGAATATTACAAAAAACGCCTTTTGGATTAATGAATGCAAGAGCCACATTACAGAGAGCTATGGAAATAGATTTTTCCAAATAAATTCATGATTTTATTGTCATTTATCTAGATGACATAACAATATTTTCAAAAACAGACAATGAACATTTAGATCATCTGAGACAAGTGTTTATTAAATGCAGAAAATTTGGTATTTCTTTGAATCCTAAAAAGACTCTCTTTGGACTTGAAGAAGGAAAAATATTAGGACACATAATCTCAAAAGAGATAATTATGATAGACCCAGCTAGAATAGAGGCCATTTTGAACATAGGTAATCCTAGAAATATCATGGAATCACAGGATTTCTTAGCTAAGATCAATTTTCTCAGAATATTCATTTCAAATTTAGCAGAAATAATTAGAGAACTAAATAATATGTTAAAGAAATATTCAACACTTAAATGGATATTAGAGGCCAAAAATTATTTTGAATCAATCAAACAAGCCCTTACAAGAACACCAGTCCTAATAAATCCTGATTTCAAAAAATATTTTATTATTTTTTCTTTTGCTTTAGAACATACCATTGCAACAATATTGCTACAAAAGGATGATCAGGGTTATCATCACTTGCTTTAGTGAAGGCTATTAAAGAATTCAAAGTATACATCTTGTATTCTCAGATCATTGCATATGTCCCAAATTTAGTAGTAAAGGACATTCTGACTCGGAATGGGCTTGATGGTAAGAAAGGCAAATGGATTGCCACTATTTTGGAATATGACATGGAAATTAAGTCCACTAAACTCATGAAAGGCCAAGGTTTATCCAAAATCATGGCCGAATCGAAATGTGATGCCTTAGATATTAATTTTATTTCTCAATTAGATGATTAGGAAGAGATGGCGACTCCACAGTTTAGTGAAGCTTTTCTAGATTCAGCTTGGTATGCAGATATCATATTTGTTTTACTAAACTTACAAGCTTCTCCTGGATTGTCAAGAACTAGAACTAGATTCCTAAAGTTAAAATCAATGAAATTGTGTATCATAGATAATTATCTATTTTGGAAATATCATGGTGGCATTTTATTGAATTTTATACTTAAATATGAAGCTGATAAAGTTATGGAAGAGTTTCATGTAAGTGACTATGGAGGACACCTTTACTGGAAATCAACTGCTGATAAAATCTTAAGGGTGGGTTTTTACTAGCCCACTCTTTTCGCAGATGTAAGAAATAATGTGACCTCCTGTCACAAATGCCAGATATTTGAAGGGAAGAAAAAACTATTACCTTTACCCCTTAAACTCATCTCCACAGAAATACCATTTCAGCAATGGAGTTTAGACTTCATTAGTGAAATTCACCCACCCTCATCAGCCCAGCACAAATGGATTTTGATAGCCACAAACTATTTCACCAAGTGGATAGAAGCTATTCCTTATAGACAAGCCACTGATTCTATCATCATATAATTTCTTTAAAAAAATATATTGTCTAGATTTGGATGCCCCCAAAATCTCATTACTGATAATGCAGTTGCTTTCAAGTCTAAGAAAATGATTGAATTCTATAAAAAATACCACATTGGCCTTGGCCATTCCACTACCTATTACCCTCAAGGTAATGGTATTGCAGAATCCTCCAATAAAAGCCTGGTTAATATCATAAAAAAATGGTTAGAAGACAACAAAAAGACCTAGAACAAAAGTATAGTTAATGCAATATGGGCAGACAGACTCACCACAAATAATTCCATTGGTACATCCCCTTATTAACTAGCATATGGGATGGATGATGTTTTTTCATCCTCTTTAGGAGTGCCAGTGATGAAGATGATACAAGAACTGCAAGTAGAACCTAATGATATCCAGAGAAGGATAAACCAGACCATACAATTGCAGCAAACCAGGGAAGAAGTCTATGTCAAATCACAATTTATCCAAGATAAAATTAAAAATATATTTGACAAGAAAACAATGGAAGATGATTTCTACATAGGTGATAAAGTTCTTAAATGGGATTCAAGAAGTGAAGATAAAGGTAAACATGGTAAATTTGATTTCCTATGGAAAGGTCCTTATATCATTTATGGTTACAAAGGCAACAATGCATTCTTTTTAAAGGAGTTAGATGGATCAGATCTGCCAAGTGGACCAGTCAATGGTAGGATGCTGAAGCATTACTATTCCCCAGATTAACAGTAGTTCACTTTGCTCACTGTACATAACATTGCAAAGCATAGATTGGATTGGATGTTTTTCTTGCAAAACTGAAGCCCGAAGAGAAGCCCTAATATTTGAAAGAAAAAATATCATAAGTATGAATAAATCAGAGCTCAAGAAATAGTTTCAAGGCAAGCACAATTAAATTTCAAAGGCTGTTGATCTCAAAGTTCTTGAAATTTCACCAAGAAATGCCATCCCCATGTGGAGCCACTGTTAGGGTCCTATAATAATAGGATTCATAATTTTTATTTGACTGTGATCATTCTTTTAATATGTACATACTTTGCTTTCTGCAAATCTTTTTCCCATATTAAAAAATGTAAAGAGGGTAAAAGTCCTAAAAGAAAAAATTAAAGGAATGAAAGGAAAAGATCAAAAAGAATATAAAAAATGAGCCCTAACAAAAAAAAGATAACATAGATCCTGAAAGTGATGCAAATTCAAATGCCACTACTTTTTACTTTACTTTGCAAAATAATATTGTGTGCAACTTGTCAAAAAATACCACAATCCATGAATAGTCAAATAGTTGAATCTTGATTATTCATGCTTTAAATTTCATGTTGATAGATAGAGAATAAAGATCTAGCCAAACCGTTTAACCTTGGCAGATCAATATTTAGGTAGAGAATAATAATGAGCTCAATTTTTTAATCTAAGCCATTGGAATTCATAAGGTTAGAATTAGATAGTTTGTTGTTAAAAGAAAAATAAAAAGGGTCTGCAAGCTTGAATGCCCCCGAATAAATGAAGAAAAAATGTTAGGGTAGATGATGGGTAGGAAGAAGTAGTTTTTACAAGGCATGGATAGCAGAAAATGATCATTTCATATTTACTAGCTCCCTTCCAAACTCATTCCCCTTGTAAAAATACCCTTTCCCCTTCATATTTACCTTTCCCCATTGCATCACACATTTTTCCTTACAAAAATCTCATTTCCTTAGTTAAAAAGCATATTATCTTTGGAAAAGTAAAAACCCTTTATTAACTTTCATTTTTATTCAAAGTACCCCAAAAACCCCTTTATCCTAAGTATTTGTTTAAAAGTGATATGTCGGGTCCCACTATAAAAAATTCCTTCCAGATATCAGTTTTTACATTAAACTTAGTGTATAATCCCACATCATATTCATTTAACCCCCCATTCATATTAATCACATGATTAATTTTATTTTATTAACTCCCATAAATACCTTTAACCCGTATGTATTAAATCCCGCTTAATTTTTCCCCAACCCCTTATGATTAATTTAATATATAGTTTTATCGCCCCGCCAATATTTATTTCTGGGCCCACTATACATATAACCCCGCCTATTATAAAGTCCCAACCCTATGTAATATAAACCCTTTGCATACATCACATAACCCACATTGACTTAAAATCTGGGCCCCACACCTATCAAATCCCTGACAGATCCCACTCATTTGCCCAAGCGTCAGATCAACATTGATCGGATCCGACGATCAATAATATCTATCGCATTCCCAAATGTCTGAATTTTAACAACTCTGATACCTTGCGAAAAGAGTTGTTTTCGTAGCCCCACTCCCTGCTACGTGGCAACATTTGATTGTATCGCATCCTCCGAAATAATACCGCCCACCAACTTTTTTTGATGCAAAAACCAGTCAGTTGTATTCCGCCCGCTATGAAAACAATCATTCCTTTTGAATTTGACCCTGCGCATTAATTTTTAATCAATTTTGGTTAAAAACACATAAGACCACCCTTTCCATGACTTTTCACCATTTTCTGTTCAGATTAGCGCAAATACAACTCTACCGACCTATTTCCGAGCCAAAGAACCGGTGCCGACCTATTATCAATATAATTCAACCAGAATTGATGCCTTTCACTCCCACAAACATTATAGAACCACTTTGAAGCAATATAAAGACTTAGAAAGCACTCTGTTGTCTCCAAAACTTCCTCTGCATACCAAAATATTTTTTTTTATCCAGGTATTCCTGAAATAATAAGACCTGTACTTACATCAAGAAAGTAACAAGTTAACTGAACCTGCTAGGAACTTTGCAGACCACAAAAAAACTATTTTTGCTTCCCAAAACTTTTTCTGCAGACCCTAGTCATATTTTCACAAAATTCCCAAGGCCTAAGACTATTATTGATCATAGAGACTAATTATTTGATCAATTGAATAATTGAAGACCAGAGGAAAAGCCATTGTTTCCTCCCAAACCCTTCTGCAGACAATAAAAATATTTCAGAGGTGCTCCTAAAGGCCTGAGATTGTTTTCGAATCCAAAAAAGTAAATTAATTGAATAAACTAAACAAATAATGGCTTCCCAAGGTATTATAATAGTAAATCCCATGTAACCTCTAATTGTGGATGTAGAACACACTCCCTTAGCAGACATAGATTTTAAAATTAGTGACCCTGTCACTGAGTTTAACCTCCTTGATCTCCACTGCTAGAGCCATGATAAATCAATTGACGAAGCTGATGATGTTTTCCTTTGGGAGTCTAATTTTCCCAAGTATATTATCCGACAGACCTTCCAGTGTTTAGAGGTTATTAGACTTTGTCAAACTATGTATTTTCCTGATAAAAGTGCCATTATAACCCCTGGAAAAGAAATCTTATTCACCATTACAGCTGAATCAATAAATCAGATGCTGCAAATTCAACCTAGTCCTGATGAAACCCCACTGTCCATTGAGATCCTCACTAAGTTATATCTGAAGTTGGACTGCCCCAACAGGTTCCAAATATTCCAAACATTCATTCTTTCATCAATAGAAACTCCTAAGACCAACCCTCCTTATCCAGCAGCTATATTTTCTAAAAGGACTAGACATATCATCTCAATGTTGTCATGTATTATGGGTTATTTCACTAATGAGCATGTTGATGCTTCAATCCTAGGGTTTCTGTCTATTTTCTCCACTGGTCAGCCTCCTGCTACCATATTCAATTTTTCCCAGTACCTTGCTGATACAATTCATGAAAAACTTGTTAAAATGCTTGAAGAAGGTTTTTTCAAGTATTCATTTTTTCTATTCTACATTTTTCTATACTTTCAACCTAAAATATTTGCTCAAATTTCCTCCTAATGAACATCCACATGCCAAAGAAGTATTATAGGATGCAAAACAATAGATGAGATGATGAACCTCATTCTTCAGTTAACTACCCAGTTGAAATAAATAGAAAATGAAATGGATAAGTTAGTACAGGAGAAAAAGGCCAGCTTAGAAGCAGTCCCTGTCACTGTTATTCCTAAAATCACTACAACTGTTCTTTCTACCTTAGCAGAATCATTGGCTCCATCAGTTCCAATAGCTACAACACTTCCTGTTACATCAGCAACTACTTTAGCAATGGAGTCATCTACAACAACAACAGAACCTACTGGTGAAGCACGTAAACTAGTTAAAGAAATGTAGGAAATGTCCATCCATACTAATGAAATCAATAGACTTAAAGAACAGTTTAAAAGTCTAGAGGATGAGAAGAAATTAGTTCATATCATGAAAAATAATGAAATACAGAAAATGAACAGATTAAATGAGAAATTGCAGAAGTTAGAGAAAGAAATAACATTGAAAGAACCCCTTTCTCAGTCCAAGCAGCAGCTATGGGCCAATAACATTGAATCTATCAATGATATTTGGCCATCCATTTAGGTTATTTATGAGCAGAAATATATTATCAAAGAAACAAGTGAAGCCATTCAAAAAATCAAAGAAGAACTTGGTAAGAAACCAGGAGAGGCTAATGAAATCATAAGGTTTCTTAATTCCAAGAATAAGCAATAATTAGAGGAAATTGGCATTAGTGATAGAACAAAAATAATTATTGAAGTTAGAAAGGTGATTTCTAAAAGGACCTTAATGATATAGCTGGAAGAAAAATGTCAGAATATGGATTTTGGCATTACCAAATTCATGATGAAGTTTGATATTCTGAGACAGAAAGGCCTTCCAAATCCTTTGGTTATCAATGATAGGTTGATGAAACAAGAAGATTATGATAAGAAAATCATAGAAGTGGCGAAGAAGCAAGTGAAAAATTCAGCCATGCAAGGAATTCCAATAGGGAAAGTACTCTATAAGAGTTTTCATAACCTCTCTTACCTACAACATGAGGTAAAACATTTATTCATTAACAAGCATAATTTTGCAAAGTATATAGAGGCTGATTAGATATTCAAAAGAATGGTAAAAATCAAGTTACTAGATGCAAAATATTGGGAGAAGTTGACTGATTTACTGTGAAAATGAATAGTAAAACAAATCAGCCAGGATAAAAGTGAAAAAAAATAGTTATAGTAAAGAGTATCAAAGTTTACAGTGTATCAGGTGAAAGACAGAGTTTAAAGTCAAAGCAGAAGTTAAAAGTAAAGATACAGCCAGCGTAAAGGAAACTCAAGAGCAGCCTTCATTGAGTAACATTAAAAGAGACAGATCAACAAAAGATGAAAGACAACAAACAACAAAATCAATAAAAGCAGGGACAGCTTGCATTACTTAGATAGTTGTCTCTATCTTCTTGCATGAAGATATTTATTTTTCCTTCAATAATTCCTAAGACAGTTTAGGATATTTTGTATTAATTTTTTTGTATAAATACCTCACAATTCGAAGTATTGTGGGTGGATTGTGGATTGCTAAAAATTTCTATAGATTTATTGATCTGAATCGGAGGGTTCTTTGTACCATTTTCAAGTCAGCAAACTGGATTGAGAAATAAAGGCATTATATTACAGGATTCATGTGTTGTTCCACTTCAATGAAGTACTCTCAATTGTTCTTTGTTATTATCTAAACTTTTCACATACTTGCATGTTTTATAAATCTAAATGTATAACACGAATATTATTTCAGAACTTGTTTAAAAACACTCTATCTTGAACTGTTGTGTCATTTATATGTTTTCTATTGATATCCATATTAGGGAATTCTTAATTGCTCCCTAGTTTTGATTGACCTCTGTCATTTCCCTCATTATCTGGATCTGAGAACCCTTAATTGCTCTCTCATCCTGATTGAAACCATTTCATCATCCAACCTAATGATCTAAATTTACTTAGCTATCTTGCCATGTGAAAACTTCCCTTTAGAACCTTGATTCTGCTCTATTTATTGACACATTGATTCCATTAGCCCAATGGAATTCAGACCTACATCTATCCATCTAAATAATTGATTCCACCACCAAACCAAATACAAAATAAAAAACCCAATCAATCTTACATAACTAGCCTAAAACCAATTAAAATCAACAAAGATAAATAATATAGAGAGAGCCCTCTCTGAGCATTAGGAAGGCTAGATCCGAAACTTAAAAGTAGGTTTGTGGTTACCTCTAAATATTCTTTAATCCAAAAAGATTAACAACCCTTGATAATTATTCGAGTGATAATGTACTGGTGACTCCAATGGGGAGATCAGTCTTAAGTGTTTAAAATAAACCTTAAAAGATACATTTTTACTCATCTTTTCACCTTGAGGTTGTTTTAAGGGTTGTGAAGAAACTTTTCATAAAAAAAATAAAATTCTGGCTTCTAGAAGAACCTATTATACCAGGTCTCATCCTGATCCAGAACCTATTGTAATAGTAGATAATCCTGATAGAATTTTAAAGAAAAAAAAAAGAGTAGAAAGTTTAGGAAATAAAATTCCATTAATCAAAGAAAATTCTCTTCCCAAAAATTATCAAGTTTACAACACATTTAATTTTATTTAGCTTTTGAGCAATCTTTGTTCAGAACTAAATCAGAAAGTTCCATCTATGATAGTGTAATAGATCCCAATTTCCTTTCATTTATTGAAAATAAGAAGGAGACTGTTTCACTTGATTCAAATCAACAAGCTCTAGAACCTTATGATAAAATTGATGCTTTGACTGCAACTTTGATTAAGTAAATTGATGAATCTTATTTCCAACATTCTGTTGAATTGATTTCTTTATCTGCTTGTACTCCTAAGCCTTATACCATTCATTCAGAGTTTGTAAATTCAAATTTATTTACTACCACCTCATCTATTATTTCCACTACACCTCATTCCACAGAATCCTTCATCCCTAAGCTTCCTCTTTAGCCTAGAGTTTTATTTCCATCTCCAAACACTTCAAGTTCACCTTCTAGCATTGCTACTACATTTTCAAGTACTTAAACATCATTTCCAAGAACATCTTCTAGTATCCCAAGCTCATCTACAAGTACTTTAACTTCATCACCAAGCACCGCCAATTTACCTCCTAGCCCAACTAGAATCTTAGCCATGGCTGCCAGCTATGCCCCATTGGTCCTACCAGCTCAATTACATGCTATGCGCCAACATTACCAAAGAAAAATCCCTCATTTTGATGGAACTAGTCAATACACTACACAACAACATGTTAAAAAAATGTCTGATTACTTTGAATTGCATGAAATTGATGAATCTAATGTTCAAATGAGATTGTTTGCCCAAACTTTAACTCAAGAAGTAAAAAAATGGTTTAAATATTTATCTACCAATCATATTGCTGATTTAGAAGCTTTCCATAGATTTTTTAACAATAGATGGGAGAAAAAGAAGAATCCTTTACAAATTTTGTCTAAATATGAACATATAAAGAGCACCTAATGAGTCAGTTCATGACTATTGTACTAGATTGAACAGTATCTATAATGTTATTCCATCAAACATCAAACCCCCACCAGATCTAGCTTTAATAAAATTTCCTAATGGTTTTGATATGGATATGTCATACCAATTGATGGAAAGAAACCCAGAAACTCTAGAACAAATGCAAAGCAATGCAGTTAGTGTAGAAGAAAATTTGTTAGCTAAGAGAACCATAAAGAGAAATGAAAGAAGAGTAACAATAAAAGAGGAAACGTTTACATCAGATAGTAAAATAGATATTTTAGCAAAAGATATGGAAAAAATGATGGATAGAATAGAAAGTATGGAAAGGAAACCAAATTGGGATAATCAACAACAAGGTCCTCAAATAATAAATCCAAATTTTAGAAAAAATACCAACACTGGTAAATCTAGAGAATCAACACCTGATCAACAAATAAGACCACCTTTCCAAAAGAACTATGCTGAAAGTTCTCACCAAAATGAAGAAGATGAAGACACTCGGATTAACTTAATGGGAATCAATGATGATAATACTATTTTCTTACACAAGAAGAACATGAATTATATGAGCTACAACAGTTATAGTTAGAATCTGGAGAGTCTTTTGATTATAAGAAAGGTTATGAATTTTCCATTAATGAAGTTCATAGGCAATATAACCTTTGGAGTAAGAAAAATGTATAAGCCCCTACTAAGAAAACTACCCAAACTCAAATGAAGAAAATAGTAGAAGCTCCTACAAACAAAGTACTACAAATTCTCCCTAGAGAAACCCAAAAAAACTCTAGTTCAAATAAAAAAAATTCAAGTCCTAATCAAAACATTTCTAGTCCAAAAATTGCACCCAGTCTTAAAATTTTTGACATTACAAATAATGTTGTTCAAACATCTGCTGATCCTCAAAAATCTGTTTCTACTAAAACAACAGAATCTGTTAAAATAACATTTGCTGCTGATTAAAAATCAATTGATCCTAAAACAACTGCTACCAAAATAGTTGTTGAAACTTCAAAAGCTGCCAAAACTACCACTGCTACTCAAATTGTCCCACAAAAGAAGATTGAAAATAGTAAAACAGTGAAAACACAAACTGAAAAACCAACTGTAGATAAAGAAGAGAAACACACTCAAACTGCAGTTAGTAAAGAAGAAATCATTTAGTTAGGAAAAACATAAGCACCATTTAACATCCACACTAAAATTGCCAAATTGAAAATACCAATTCCTTTAACAGAGTTGGTAAAACATGATTTAAATAAATCACAGATCACTGAAACATTGAACATCAATGAAGGAGAAGACTCTATAAATCTAAATGATGATAAACCAGAACTACTTTTTGGCCTTGAAGTAAATGGAAAACATCAAGAAGGTGTTGTTCCTCCTTTCTACATTAGTTTGAGTATACATGATCAAAATTTACACAATGATATGCTAGATTCAGGAGCATCTCACAACTTGATGCCAAAGGAAATAATGGAAACTTTGAATCTAGACATCACTAGACCATATAAAGATCTCTTTTCTTCTGATTCTATCAAAGTGATTTGTCTTGGTCTAATAAAATATTTATGTGTCACTTTATTCCAATACCCAAGAAAAAGTATAGTCATGGATATTGTAGTAGTTGATATCCCTCCAAAGTATGGAATGCTATTATCTCGCTCATGGGGAGAAAAAATATAGGGATCTCTACAATTAGACATTTCTAATGCCACAATTTCAGTATTTGGTCAACTCAAAAATCTTTACTGAGAAACTTTAATGAAGTAGATGGTCAATAGTACAGAACATCCATAGAACTATCCCATTTACTCTGTACACTTTGATATGGATTATTTCATTTTATGTAATTCATATTCTTGCATAGATAAAAACAAAACTTTAAAACAGAAAAAGAAGGAAGTTGGCAGTGACAATATTTTTCATGAATCAATGTGGCACTTAGAATTTGATGGCTCAATGAAAAAATTAGGAGCAGGAGCAGGATTTTCAGTTCGGATTCATAACATGGAAAACAATCATTCGGAAGGTCATGCCTTTAGATTGAACTTTAAATGTACAAAAAACATGGCAGAGTATGAAGCTTTAATCTTAGGACTGCAGATTGTTAGAAATCTAGGAGGCAAAAGAGTTTCTATCATGGGAGACTCTGACTTATTTGTAAAACAAATCAGAGGAGAATATTCTGTATATAATCCTAGATTAAGCCAATACATATAAACAATTTTAGATCTAATTAAAAAGTTTCTTGAAATTTCCTTTGCTGTAATTCCTAGAAAATAGAACATACAAGCACAGGGTTTAGCAACTTTTTCTAGCACTTGCAATTTGCCTTTTCAGCCAAATCACCAATATATAACAGAGGTAAGACATAGGCCTACTATACTAGACAACTTGAAATATTGGCATATTTTTACACAGGATACTCAAATCTATCACTTTATGAATGTTGAGGTAGAATTCCATAATTGTAACATAGATATAGATTGTGCAGTAGATGATAAAATAGATAGTGAGATAGATGTAAATAATTTAGATTTAACTAAACCTACTAAATTCACTCAAGTAGAAATAGAAGAAATAGAAAATGATGATTCTGATATTTTAAACCTTAAGAATAACTTTTTACCTAAGGGATTAGCCTCATTAGAAGATATTTTTGATTCAAATGATGTTGCAAGAAAACCAAAAATGGAACCACTAAGATCAAACATAGAAGAATTTAATAAAGGAACAAAACATAAACCTAAGCCTATCAAACTTTCCAAATCATTACCTCAAGAAGAAAAGCTAAAATACATAGCTTTGTTTAAGGAATTTCAAGATGTGTTTGCATGGAGCTATGAAGACCTTAAATCTTATGACACCAGCATCATACAACACAAAATACCTATCAAAAAAGATCAAGAACCATTTAAACATAAGATTAGGAGAATCAATCTAGTTCTTACGCCTTTGATTGAAAAACAAGTAAAGAGGATGTATGAATCCTAGATCATTGCACCTATCAGATATTCTGATTGGGTTTCAAACTTAGTTCTCACTAGGAAGAAAACAGGGGAAATTAGATTTTGTGTTGATTTTTGGAACTTAAACAAAGTGTCCCTAAAATATAACTATCCCCTCTCCAAGATGGACCATATTTTACAGAGGGTGGTAGGATCATCCTGGATTTCATTGCTTGATGGATTCTTTGGATATAATCAAATCTTAGTTTAGCCACAAGACCAACCAAAGACAAAATTTACTACTCCATGGGGTACTTTCATGTATTTGAAAATTCCTTTTGGATTAATGAATGCAAGAGCCACATTCCAGAGAGCTATGGACATAGCTTTTGCCAAAGAAATTCATGATTTTCTTGTCATTTATCTAGATGATGTAACAATATTTTCAAAAATAAACAATGAACATTTAGATTATCTAAGACAAGTGTTTATTAAATGTAGAAAATTTGGCATTTATTTGAATCCTAAAAAGACTCTCTTTGGACTTGAAGAAGTAAAACTATTAGGACACATAATATCAAAAGAGGGAATTATGATAGACCCAGCTAGAATATAGGCCATTTTGAACATAAGTCATCCTATAAATATCAAGGAATTATAGGCTTTCTTAGGTAAGATCAATTTTCTTAGAAGATTCATTTCAAATTTAGTAGAAATAATTAGAGAACTAAATAACATGTTAAAGAAATATTCAGCACTTAAATGGACAGTAGGGGCCAAACAATATTTTGAATCAATCAAACAAGCCCTTACAAGAACACCAGTCCTAATAAGTCCCGATTTCAAAAAAAAAATTATTATTTTTTCTTTCGCTTCAGATAATACCATTACAGCAGTCTTGTTGCAAAAGAATGATAAGGGTTATGAGTAGCCCTTTGCTTTTTTCAGCAAATCCCTAAGAGATTCCACACTAAAGTATAACATAATGGAAAAACAAGCACTTGTTTTAGTGAAGGCTATTAAAGACTTAAGAGTATACATATTGTATTCTAACATCATTGCATATGTCCCAAATTCAGTAGTAAAGGACATTCTGACTCAGAATGGGTCTGATGGTAAAAGAGGCAAATGGATTGCCACTATTTTCGAATATGACATGGAAATTAAGCCCACTAAACTCATTAAAGTGCAAGGTTTAGCCAAACTCATGGATGAATCGAACTGTCAGACATTAGATATTAATTTTATTGCTCAATTAGATGATCAGGAAGAGACAACGACTCCACAGATCAGTGAAGTTTTTCTAGATTCACCTTGGTATGCAGATATCATATTTGTTTTACTAAACTTACAAGCTCCTTTTGGATTGTTAAGAACTAAAGCTAGATTCCTAAAGTGAAAAGAAATGAAATTTTGTATCATAGATAATGCTCTGTTTTGGAAAGATCATGGTGGCATTTTATTGAATTGTTTACTTAAAGATGAAGTTGATAAAGTTATAGAAGAGTTTCATGTAGGTGACTGTGGAGGACACCTTTACTGGAAAGCAGCTGCTGATAAAATATTAAGGGTGCGTTTTTACTGGCCCACTCTTTTTTCAAATGTAAGAAAGTATGTGACCTCCTGTCACAAATGCTAGATCTTTGAAGGGAAGAAAAAACTATTACCTTTACCCCTTAAACCCATCTTTGTTCCTTCTACCTTAGCAGAATCATTGGCTCCATCAGTTCCAATAGCCACAACACTTCCTGCTACATCAGCAACTACTTCAGCAACAGAGTCATCTACAACAGTAGTACAACCTAGTGATGAAGCAGGTAAACTAGTTAAAGCAATGCAGTAAATGTCAATTCAGACTAATGAAATCAATAGACTTAAAGAAGAATTGAAAAGTCTAGAGGATGAGAAGAAATTAGTTCAAAGCATGCACAAGAATGAAATACAAAAAAAAATAGATTAAATGATAAATTGTAGAAGTTAGAGAAATAATTAACATTGAAAGAACCACTTGCTCAGGCCAAGTAGCAGCTATGGGCCAATATCATTGAATCTGTCAATGATATTTGGCCATCCATTCAGGTTATTTATGAGCAGAAATATCTTATCAAAGAAACAAGTGAAGCCATCTACAAAATCAAAGAATAACTTGGTAAGAAACCAGAAGAGGTTAATGAAATCATAAAGTTTCTTAATTCCAAGAATAAGCAAGAATTAGAGGAAATTTGCATTAGTGATAGAACATAAACAATTCTTGAAGTTAGAAAGGTGATTTCTCAAAAGGAAATTAATGATACAGCTGGAAGAAAAATATCATAATATGGAGTTTGGCATTACCAGATTCATGATGAAGTTTTATATTCTGAGACATAAATGCCTTCCAAATCCTCTGGTTATCAATGACAGGTTGATGAAACAAGAAGATTGTGATAAGAAAATAAGAGAAGTGGCAAAGGGGCAAGCTAAAAATTCAACCATGCAAGGAATTCCAACAGGGAAAGTACTCTATAAGATTTTTGAGAAGCTCTTTTACCTACAATATGAGTTAAAGCATTTATTCATTAACAAACCTACTTTTGAAAAGTATACAGAGGCTGATGAGATATTCAGAAGACTGGTAAAAATCAAGTTACTAGATGCGGAATATTGAGAGAAGTTGAATGATTTACTGTGAAAATAAAAATTAAAACAGATCAGCTAGGATAAAAGTGAAAAACAACAGTTACACTAAAGAGTATCAAATTTTAAAGTGTATCAGGTGAAAGACAGAGTTTAAATTCAAAGCAAAAGTTAAAAGTAAAGATATAGCCAACGTAAAGGACACTTAAGAGTAGCCTTCGTTGAGCAACATCAGAAGAGACAAATCAACAAAATATCAAAGACAACAAACAAAAAAATCAATAAAAGCAGGGACAACTTGCATTAGTTAGATATTTGTCTCTATCTTCTTGCATGAATATATTTATTTTTCCTTGAATAATTCCTAAGACAATTTAGGATATTTTGTATTAATTTTTTGTATAAATACTTCACAATTCGAATTATTGTGGGTGGATTGTGGATTGCTAAACATTTCTATAGATGTACTGATCTGAACCAGAGGGTTCTTTGTACCATTATCAAGTCAGCGCACTGGATTGAGCAATAAAGGCATTATATTAGAGGATTCATGTGTTGGGCCACTTCAATGAAGTACTCTCAATTGTTCTTTGTTATTATCTGAATTTTTCACATATTGGCATGTTTTCTTAATCTAAATGTATAACAAGAATATTATTTCATAACTTGTTTAAAAACACTCTGTCTTGAACTATTATGTCATTTATATATTTTCTATTGATATCCAGATTAGGGAATTCTTAATTGCTCCCTAGTTTTGATTGACCTCTATCATTTTCCTCATTATCCAGATATGAGAACACTTAATTGCTCTCTCATATTGATTGAAACCATTTCATCATCCAGCCTAAGGATCTGAAGTTACTCAGTTATCTTTCACTATGAACACTTCCCTTTAAAACCTTGATTCTACTATGTTGCTTGACACATTGACTCCATTATCCCAATGGAATTTAGACCTACATCTATCCATCTAAATAATTGATTCCACCACCAAACCAAATCCAATATAAAAAAATCCAATCAATCTTACATAACTAGCCTAAAATCAACTAAAATCAACAAAGATAAATCATATAGAGAGAGCCATCTCTGAGCATTAGGAAGGCTAGGCCCTAAGCTTAAAATTAAGTTTGTGGTTACCTGTAAATATTATTTAAACCAAAAATATTAACAACCCTTGAGAATTATTGGAGTGGTAACACTTTGGACATATCTTGTCTTCCATGTGGCTAATGGTTGTTAATGTTGTTCTTTTGATGAGGTTCAAACCTTCCAAAGTTTTCATTATTATTCTTTGATCTAGCAACAAAATCTTGAGATTTTTAATTGGGTAGGTGTCATATTTGGCTTTCAATATTGTCTCTTATATAATTCACAAACCCCACAACTCGTCAATGTTTGGAGTGTCCTTTATTGAATAGATTCTTGTCAAAAAACTACTCCATTCTGAAGATAATAACTACATAGCTATAATGTCCCAAATGGGGAAATTTCTGCAATGCCGGGAATATCTTGAGATATTCCTATTTTCCACCTCTGGGAGTATTAACAATCAACACTGAACTATTTCAGAGATTAACTGCAGGGGAATTTAATGGATATGTCATATTTGCAAGGAAGAATGAGATCCAGAGGCTACCTGGCCCACTAGCAGACTCTGCCAATAGAACTTGTCAAGAGCTAATAATTCCCTTCGAGGAATTTCTGCACCAGCTGTCCATGAGGACACTGTATAAGGAAGCCCATGTGAAAATAAGGCAATATAATGCTAGGATGCCTTGGAATACATCTGATACAAACTCCCTGCATAATATAATTCCAAATAAATAACCCTAAGGGGGTTATTCATATCTCCCACCATCATGTGCACTGAAATAATGCTCAATGAGAAATCCTTCAGCAGCATTAAAACTTCAACAAGTAGCAGCAGTGAAATAATGTCTCACATAATACAATAAGAGTACAAATCTGATATAGAAAGTGTAGCAGAAAATTTTATATAAAATCCTTGAGGAAAGGACCTCTCAAGGTGAGTACAAACCAGCCTCAAGGAAGATATACATGCAATGAAGGAAATACACTACTACATAATCCAACTACTCTATAACTACACAGTCTATAGGGGAATATGAATGCAATATGATATACATGTGATTATACAGCAATAAGAGCTCAAATAAAGATGGGGGAGAAAGATCTCAAGCCCAAAAAACATTATTATAACAATCCTCCAAGGGATTAGCTAAAATACATAAAACTGGAAAATGCCGGAGTAGCTGGGCAGCTACTGCAGCTCAAATATAATACAACATTGGAGAGGATGGGAAATACTACAATGGATGTGCAAACCTCCTCCAATGTACTCAAAAGGGAAGGGATTGATCCCCTTACTGAAAACTGCACTCACTAGTGCACCAAATGAACTCCTACTACAAACCCTCTCAAAAAATAACGATGTAGGAGAAAGGGAATGCGTTGGACATGAGAAGAAACAATGGCCCAATGCCAAGATCTGCAATAAAAGGCTCTGTAATATCCTTTTCTAATCTCCTAGAGGAAGAGATGGCTTCTCCTCTACAGAACAACTCCAGAAGTGAGATGGTGATGGTCCCTCACTGCAACACCAGCAACTCCAGCGTTCTCTTGCTACAAGAATAACAAAGTAGCTGAAAATGACTGCTTTGGCCTCAAGCCGTGATGTGAGGAATATGAAGAAAAATCTCTCCATGGCCTCTCCATAGCCTACCCCACGCTGTCCTCTTATCCACTTATGATGAATGTGGAGTGAAAGTTGAACTTGGGCTACAATAGTGTTGCCTTCAAGAGGCAAAATGAAGTCTAGATCCCCAAGGACCTCTCCTCCAACGCTGCAAAACAAGCTGGCCCAAATCATCTCATATGTGATGAGTTGGATTTCATGTACATATGGCATCCAACATTCATATGGTTCACCTCATGAAAAAAAAAACATGGCTGAACATGGTGACCATATCATCTTTCCATACCCCCCCTTGGAGCATGTGCTGCAAAAAGAATGGAGGTCTTCTTTCTCAAGGGACACATCCACCCAATGAGTCTCTCCCTCCACATGCTAAATATGGGGTTTTTGCTGATATATGGCTGAAATTAAATGGTCTTCATGAGAGACCCAAGCCACCCCATCAATCTTTCAAACCATGAAATGCCTCCTCCAAAATTTTGAACTCTCCAAATAACTCCTCCCTTATGAAGGAAAGAGATGAAGCTTGGCAATCATGGGCTGCCCATTGCTTCTCCTGAAACATACAACATGAAAATTAGGGAGATTCACACTCCCAATGGGCATCTTCAATTCATTTTCCTCCTTCAAAATGATGCTTCCTCTGTTCCATCTGTTATAGCCTAAATCTACCTCAGGCTGAAAGAAGGCAGAGTTCAGGGTAACATCAAACCACACTCAGTCTGGTAGCTAGCCCTACCAGATCAGGAGAGGGCTTTCTCCGTGTCAATCTCAGCAAAGATAATCAATAAGGCTTGAGATGACTTGAAATAAAGGCTGATTTTAGGCTAGGTATACAATTAAAGGAGTTTGATTTTGATTTTGGGGGTTTTGTCAGAATCAAAGGGAAAGGCAGTTTTGGGTTCGGGGGTGAGGCCTAGTTTTTGTAGAGTTCTGAATGGGGCAAGGAAGGAAATTGTTTTGATGCTTTGGATTGAATGAATGAATAGTTCAGACCGGTGAGGAGCTGAAGAGGGCAAGAGGCTTTCAAGAATCCTCTTCAAACAGATGAAAACATGGAAAATTAAACAAAATTCAAGGCAGAGCAAAGCAATCTAATGAATTCCACCTTTATCACTCATTTGTTTAATTTAAGAAGAAAGGAGAAGGGAAATGATACACATAAAACATCAGTGAACTTACAATCACAAAGAGAAATACACCATCAAAACATAGAGCCACATGGATCCCAAAGAGTGTTGCAAACCCTGGTCTTTCCTTTGCCAAAATGCAGAGATGAAATGTACAATGAAGTGCCAAGCAATCCCAAGTGTCCAACCCTGAAAATGACTGAAGAATTACAAGATATAGACAAGCCTAACTCATCCCCATGCCTCTAGGGGTCAAGCTCACCATTCTAGGAGCTGTTTCAACCATATCTAAACTAAGAACTGGAAAATAGGCAATGAAACAACTTGCCTCTATATGATAGGAAACTGATTCATTCACTTACATTTCATTTATCTACTAGGATGAGTAAAAATGTGCCAAAATTACATCAAAGTCATGAAATTACATCAAGTTACATCAAGAGTTACATGAAAAAGTCAAATTGGCCAAAACTAGGTGAAAATCTAAGCTGCTGAGTGAAAAATAGGCCAAATTTTCCAATGCGCCGCGCCTGAAATCTCTATGCGTATCGCCACTTTGAGGTTGATTTGGAGGGCCTTCCCGAAGTCCAAATTGAGCGCAGGATAGCTCGTTGGAAAGCTCTGCCTGTCTACTTTCCAACCCAAGTGGAATTTCTGAATTTGGTTGTCATTTGCCCCTCAAAAAATCCAATCTCCCAACACTGCTTCCTGTGTGTCCAAAAAGTGGCAGAAAGGCCATTTTTGAGGTGTTTTTGACCCTTTAGGCAACCCAAAACTTGTCAAAATCCTTAGGTAATGGGTAGGCATTCATAATTTTTGATGAAAAATCCAGAAATGCAAAGTTTTCCTCAAAAGGAGCTACCAATTATAAGCGCGCGCCAAGTGGCGCTACGCATTGGGCAGAAAAATCTGTGTTAAGGCCAAAAAAATTCAAAATTGACAAAAAGTTTCCCAAATTTCTTGAAATTTGAGCTGAATGTCCACCATCAAGCGCTATGCTAGGCCAAAGAAGCTTCGGCCAAAATTTGGAGTCTATCATGCCTTTTACGACGCTTTAGTGCCCTTTTTAGTCTTGCTTTCAGGATCTTGATCTTCGCTTTGCAAACATGATTTCGGGCCCAATAATGGTTCTTCATGTGCCTGAGCATGTTCTTTTCGTTGTTGGCCTTCTCCAACATCTTCTCCAAATGAATATTGACCCTCTCAAGCCAAGTCTCTCTATCAGCCTCAATCTCCCGCTCAATGGATGTCATCTCTATTTGGCTTCTTTGGGCAGCTTGCCGGTTTTCACGGATGTTTTGCAACTCCATGATTGTTTGCTGATCTTCCAACTGTTTGTTCCACTGCTCCAGGTAATTTATGATCCATTGGGCTCTCTGCAATTTGACGGTCAATGTGTCAATCTCTGCCTTCTGCTCCTAAATGGTCTCTCTCAACTTTGAGCTTGGAGAGCTCAAATCCTCATAAATGAGTACAAAATCAATATCCTGGCCTCCTGAAGGGCCCTCATCCTGCATAGGCCTCTTACCTCTGTCCTGTACCTGTACCTGTGCTGCTGATGACGGCAACGAGACCCCTTCCACCCCAGGTGGAGATAGTACTCGCCGGGCTGCTGCAAATAATCCTCTAGTGCCTCTCTGATAAGTGACATATGTCGGCACACTAGTAGTCTCTGCCTTCTGACCTCCATACTGATGTGAAGGTTCACCTGCATCATGGAAAACCTCTAGAGGAACCTAAGGAGCTGTGAAGAAAGCATGGGAAATGAAATCATCCCATGAAATACCCTGCAATCCAAGCTGATGTACAACCATGATCTTGATGAGTGCATAGTGATAAATATTGTTGTACTGCTGCTTGAGAGTTTTCTTCTGCACAAGAGTGGTCATTCTCTTGATATTCCGGCACATGAAATAAGGAATGTTCATCATCCTCACCCTTGTGAAATGCATCAATAACCTGATGTGGTAGGCATAGAGGCGTGAAAACCGGCCCTCACAACTGAAATATCTGATAATGAGTTTCATCAGAGGCGCATAGGATTCCTTTAGGAACCGGAATGGGAACACCCTGCTGAGTTGCCTCACAAAGCTAGGCCTGATGTATGGTTCATAATGCACTCAGTCCACCTATTGTCTTTTGTTCCACTGTTCACCCACATTCGGTATTCCGGTTGCTTGAGAAATAGTTTTCGGTGTCAAAGTGAAATTTACACCAGCAAGAGTTACCTGAACATCATGTAAATGCAATACAAACAAACGAGCCAACTCCTGATGATGATGGATCCTAGCAATCATTTCACAAAACTGATAGCATGACTGTTCTCAAAAACATGCCATGGCAAGTGGACAAGCCTGCAATTCAGTCAATGAGGTGGCCTCCTCTCTCACATGTCTACCACCTTTACGAGGCCTTCTAGGTGCATGTAGCTCAGTGGTGGAATCACTATCTCGGTCATATGATGTATCAGTATCTGTCTCCATGATGTCCATGCAATGTGTATGTTGGCTTGTATGAGATGAAAATGAGAATTTGGTGCTTTTTTTTTAGTGCCAAATGTATGGTAGCATGGGAGGGACTGTGGGGAAATAGGGCAGTGGGGATAGTGGGGTTTAATCAAGTGATAACTGAAGTGTAGGGACAACCAATTGACTGTTTGGGAAACTTGGGGTTTGGGAATTTTTTACAAGTGAGATGGGAAAGGGAGAATGAGAGTGATTGAAATGACTTGGGATAGGGAAATAGGGCTTAGGAGTGAATGACCTTTAGAGATGTAAGAGGATGGTGTAGTGATGAGATAACAATGATGGGAGATGGGAAAAACAAGGTGGGGAATTGAGTAATTTGGCACAAATTTATTTTTAAAACAACAACTTCAAAACCCTAAGGAAGCAATTTTCAATAAGATAATAGGGTTTGATTTTTGACATTCAAATTCTCATAATCCATTTTCAAACACTTGTAAATATCAATTATAAGTTCACATGAACTTACTTGGACAAAATAGACCGAGTGATTTGGATTTTTGTGAAGCAATGACAAAATTTAGTTGTCTGCCCTGTGCGCCGCGACCACTGCCTAGTGCGTCGCACCCGTTCTACACGCCGCAATATTTCAGATTTGCACAGTGAAGAGCGGCCCTATGCGCCGCAATAGTTGCCCAGTGCACTGCGCCCCTTAATTTCAACACAATTCGGCCTTCCAATGCCGGCTTCGCTCCTCCACGATTTCTCTTGGCTCATTGATGTCTTTGGTATGCAAATGGAGTTTTGAATTTGGAAAGATCTTATATATACCAAAGATTTTGATTTTTTATTTGAAAAACCCACTTTCTAATGTTCGAAAACTTTGGTACTTTTCAAATGAACTCTGTTTTGCTTGCTTTTTTATTTTTGGACTGAATGATGAGTTTCTTGTCTATTTTGCAGGGATGGATGGAATAGAATTTTGGAAAAGGCGACCAGGGCTGCCGATGGATCATTATTACAACTGAAGAACTTAAAAATTACATTGCATTTATTACAAACGGATAAAATAGACAATTTTTCTTCAAAACAGAGTTTTGAAGAAAAATCATTATCAAGCATTATGACGATGAAATTTTTGCACTGATACCTTATTTGAAGCTTCCTCATATGCCTTCTGGTCATTATTATGCATCTTGAGACCTAATTGAAAGAACCCTAGACCTAATGAACCTAAAAACCCTAAAATGACTCTTTGCTAACCAGGAGACCAAAAATGACTGTAAATGATTTTGATGAATAGACATGGACCAGCAGGTAGTGGGATAATTTTAAGGATGGGATATTATCTTGAAGTTTAAAAAATTGGCGAATCTCACTAGTCCCTAATATGCAAACTATAAAATTTCTATTGATGTATTTGTAAAATTATTCAAATTTAGAATGATATTATATATATTCTCTATATAATGTTGGCGATTTTTTACGTAAAGTAATTTTATATTGTAAAATTTGGGCGAATCATTTTTATAAAAAAATGGAAATTGGCGAATATTTTTTTTTGAAAAACCATGGAAAATTAGCCCACCTACGAATATTAGCCCCTAAAATTTTCCATGGCAGGTACATGACATGAGGGATATGAGTGACAAGACCATTTCGTCAGATGATCCATGCTCCTAATGGAATGCAGCTGACTGAACTGAGTGAGACACCTAAAATGAGATGCAACAAGAGAAATTTGATCTCTGACGGAGGGATGAAGATACCGACTCTAACATTGGCTCCAATGGGGATGGTAGCTCCTTGGAGGTGCCAAGAACTACATATTTCTGGGAGAGTAGGCAGTGTCTTCGTCCATTGGGCTATGGAGTCTGTTATTGCCCAAATCCACCTTAGGCTGAAGGAAGGCGGGATTCAGGGTAACACCAAACCACGCTCAGTCTGGTAGCTAGCCCTACCAGAACAGGAGAGGGCTCTCTCCGGGTCAATCTCAGTAAAAATTTATCAATAGGCCTTGAGATGACTGAAATGAGTGCTAATTTTAGGCTAGGTTTATTAATCAAGGAGTTTGGAATGATTTTTTGGGGTTTTTTGTTGGAAAAAGGGAAAGGCAATTTTGGGCTTGGGGATGAGGCCAAATTCTTGCAGAGTTCAAGTTGGGGCAGGGACGTCAATGGCTTTAATGTCTTAGATTCAATGAATGGATAGAAAATATTGTTGAGGAGCTGAAGAGGGCAATAAGGTGCAAGGATCCTCTTCAAACGGAGGAAAACATATAAAACTAAACAAAATTTTAAGGCAGAGCACCAGCAAACTAATGAATTCTAACTTAGTTACTCATTTGTTTAATTTAGAAGAAAAGAGAAGGGAAATGGAATACATATAACATTAATGAAACTTACAGATACATGGAGAAAAACATCATCAAAACTCAGAGTCACAAGGAGCCCAACAAGTGCTGCAAAACCCTGGTCTTTCTGTTGCCAAAAATGCTGAAATGAATATACAATGAGGTGCCAAACTATTCCCAAGTGTCCAACCCTGAAAATGTCTCAGAAAATACATGATATAGACCATCCTAACCCCTTCCCATGCCTCTAGGGGTCGAGCTCATCCTTCTAGGAGCTGTTTCAACCAATTCTAAACATGGAACTGAAATCTAGGTAGCCAAACAACTTGCCTCTATATGCTAGGAAACTGATCCATTCACTTACTTTTCACTTTTTAGTGAATGAATCCTCTAGAAAAAGTAAATTACATCAAGATAGATTAGTATTTACATCAAAAAGTGAAACTAGTCAAAACTGGGCGAAATTCTGAGCTGAAGGGTGAAAAATAGGCAAAAGTCCTTTATGCGCCATGCCCAAAAACTCAATGCGTCGCGCCACTTTGAGCCTTTTTTTGAGGCACTTCCTGAAGTCCAAATCGAGCTCATGATAGCACGTTGGAAATACCTATCTGTCTACTATCCAACCCAAGTGGAATTTTTGGATTGGGATGTCATTTGCCCCTCCAAAACTGCAATCTTCCAAGACTGGTTCCTGCTGGTGCAAAAGGTGGCAGAAAGGCCATTTTCAAGGTGTTTTTGACCCTTAAGACCACCCAGAACTTGATGAAATCTCTCAGCCATTCCTGATCATGCATAATTTATCATAAAAAACTCAAAAATATCAAGTTTTCCTCCAGAAGATGTTCCCAGAATAAGCGCGCATCGAGTGGCGCGACGCGTTGGGCAGAAAAACCTGTTTTGCAACCAAAATTTCAAAAATGACAAAATTTTCCTCCAAATTTGCTGAAATTTGGAGTGAAGATCCCCCATCATGTTCCATGCTCAGCCAAAGAAGCTTCGGCCAAGATTCAGTGCCCTTAGCGATGTTTCAACGCTCTCCTGGTGCATGCAGTTCAATGGCGGAAACACTGTCTTGTTCATAGGATGTGTCGGTGTCCGTCATGGTGTCGCAATGTGTATGACAAGTGTATGTTTGGTTGGTTTAAAATGATAAATTGATGCCTTGTTTCAATGCCAAATGTGCCAAATAGGAAGGGACTATGGTAAATAGGATAGTGAGTATAGTGGACCGTGGGAAAAAATATGTTTCAACCAAGTGAAGTTTATAATGCGAAGACATTCACTTGATTATGTTTAGGGAACGTGGGGTTTGGGGACTTTGAGAATTAGGGACTCTTTGCAAATGATATGGGAGAGTGATAATGATAGGGTTTAGGGTAGGGATAATAGGATTTAGGAAATAAGTGATATGAGCGGTTTTATAAGGGAATAGGGGATTGAAAATGATGATAGGATTACAATGACGGGAAAGGGATGAACACAATGGGAAATGAACAAGTTTGGCACCACAATCACTTTAAAACACCAATGATAAAATCCTAAGGGAACAATTTCTAACAAGTGAATAGGGTTTATAGCTTGACATTCAAATTCTCATATTCCCTTTCCAAATGAACCCAAACACTGGCTAATTAGCATTTCAAAAACTCACAAACTTACTTGAAACATAGAAGATTTAGTCAATTTTGAGTTTTTATGGAGTAGAGGCAGAAATTAGGTGTTCCGGCCCTGTGCGTCGTGCACCAGCCCAATGCGCCGCGCACACTGTGTGCGTTGCGCCAGTGTTATTTTACACTGTGCAAAGGCGCCCAAGGCGTCGCGCTCCTTCAGTGCACTGCGACCACCCTTCTATGCGCCGCGCCTGCAATTTCACCAACAGTCTCGGCTTTTAACAAATTTTTTCGCTCCTCCAAACTTTGTTTTGCTATTCCACACTTTCCTTCGGCTTCCTTGATGACTCTTGCGTGCAAATGGAGCTTGAACTTAGAAATATCAATGCATTTTGATTTTTCATTTTGACAAATCCACTTTTGTAGTGTTGCAGACTTTGGAACTTTCATATAACTCTGTTTTTGCTTCCACTGATTTTTTGGCTAAACGATGAATTTCTTGTCAATATTTTGCAGGGATGACTGGCAGGGTGTTTGGCAAAGGCGACCAGGGCTGCGCCGAAGAATTTCACAGCTGAAAAAACTTGGAAAATATACATGGCATTTATTACAAAAGACAAAATGACGATTTTCTTCAAAACAGAGTTTTGAAGAAAAGTCATGATCAATCATTATAACAATGAAATTTTGTGATGAAAACTTGTTTTGAACCTCCCTCTGGCCTACTGGAATTACTGGACATTTTGCAGACTGAATTTGCGAAACCCTAGACCTAAAAAGACCTAAAAACCCTAAAATAACTCTTTGCTGACCAAGAGTCCAAAACAGGACTATGAATGACTTTAAAATAGCTTTTATGAACAGAACTGAGCCAGCAGGTACGAGGCATGAGGGGTATGACTGAGAAGGCCCTTCCGTCAGATAATGGCATGCCCCTAACAGAGTGCAGATGAATGAACAAAATGGGACACCTAAAAATGAAATGCAATAAGAGAAATGATCTCTGACAGAGGAATGAAAAGACCGACTCTAACATTGGCTCCAATGGGGATGGTAGCTCCTGGGAGGTGCCAAGAACTACAGATCTTTGGGAGAGAAAATAGTACCTTCACCATTGGGCGATGGAGTCAAAAAACGAAAACTGACATTATGCAGACTGACTCAGACTCAAGGCTAGAACTGAAAACTAAAATAATACCAAACATGACTGAAACATAACTAACAAACTGGAAAGATGCTCACAATTGAGCTTATTCATCAAAAATACTCTAATTTTTCTTTTCATCACCCGATCAAGTGAAGTGGAACAACCAATGCAACCATGTAAGCATCCTGGCTGCTATTTGATTTCTTCCCAAATGCTTTCTGACGCGCAGGAAAAGAGAAGAACCAAAAGGCAACTCCCATGGAAACTCGGAATCAAGTTGACTGCTGATAAACTTGCAAAACATGAATTGACTGGATGACTTCAAGAATACTGCGAAAGGATCTTCATAAACATAGCTGTTGATTTCCATTAACACATTACTGCTCTGGTCCAAGTAATCTTCATAGCTGGAAACTAAGATTTTTCTCACATCTATGTTGTCTTTCTTTGGTGATTGCAGCAAGCTGTCAAAAGGATCCTGAATTTCATGAATAACCAAAATCTGTTGCTGATTCCAAATAGAAAAAAAGTTTCCTTTATCAATCTCCTCATATGACTGCAAACCTTGAAATGAGCTTTGTAATGAAAAATTTGTTAGACAAGACAATGAAGGCAACTTTTGAATAAGATTATGATCAATGTTCTTTTCTGTCACATGGTTAGCCAATGAAGAAGAATTTTTACAGCAAACATCATCCAACACACGAGCAATAGGATCATCAAAAACTTGAGAAGACTGCTGCGATGTATCCATTGAAACTGTCTGACATCCTACTGGTTGTTCATCTTTTTCTTTAGAGATATTACGAAGATTCTTCTTTATAAACTGAAATGCTTCGAAACAAAAGGGTACAGAATTCTCTTGCATCATTAAATCATGTATCTCATCTTACAGACCTTCATCTATAATCTGACCTTCAATTGCGTTTGGTGGCTGCAAATCTAATGCTACAGGCTGCTCAAGAATTTCGTTATCTGTCTCATCCTCAACATTAAAACTGAGAGATTGTTGATTTCCTATAGGCTGCTCATTTGAAGATTTACTATGCAATTTACCCTTCAAAAACTGGAATGATTCAAAAAAAAATGGTACGGAGTCATCTTGTAGCATTTGATCATGTGTGCTAGCTTCCATGGCTTCCTCTGCAACTTGACAATCAATGGATTTCGGGGGCTGCGAATCTGAATATGAGAAATCTTGAACAAATTTTTCATTGCCCACAAGATGGTCCAAATCAAGGCTTGTTGACAGTTGATTTCAGATTGCATGAAAGTTGTCTCTGATGAACAGAAATGAGTAAAAAAAAAAAGGCAAATATCCTTCACTTACTTCAAAATTTGCTGCACTTTCCTCATCATTGTCATAGCTGATATGCATCGGTTGATCACTGTACTTGAGCTGCTGAAAGTGAACGTCCTCGTTCCACAAACTAGCTGCTGATTTGTCTGCAAGATTAGCTTTTTTTTGGAGAACATAATCATCATCATACTGATCAAACTAAGGCAAATCATCAGTATACAACACATCATTAAGCATACACGTCATATCAACAGCTCTTTCTTCTCCAAAATTATCTATAAAACAATCACTATGACAACTGGGATAAGGAACAAAATATTTTGGATCAATAACCTGTTCTTCTTTGATCAGCAAGTCATGGGCTTGAACATTATACTCATCCCTTGTGGTTTTATTTTGCATCATCTCTTCCACTGCACTTATCAAAATGTCAAGCTTTACCTCTAGAGATGTCGATTTCTCTGGATCTATGTTTTTCATCTCTTCTTCCTTCAATCTTGCTCTTCGGATCAACAAATGAGGCTCTACATTTACTGCACTGTTCTGTATCTCTACAAGTGTTTCAATATTCCTTTCTCTCAACTGAAACTCCATTTCCGGATCAAAGGCACCCGGGTAGTGCAAGAGAGCAGATCTAGGAGAAGGTCTTATATCAGCTGGCATCGAAAAATATACTTGGTTAAATCTGGCAGAAAACTGTTGTACTGTCTCCCCTGGCAGTCTTTTCAGCTGATTATACTCTTCTATAATCAAGAAAAGGTTCTTTCCAATCACCCACCTGTCGAGGAAAACTTCGACGAACTGCTGGAAATCTGAGATACTCGCATCAGGCAGAGCTTTGAACCAACTCTTGACTTGGCCTTGCAAAGAAAGAGAAAAAATCCTAATACTAACATCCTCGTCATCAACCTCAAAAAGGTCAAGAAAAGTCTCAATATTTTGCACATGTTGCTCAGCGTTGACATTGTTACATTCACCGTCAAATCTTGGTAGATATAAGTCATAATTTTTAGGGAAAACATGAAGAACAGAAGGTAAAACAAGAAGTTTATACCTATCTGGGACTTTATAAGGTGTAGGAGTATATACAAGAGCTACGGGATCAGTTTGGTTTTCTTTAAGCTCATCACTCTCAAGAGAGTGATCATAAGATGTGGGAAAAGTAAGGAGGCCAGGATCAAAGGGAAACTCAGTATTTACACTTTTTGAATAAGTCGAGTGAAGAATTTGATCACCTTTCTCATACAACAAATTCTGAAAAAATTTCAGGATAGCTTCAAGAACAGCAAAGAAATATTTTAAAAGAAAGCAGATTAGATCCTGAATACCATTCCACTTTGGATACCTGAACTTTGTGTAAGATCCTTCCATTTTCTCAGAGAAAGAGTTAGTCCTCCAGTGGAGTCTCTACATTGAGTTGGAGTCACCAGGTAAATGATTTCAGCCTTCTTTATGTCTGATCGTTTTCCACCATCAACCATCGGATCTGAACTTGATATAGGTACTATGGAAAGACAATCTACAAGTCAGGTGTCACGTTCACAAGCTAGATCGGAGATTGACTGAAGTAGCGTTTATCTACTTTCGCTAATGCAAAGAAAGAGCGTTTCGAAGGCTTCCTGGCATAACTTCAGGCTCCGTCTATAGCTTATAAAACAAATAACACCAAAAATCAAACCATTTTCTTCCCCAGTATGGTTGCCACTATGTTATTGCCCAAATCCACCTTAGGCTGAAGGAAGGCGGGATTCAGGGTAACACCAAACCACGCTCAGTCTTGTAGCTAGCCCTACCAGAACAGGAGAGGGCTCTCTCCGGGTCAATCTCAGTAAAAATGTATCAATAGGCCTTGAGATGACTGAAATGAGTGCTAATTTTAGGCTAGGTATATTAATCAAGGAGTTTGGAATGATTTTTTGGGGTTTTTTGTTGGAAAAAGGGAAAGGCAATTTTGGGCTTGGGGATGAGGCCAAATTCTTGCAGAGTTCAAGTTGGGGTAGGGAAGTCAATGGATTTAATGCCTTAGATTCAATGAATGGATAGAAAAGACTGCTGAGGAGCTGAAGAGGGCAATAAGGTGCAAGGATCCTCTTCAAACAGAGTAAAACATATAAAACTAAACAAAAGTTTAAGGCAGAGCACCAGCAAACTAATGAATTCTACCTTAGTTACTCATTTGTTTAATTCTGAAGAAAAGAGAAGGGAAATGGCATACATATAACATTAATGAAACTTACAGATACATGGAGAAAAACATCATCAAAACTCAGAGCCACAAGGATCCCAGCAAGTGCTGCAAAACCCTGGTCTTTCCTTTGCCAAAAACGCTGAAATGAATATACAATGAGGTGCCAAACTATTCCCAAGAATCCAACCCTGAAAATGTCTCAGAAAATACATGATATAGACCATCCTAACCCCTTCCCATTCCTCTAGGAGTTGATCTCATCCTTCTAGGAGATGTTTCAACCAATTCTAAACATGGAACTGAAATCTAGGCAGCCAAACAACTTGCCTCTATATGCTAGGAAACTGATCCATTCACTTACTTTTCACTTTTTAGTGAATGAATCCTCTAGAACAAGTAAATATGAGCCAAAATTACATCGTAATCATAAAATTACATCAAGATAGATTATTAGTTACATCAAAAAGTGAAACTAGTCAAAACTGGGCAAAATTCTGAGCTGAAGGGTGAAAAATAGGCAAAAGTCCTCTATGCGCCGCACCCAAAAACTCAATGCGTCGCGCCACTTGGAGCCTATTTTTGAGGCACTTCCTGAAGTCCAAATCGAGCTCATGATAGCTCGTTGGAAATCCCTTTCTGTCTACTATCCAACCCAAGTGGAATTTTTGGATTTGGATGTCATTCGCCCCTCCAAAACTGCAATATCCCAAGACTGGTTCCTGCTGGTGCAAAAGGTGGCAGAAAGGCCATTTTCAAGGTGTTTTTGACCCTTAAGACCACCCAGAACTTGATGAAATCTCTCAGCCATTCCTTAGCATGCATAATTTATCATAACAAACTCAAAAATATCAAGTTTTCCTCCAAAAGATGTTCCAAGCACAAGCGCGCGTCGAGTGGCGCAACGCGTCGGGCAGAAAAACCTGTTTTGCAACCAAAATTTCAAAAATGACAAAATTTTCCTCCAAATTTGTTGAAATTTGGAGTGAAGATCCCCCATCATGTTCTATGCTCAGCCAAAGAAGCTTCGACCAAGATTCAGTGCCCTTAGCGACGTTTCAGTGCTCTCTTGGTGCATGCAGTTCAGTGGCGGAAACATTGTCTTGTTCATAGGATGTGTCGGTGTCCGTCATGGTGTCGCAATGTGTATGACAAGTGTATGTTTGGTTGGTTTAAAATGACAAATTGATGCCTTGTTTCAATGCCAAATGTGCCAAATAGGAAGGGACTGTATAGGAAGGGACTGTGGTAAATAGGGATAGTGAATATAGTGGACCGTGGGAAAAAATATGTTTCAACCAAGTGAAGTTTATAATGCGAAGACATTCACTTGATTATGTTTGGGGAACGTGGGGTTTGGGGACTTTGAGAATTAGGGACTCTTTGCAAATGATATGGGAGAGTGATAATGATAGGGTTTAGGGTAGGGATAATAGGATTTAGGAAATAAGTGATATGAGCGGTTTTATAAGGGAATAGGGGATTGAAAATGATGATAGGATTACAATGACGGGAAAGGGATGAACACAATGGGAAATGAACAAGTTTGGCACCACAATCACTTTAAAACACCAATGATAAAATCCTAAGGGAACAATTTCTAACAAGTGAATAGGGTTTATAACTTGACATTCAAATTCTCATATTCCCTCTCCAAATGAACATAAACACTGGCTAATTAGCATTTCAAAAACTCACAAACTTACTTGAAACATAGAAGATTTAGTCCATTTTGAGTTTTTATGGAGCAGAGGCAGAAATTAGGTGTTCCGGACCTGTGCGCCATGCACCAGCCCAACGCACCGCGCACACTATGTGCGCCGCGCCAGTGTTATTTTACACTGTGCAGAGGCGCCCAATGCGTCGCGCTCCTTCAATGCGCCGCGACCACCCTTCTATGCGCCGCGCCTATAATTTCAGCAACAGTATCAGCTTTTAACAAATGTTTTTGCTCCTCCAAACTTTGTTTTGCTCTTCCACACTTTCCTTCGGCTTCCTTGATGACTCTTGCGTGCAAATGGAGCTTGAACTTAGAAATATCAATGCATTTTTATTTTTCATTTTGACAAATCCACTTTTGTAGTGTTGCAGACTTTGGAACTTTCATATAACTCTGTTTTTTCTTCCACTGATTTTTTGGCTAAATGATGAATTTCTTGTCAATATTTTGCAAGGATGACTGGCAGGGTGTTTGGCAAAGGCGACCAGGGCTGCGCCGAAGAATTTAACATCTGAAAAAACTTGGAAAATATACATGGCATTTATTACAAAAGACAAAATGACGATTTTCTTCAAAACAGAGTTTTGAAGAAAAGTCATGATCAATCATTATAACGATGAAATTTTGTGATGAAAACTTGTTTTGAACCTCCCTCTGGCCTGCTGGAATTACTGGACATTTTGCAGACTGAATTTGCAAAACCCTAGACTTAAAAATACCTAAAAACCCTAAAATAACTCTTTGCTGACCAAGAGGCCAAAACAGGACTATGAATGACTTTAAAATAGATTTTATGAACAGACCTGAGCCAGCAGGTACAAGGCATGAGGGGTATGACTGAGAAGGCCCTTCCGCCAGATAATGGCATGCCCCTAACGGAGTGCAGATGAATGAATGGAATGGGACACCTAAAAATGAAATGTAATACGAGAAATGATCTCTGACGGAGGAAGGAAAAGACCGACTCTAACAGAGTCCATAACTTCAAAAAATCAACACAAGACTCTTGACTCAATTTTATTGACTAAAAATTGACTCAAACTGAATCAAACAACTGACACACCAAAACTGAAATCAGACCTTCAGTTTTATAGCCTCCAAACTGAAACTATGTTGAAACTGACTAAAACAAAAATGACTCAAGACCTACTTAACTGAAATTAGTACTTAAAAAGCTTTTTAATGGCAGCAGTCCATCGAGATTTGAGGGCTTCAAATCATGATGACAACCAACTACCTACTGATGGAATATGTACAATCATGTATAGTGAGCCTTCCAATGTAACTAATCCAGCAGATGGCTACATACCAAAATTCTGCTCTCACTTTTCTCGAGCTGGTAGAACGATGTACATGTAGGCAACTCACAATAACCACTGAAAACAAGGCTTATGATAAAGAACCAGGCAACATTTATCTTTTCTGATGCTTGCAAAAGAATGCCAAAAGGATCTTGAAAATCCTGAAGCACTAGTTGGTCTTCAAATCCAGTAGCAAAAATACAACTACTCGCTTCATTCTGATCTGAAAGAACAATTGATTGCCAAGTGATAGGAAGGCACATAGAGGTATAGGCTTCCTCCATCTAAGTGTTAGCTGTAAGTTCCTTGACCATGAGAAATTCTGGCATATTGTCTCTCTCAAGCTCATATTCCTCAACTTCATGGTCTAGGTCATTCTTAAACAGAAAACAATCTTCAAGATTATCAAACATGACAGCCTTATCATCTTCATGAAAGAAAATATTATCTGTTTGCTGATCTATAAAGCTAATTACAAGACCGTCATCATTTTCAAAAGAGGAAGAAGTTTTACCAACACTTTCTTGACCATGGGGGCACTACAAATCTACTTTAGCTTGGGCTGTAACATGACCTTTCAGGAGTTGATCTATCTCATCTTCAGACAGAGGAGATAATGCTTTTTTTTTTCTTTTGCTCAAAAATTGATTGTCTTCATGAAATAACATTTTAAAACATGAAGAACCTGAATGACAGTCCTTAATTCCTTGATCTTCTGAAATTTGAAAACATTGTTGATCATCTTCATATGACATGGCAATCAAATTATCATTTATCACTGAGTTATTGAAAGAAGATTTTTCACTTACTTGAACAAAGATCTCATCTTGTTTTTCATGAAATGACTGGATTACCTCCTCATGAAGGCTTTGTTCTAATGAAATGAGAACATTTGGATCAATAACTCTGTCTTCTTCATTCCAGATGATCTCAACAACAGAGCTCTCCTTCATGGGATTCAGCACAAGGTATTCTTGATCATCACGATCTAAATCTAGATCTGAAATAGCTGACTTGACTTTATCACATTCTGAAATTGAAACTTGACTTTCCTGCATATTGTCTTCTTCTATGGATAGATCTGAAATAAAACCTTCTCTTTCATCATTTTCCATTGTACTAAGATCTTGATCCTGCTGCAAAGTTTCCTGAGCATCTTGATGGGTATCCTCTAAGTTCTCTTTATGCTGTTGAAATGGATTTTCGTACAGAGCCTCCATGATCTCATCGTCCATGAAGTCATCATCTTCATAAACTTTTTCAATATTTTCAATAAAACTATGAACATGGCTACAACAGTTCTGAACTAAAGTTAAGGATGGATAAGATTCCTTATACCTTTCAAAGAACATGGTATGAAAATCATTTAAACAGTAAATACAAGCAGGCGGCAAGCTTTCATACCAAGATCAGGCTTCACCTTCCAGAGTGGCCATGAATATCTTCATCAAGCAATCTTCAGGAAAATCAACCTTCAACTTGCGAATATGTATGTGAAATCTAACCAGATGTAAAGCAGCATCCTTCTTATCATCATCATTAAACGTAGGCAAATTCCTTTGCCAATCTACCTTAGGAATTTTATTTGGAAAACCTGGAATATGATCTTGGCTCATGGGAGCATACCTTCGATCCAGTGAAACCATTTTGATAAGAATGAATTCACCAAGAAATTCCTCAGGCTATTGATTCTTGAAGAGTAGAGTCGCAATAAAAATTCTGAACATTAGGATTCTTCGACAATGGAGTCGCCAGGTGAATGATTACAGCCTTCCTATGTCTAATCGTTGTCCACCATCAACCATTAGATCTAACTTGATACATGTACTGGGGAAATTTTCAAGTCAGATGTTACGTTTACAAAACTAGACCGGAGATTGACTGAAGCAACGTTTATCTACTTTTGCTACTGCAAAGCAAGAGCGTTTCGAAGGCTACCTGGCATAACTTCAGGCTTTGTCTGTAGCTTATAAAAATAATAACACTAACAAGCAAAAAAAAAATTGTCCCCAGTATGGTTGCCACTATGTTATAGCCTAAATCTACCTCAGGCTGAAAGAAGGCAGAGTTCAGGGTAACATCAAACCACGCTCAGTTTGGTAGCTAGCCCTACCAGATCAGGAGAGGGCTCTCTCCGGGTCAATCTCAGAAAATATAATAAATAAGGCTTGAGATGACTTGAAATAAAGGCTGATTTTAGGCTAGGTATATAAGTAAAGGAGTTTGATTTTGATTTTGGGGGTTTTATCGGAATCAAAGGGAAAGGCAGTTTTGGGTTCGGGGATGAGGCCTAGTTTTTGCAGAGTTCTGAATGGAGCAAGGAAGGCAATTTTTTTGATGCTTTGGATTGAATGAATGAATATTTCAGACCGGTGAGGAGCTGAAGAGGGCAAAATGTTTTCAATAATCCTCTTCAAACAGATGAAAACATGGAAAATTAAACAAAACTCAAGGCAAAGCAAAGCAATCTGATGAATTCCACCTTTATCACTCATTTGTTTAATTTAAGAAGAAAGGAGAAGGGAAATGATACAAATAAAGAATCAATGAACTTACAATCACAGAGAGAAACACACCATCAAAACATAGAGCCACATGGATCCCAAAGAGTGCTGCAAACCCTGGTCTATTCCTTTGCCAAAATGCAGAGATGAAATATACAATGAAGTGCCAAGCAATCCCAAGTGTCCAACCCTAAAAATGACTGATGAATTACATGATATAGACATTCCTATCTCATCCCCATGCTTATAGGGGTCGATCTCACCATTCTAGGAGCTGTTTCAACCATATCTAAACTAAGAACTGGAAAAAAGGCAATGAAACAACTTACCTCTATAAGATAGGAAACTGATTCATTCACTTACATTTCACTTTTTGGTGAATGAATCTACTAGGATGAGTAAAAATGTGCCAAAATTACATAAAATTCATGATATTACATCAAGTTACATCAAGAGTTACATGAAAAAGTCAAACTAGCCAAAACTAGGTGAAAATCTGAGCTGTTGAGTGAAAAATAGGCCAAATTTCCCAATGTACCGCGCCTGAAATCTCTATGCATAGCACCACTTTGAGGCTGTTTTTGAGGGCCTTCACGAAGTAAAAATTGAGCGTAGGATAACTCGTTGGAAATCTCTGCCTGTCTACTTTCCAACCCAAGTTGAATTTTTGAATTTGGTTGCCATTTTACCCTCCAAAAATCAAATCTCCCAACACTGCTTCCTGTGTGTCCAAAAAGTGGCAGAAAAGGCCATTTTTGAGGTGTTTTTTACCCTTCAAGCAACCAAAAACTTGTCAAAATCCTTAGGTAATGGGTAAGAATGCATAAATTTTGATGAAAATCCAGAAATACAAAGTTTTCCTCAAAAGGAGCTACCAATTATAAGCGCGCGAAAAGTGGCGCTATGCGTCGGGCAGGAAAATCTGTTTTAAGGCCAAAAATTTCAAAATTGACAAAAAGTCTCCCAAATTTCTTGAAATTTGGGCTGAATTTCCACCATCAAGTGCTATCCTGGGCCAAAGTAGCTTCGGCCAAAATTTGGAGTCTATCATGCCTTTTACGATGCTTTAGTGCCTTCTTTAGTCTTGCTTTCAGGATCTTGATCCTCGCTTTGCAAACATGATTTCGCGCCCAATAATGGTTCTTCATGTTCCTGAGCATGTTCTTTTCCTTGTTTTCCTTTTCCAATAGCTTCTCCAAATGAATATTGACCCTTTCGAGCCAAGTATCTCTATCAGCCTCAATCTCCCGCTCAATGGATGTCATCTCGGTTTGGCTTCTTTGCACAGCTTACCGGTTCTCACGGTTGTTTTGCAACTCCATGATTGTTTGCTGATCTTCCATCTGTTTGTTTCACTGCTCCAAGTAATTTATGATCCATTGGGCTCTCTGCAATTTGACGGTCAATGTGTCAATCTCCGCCTTCTGCTCCTAAATAGTCTCTCTCAACTTTGAGCTTGGAGAGCTCAAATCCTCATCAATCAGTATGAAACCTGTGTCTTGGCCTCCTGAAGGGCCCTCATCCTGCATGGGCCTCTTCCCTCTATCCTGTACCTATACCTATGCTGCTGATGATGGAAACGAGACCCCTTCCACCCCAGGTGGAGATAGTATTCGTCGGGCTGCTACAAATAATCCTCTAGTGCCTCTCTAATAAGTGACATATGTTGGCACACTAGTAGTCTCTGCCTTCTGACCTCCATACTGATGTGAAGGTTCACCTGCATCATGGAAAACCTCCAGAGGAACCTGAGGAGCTGTGAAGAAATCATGGGAAATAAAATCCTCCCATGAAATACCCTGCAATCTAAGCTGATGTACAACCATGATCTTGATGAGTGCATAGTTATAAATCTTGTTGTACTGCTACTCGGGAGTTTTATTCTGAACAAGAGTGGTCATTCTCTCGATATTCCGGCACATGAAATAAGGGATGTTCATCATCCTCACTCTGGTGAAATGCATCAATAACTTGATGTGGTAGGCATAAAGGCGTGAAAACCGGCCCTCATAACTGAAATATCTGATAATGAGTTTCATCAGAGGCGTGCAGGATTCCTTTATGAACCGGAATGGGAACACCCTGCTGAGTTGCTTCACAAAGCTAGGCCTGATGTATGGTTCATAATGCACTCTGTCCACCTGCTGTCTTTTGTTCCACTGTTCACCCACATTTGGTATTCCGGTTGCTTGAGAAATAGTTTCCGGTGTCAAAGTGAAATTTACACCAGCAAGAGTTACCTGACCATCATGTAAATGCAATACAAACAAACGAGCCAACTCCTGATGATGATGGATCCTAGCAATCATTTCACAAAACTGATAGCATGACTGTTCTTGAAAACATGCCATGGAAATTGGGCAAGCCTGCAATTCAGTCAATGAGGTGGGCTCCTCTCTCACATGTCTGCCACCTTTACGAGGCCTTCTAGGTGCATGCAGCTCAGTGGTAGAATCACTATCTCCGTCATATGATGTGTCAGTATCTGTATCCATGATGTCCATGCAAGGTGTATGTTGGTTTGTATGAGATGAAAATGAGAATTTGGTGCTTTTGTTTTAGTTTCCAAATATATGGTAGCATGGGAGGGACTGTGGGGAAATAGGGCAGTGGGGATAATGGGGTTTAATCAAGTGATAACTGAAGTGTAGGGACAGCCAATTGATTGTTTGGGAAACTTGGGGTTGGGGAATTTTTTACAAGTGAGATGGGAAAGGGAGAATGAGAGTGATTGAAATGACTTGGGATAGCGAAATGGGGCTTAGGAGTGAATGAATTTTAGAGATGTAAGAGGATGGTGTAGTGATGAGATAACAGTGATGGGAGATGGGAAAAACAAGGTGGGGAATTGAGTAATTTGGCACAAATTTATTTTTAAAACAATAAATTCAAAACCCTAAGGAAGCAATTTTCAATAAGATAATAGGGTTTGAGTTTTGACATTCAAATTCTCATAATCCATTTTCAAACACTTGTAAATAGAAATTATATGTTCACATGAACTTACTTGGACAAAATAGACCGAGACATTTGGATTTTTGTGAAGCAATGACAAAAATTTAGTTGTCTACCCTGTGTGCCGCAACCATGGCCCAGTGCGTCACGCCCGTTCTACGCGCTGCGACAGTTCAGATTTGCACAGTGAAGAGCGGCCCTATGCGCGGCACTCCGCCAATGCGCCGCGACAGTTGCCCAGTGCGCCGCGCCCCTCAATTTCAACACAGTTCGGCCTTCCAATGCTGGCTTCGCTCCTCCACGATTTCTCTTGGCTCATTGATGTCTTTGGTATGAAAATGGAGTTTTGAATTTGGAAAGATCTTATATATACCAAATATTTTAATTTTTTATTTGAAAAACCCACTTTCCAATGTTCGAAAACTTTGGCATTTTTCAAATGAACTCTGTTTTGCTTGCTTTTTGATTTTTGGACTGAATGATGAGTTTCTTATCTATTTTGCAGGGATGGATGGAATAGATTTTTGGAAAAGGTGACCAGGGCTGTCGATGGATCATTATAACAACTGAAGAACTTAAAAATTACATTGCATTTATTACAAACAGATAAAATAGACAATTTTTCTTCAAAATAGAGTTTTGAAGAAAAATCATTATCAAGCATTATGACGATGAAATTTTTGCAATGATACCTTATTTGAAGCTTCCTCATATGCCTGCTGGTAATTATTATGTATCTTGAGACCTAATTGAAAATACCCTAGACCTAATGAACCTAAAAACCCTAAAATTACTCTTTGCTAACCAAGAGACCAAAAATGACTGTAAATGATTTTGATGAACAGACACGGACCAACAGGTACATGACATGAGGGATATGAGTGACAAGAACCTTCCATCAGATGATCCATGCTCCTAATGGAATGCAGCTGACTGAATTGAGTGAGACACCTAAAATGAGATGCAACAAGAGAAATTTGATCTCTGACGGAGGGATGAAGATACCGAGTCTAACACCATCAACAACATGTGGAAGCATAAAATTATGAGAGCAAGGAGGTCAAATTTGGTCCCATGCATGGAACCAGTGCAAGTCATCATTAGCTTGCCTCAATATATGATGCAACAAGTGTCTTTGCAGCCACTTTTTTGCTGCCACATCCATCCTGCAAGGTGTGATCATGAAAACACATTTTGGTGCCAAAGGTGCACACCAAAACTATGTGGCTTCCCCCCACAATCCACTACTGAAATAGCCATAATTTTACTGCAATGAACCATAAGTACAACAAAATACAATGTGCAAGAATAAAGGATCCCTCTTGATCGGAAATACTGCTCATAAAGATAAGAGAGTGCAAAGCATGTCACAAAGAGTTACCTCCCTCATCATGTACTTTGGCCTTTGAGCTGAAATGGCTCAAGTGAAAAGTCCCCCTTACTGCAACATAGTAGGGGAGTGGTTGTGCCAACCATCTCATCATCCTTGGGCTATGCATCTATCCATATGCTGATATGCAACCATTAGGAAGCCCTCCCAAGTGGACTCCTCCATCAATGAAGAATATGCATGGAAATGCATGAAAGAAGAACCCAAAATTTTTGCATGTAGATTCCTCTTCTTATGCTTGTGCAACCAAGCCAAGATATTGAAAATCTAGTAGGAGTGCTCTCCTCCTTTACTCCTTCATGCTCATCACCTACATGCCTCCAAAATACATCACTTGTGAAGTGGCTTGGAAGACACTCCAACAAGTAACTCAAGCTCTCAAGTGACAGTGCTACTGGCCTTTGGAGTAGGGCCACTGTCATCTCAAAGGTCCATATTTGACATGAATATTGTCAAAGAATCCTCCCATCATGTTGCTGAAAATTTAGTGCTCCTACCATGAAGAAGGTGCTGCTTGGCATCCAATATCAAAGAGAAATCCTCTTGCACTATGCTAGTGCCTCCTCTTGCTCCTGCAACATTCAAACAAAATCTGAGCAACAAGAATATTTGTTGCTCCCCTATACTTCCACCATACCCAATCTGAAATGGGAACATAATGAGTGGTAAGATAAATTCCACCCCATCATGATGCACCCATACTTTCCCCTGTGTCCATCAAGTGCAATAAGTGTGAAATGATCCTGGGACCTATGGGTTATGGATCCTCCACATTTCTGCTGGGCACATATAATCCACAAAGCTTTGATCTTTGGTGTAAGTATCCTGCCACTTGGTACCTCTTTCACAAGAGCTACCATTGCCCCAAATCAGATTCCTCTTTTTGCATTTCATGGGACATTGAAATGCAATCTCCTTCATGACAAAATCTCAAAACCCCACCCTCACATGTGATGCATGGCACATCAATAGTGCATGAGGATGATGAGGGTTTCTTTCCTCAAAATGGAAAAGTGCAGTGAAATTTCCTTCCTCAAGACAATCAGCATGCAATAATGTACAATCCTCCATGATAGATACAAACTCCTGCATACCTTGGAGAATTTTTGGAAGAATCTTGCTGCAAGAGTCTCTTCCTCAAGTGTGTTGGTTTTCTCAATAACTAAAGGTGGAGGCTACTCCTCCATGGATGTTACAACGCTGGCATGTGCCTTTGGTGGTGAGGGCTCCTCCCTCCTTTGGCCAAATATTTTGATCAAGATCTGAGAAATATTAGCAAGAGTAGAAACCCTTGCATTCCTCCATGGCTGAACCACCAAGTTCTTTCCTCTTTCTGCAGAAAAAAGTGTGAAAAGATAGAGCCTCTTGGAAGACTCTAGGGTTTGTTCCATATTCAGTAGATACTCACTTAGAATTCGAATTCCAAGTGTTCTCCATGCTTCTACTCTGCTCCTCTGTGAGAATAGGAAGTGCATGGTCCTTCCTCTTCTCCTTCTTCTATTTCCTCAACCTGCTTGGAGAGGTTCTTGCTGGACCCAAAAATGATGAGATCAATCTCATCCTTGCATCAACCTGGCCTCTTCTCCTATGGAATTCAAACTTCATAAGCTGAGCCAAGTTCGAAGCTATGATACCACTGTAATGTCCCAAATGGGGAAATTTCTGCAATGCCGGGAATATCTTGAGATGTTCCTATTTTCCACCTCTGGGAGTATTAACAATCAACACTGAACTATTTCAAAGATTGACTGTAGGGGAATTTACTGGATATGTCATCTTTGCAAGGAAGAATGAGATCCAGAGGCTACCTGGCCCACTAGCAGACTTTGCCAATAGAACTTGTCAAGAGCTAATAATTCCCTTCGAGGAATTTCTGCACCAGCTGTCCATGAGGATGTTGTATAAGGAATTCCATGTGAAAATAAGGCAATCCAATGCTGGGATGCCTTGGAATACATCTGATACAAAATCCTTGCAGAATTTAAGTCCAAATAAATAACCCTAAGGGGGTTATTCATATCTCCCACCATCATGTGCACTGAAATAATGCTCAATGAGAAATCCTTCGGCAGCATTAAAACTTCAACAAGTAGCAGTAGTGAAATAATGTCTCAAATAATACAAGAAGAGTAAAAATCTGATATAGAAAGTGTAGCAGCAAGTGTTATATAAAATCCTTGGGGAAAGGACCTCTCAAGGTAAGTACAAACCAACCTCAAGGAAGATATACATGCAATGAAGGAAATACACTACTACATGATCTAGCTACTCTATAACTGCGCAGTCTATAGGGGAAAATGACTGCAATATGATATACATGTGATGATACAGCAATAAGAGCTCAAATAAATATGGGGGAAAAATATCTCAACCCTAGAAAACATTATTATAACAATCTTCCAAGGGATTGGCTAAAATACATAAAACTAGAAAATGCCGGAGTAGTTGGGCAGTTACTGCAGCTCAAATATAATACAACATTGGAGAGGATGGGAAATGTTGCAATGGATGTGCAAACCTCCTCCAATGTACTCAAAAGGGAAGGGGCTGATCCCCTTACTGAAAACTGCACTCACTAGTGCACCAAATGAACTCCTCCTGCAAACCCTCTCAAAAATAACGCTGTAGGAGAAAGGGACTGCGCTGGACATGAGAAGAAACAATGGCCCAATGCCAAGATCTGCAATAAAAGGCTTCAAAATCTCCTTTTCTGATCTCCTAGAGGAAGAGATGGCTTCTCCTCTACAGAACAACTCCGGAAGTGAGCTGGTGATGGTCCCTCACTGCAACACCAGCAACTCTAGCATTCTCTTGCTACAAGAATAACGTAGTAGCTGCAAATGACTGCTTTGGCCTCAAGCCATGATGTGAGGAATATGAAGAACAATATCTCCATGCCCTCCCATGGAAGAGAAGGGAATTCCTAAACAGGAATCCCTCTTGTGCTAAACAGCAACAAGTTGAAGAGAGCTTCAACTTCGAATTCTATCTCCAAGAATGATATCCACAATGGCCCTCCTTCATCTTTTATGCAATGTATGCATGGACCCCACTCACATTAGGGTTTCCCTCATTTCAAATTTCCCTCCACTCCAACTACGAAATCTTCTTGTGCAAGCTTCCCCTCTTAGGGTACGTTGTTGACTTTGGTCAACCATGGTCTAGCTCACTTGCCTTTGGCCCTTTTCACACTTGGGGCTGCTATCTTAAGCCACTTACGTGACTTTTTCACCTTAGGAGTGTTTATTAAGTTGCTACAATGTGTTCCCTCACCCATTTTATTCATTTCATTAAAATGGAAGCAAAATTAATGCTCCAAATACTTTATTGCAAAATTTGGAACATTACAATAGCTTTACCAACTTTTCATAGATTTATTTAGATGTTCCCAAGTCTACAATAAAGGGAATAAGATGATCTTTTATGGATTCAACAAGAATCCTTTGAGCCCTAAATTCTCCTTTAGTGTACCTGGCCAATTCTTGAGTCTTATCCTTCTCTAGTTTTGTAACTTTGCCTGTAACATAGTCCATGACTTCGTTTTCTTTGAGCACCAAATCTATTCTATTATTCCATGCTTGAAATTTTGATGGCCCATCTAGTTTCTTTCCTTCCTTACAAAATGAAGTCATTTTATTTGAAGATTGAGACATAGAGAATACTATAGTATTTACTTGTCAAAAGAGTGTCCTCCTTGACGATTATGTCTTCAAATGTCTTGATGCTTCATGTTTTCCAAGAGATTTAAAATATTTCCTAGAATGATGACTTCTAGGATGGTTGGTACAATATTATCTTCAAGTTTCTTCAAATATTAATGATGATGCTTTCAAGAATGTAGATGATGTTCCCAAGAACCTTGATGCTTCTTAAGTGATGACTTCTTATAGATATTTCTTCCAAAAAAAGTGATGATCAAAGAGCTTCCAAGAGAGAGAGATTGATAAGATGATGATATTCTTCAAAAAGATGATGTGTCACCAAGAGCTTCAGTTATAGAGAGAGATAAATAGTCAATGTGGTAATTTTCCTTTGATTCTTCTTCCTTATTATATTCCTTACGCATTTTAACAAATGTTGTCTTTCAAATTATCTTGGATGAATGTCTTCCACTTATGCCAACAAGAGAGATCTTCAAGCTTCCTTCTCTTCACCTTATCTTTAATTCCATGTTGAGAAATCACCAAGGAAACCAATTAGAGTTTATTTCTCTTTAGTTGATAATTTATTATAAATTTATGTTGGATTAGTATTAATTTTGTGATTTTCATTTCATAAAAAAATTACCAAAACCATAAACCATGAAGATTACAAAATATAATGAACATAATATGTAGGCTCCAAGCCAAGACAAAACCCCACAAGGGGGAAAACCCAGTAAAATATTCTCTTCTTATAGAGTGAAATTAAAGTGATAAATCCAATACCAAGACCTCCCACAAGACCTAAATCGACCCTCCTTCTAAAATTCTCCAACAAGTCAAAGTTGACTCAAGTCAATAATAGTGAAATCTCTCTAAACTAGATCAATTTTTTATTTGGTGCCTACAATAGGTCTGGAATTTTGGGCCCCTGTGTAGAAATTTTAATAATGGTTGAATTATTCACCAAGATTATCCTAATTACACACTATTTAAGCTTCATGCATAATACATAACCTCTTCTACAATTGATCATCAATATGCGGAAATAGAAGCAGTCGCATGTGCACATTAAAACATAATCAAGCACACATATAACACAGTATGTAATGGGGAAAGCATACAGCTGAAAACCACCAACTATCTGTATATTATAATGATAGATAACATGTAAAAATACATAGCACAAAGCTCCTCACAGCTCAGAGCACTATCTCGCATGCTACACACAAAACTAGCTCAGATATGAACAAGTCACAAGTTCAAATCTCCTCCACAAGTCTGCCTGCCTCTACTGCGCAATCCAAGATGAATAATGATGAGATCCAAGTTTGAATCCCACTGGCTTGTAATGCGCAATCCTCATTGGCAATCTCAATCAATGTGTGTGCAAATCTCATGCATAGCTATAGTCACAACTGATAGTAGACTCACCCTTTCACCCACCTCTAACACTGGTCTCCACTGAACTGTCCATGCATTGCAGTTAACTGATGTATTCTTTAGTTGATTTATGAGTTAATAATTAGTGAATTAATTAATAATTAATTCACACCACTCATCACTATTTTATTTATCAGTTAGACTAAATACAACTAGTTCAACTAAGTTAAACCGAACACAACTCCACCAACTGTCTCATCAACTCCACCAAACTCTGCCACATGAGTTCTAACCGAAGTCAACCATGCAATAGCTCAACTAACCCTTAGGAAAAGCGTATTTCCTTCTGTCAGCTGCATGTGCCACATCCAAGCATCAAACTGAAGTGCTCCAAGAAGATAAGATAATGTTTATAGTCTAAATATTATTAAGGGTTAATAATATTTGACTGTTCTATTTTTAGCTCGACAGTCTAAAAATAGAAACCGCCCAATGTCTAAAAATAGAGGTCCATCTATTTTTACCAACATGACCAATCATCCATAAATAGCATCCTGCAACTCATAGACCATGATCCATATGTCTAAAAATAGACATAGTCTAAAAATAGACTTTGCGCCAAAAATAGCCTGGGGGCCCACTTAGTGAAGGCGACTTCTTTTCACTAAGCTCCATCATCTTGTTGCATTTTCAACACTCCCTCTCAACAAGATATGGATTATCTGCAACCCCTATCCTGCCTCTGTGGTATTTGAATTTACTCCTGGTGAGCGCCTTCGTTAAGATATCAGCATCCTGATCCTCCGTGGGAATGTATGAAAGTAACATGATTCTCCGCTGCACAAAATCTCTGATATGATGGTACCTGATGTCGATGTGTTTGGATCTATCATGAAATACTGGATTAGCCAAGAGTTTAATGTAACTCTGGTTATCACAATAAATCACAGTAGGCTCCAAGTGTGAACCGAACAATCCGACCAGGATCTTCCTCATCCATGTAGCCTCGCATGCAGCCAAACTCGGTGCCATGTACTCGGCCTCTGTTGAACTGAGTGCCACGGATCTCTACTTCCTGCTGTACCAAGAAACTACTATCGACCCGATACTGAAGATCCCTCCATATGTGTTCTTTCTGTCCGTTGGGCTCCTTGCCCAATCTGCATCCATGAAGCCACATAGCTTCACCTCATCCTCCTGTCTGTACCACAATCCATATCCCGATGTGCCTCTAAGATAACGCAATACATGCCTGCCTGCCTTCCAGAAGAGCTTGGTAGGCTTAACCATAGCTTGTGAAAGCTGGTTAACAACATAGCATATATTGGGTCGTGTATTGACCAGATACATAAGCGACCCCACCAACTGTCGATAAACAGTGGCATCCACTACCTCCGCCGAAGTAGCATCCTCCTTCCTCCAACCACCAGGAAGAGGAGTATCAACAGGCTTGCAGCCATGCATGTTGAACTTCTCCAGTATCTCCCGGGCATACTTACCCTAAGAAACAAACAGTCCATCACTGCGCTGCCAAATTTCCAATCCCAGGAAATAATGAAGGAGGCCCAAGTCCTTCATCTCAAACTCTTTTGCAAGATCCTCCTTGCATGAGAGTATCAACAGCTCATCACCTGTCAAAATCAAATCATCTACATAAAGTACAATGATCAGCAACTTACCTTCCACCACAATCTGGTATAGGTTAGGATCCACCTCACTCTTGGAGAATCCAAGTCCGGTGAAATAACTGTCTATCCATGTGTACCAAGCACGAGGTGCTTGTTTCAACCCATACAACGCTCTCTTGAGCCTGCACACATGCGACTCGCTACTGAAGATCTCGAAACCTTCGGGCTATTCTATGTACACCTCCTCCTAAATGACTCCGTTGAAGAACACAGTCTTCACATCCATCTGATGAATGTGACACCCCATCTGCGCTGAGAGAGCAAGAATCGTCCGTATGGAATAATGCCTTGTGACAGGTGCAAAGGTCTCCTCATAATCAATCCCCATCTTGAGAAGCCTCTCGTAACAAATCTTGCCTTGTACTTCTCCACCCCACGCCCGCCCGCTCACTTTGTAGATCCATCTCGAACCCACCATTGATTTCCCCTCCGGCCTCGAGACAATCTCCCATGCACTGTTTCTGACAATCGAATCATACTCTTCCACCATGGCATCTACCCATGCGGTGTCCTCCACAACTTCCTCGAAAGAGGATGGCTTTGTCACAATACACTTGCTCACAAGAGCCATGTATCCAGTGTACCGGTGCGGTGAATTTCTCTGTCTGTGCTGTACTGTAGGTGGTCCTACAACCTTCTCTGCATCTTGAGCCAGTCGCTCAGCTTTTGTAGTGCGCTCCCGCCCTCTGATGGTTGCCGCTGCATGAGTGGTCTCTTCCACTCCATGAAATTATTCTTGTGGCTGATCCACATCCTGAAGCTAATCCTTAGGAACTAATAGCTCCTCATCGGCATGCAAGTGTGGCTCCCTCTCAAGTGAACACTTCATGGCTTTCTCCTCTTGAAATTTGATATCCCGTCGCACAATAGTCTTACGACTGTTTGGAAAATACACACGATAGTTGTGGGGCGTATCAGTGTACCCCACAAATATCCCAACCTCTACGGTCAACTCTAGCTTCTTCCTGGCATCCTTCGTCACATGAATGTAAACAGGTGAAACAAAAATCCTCAAATGGGAAATATCAGGCCTCTTACCAGAAAACGCCTCCTCGGGTGTACTCATGCCAAGTATCTTGTGAAGACAACGGTTTTGTACATATACTGCAGTATTGCATGCCTCCGCCCACAAGTGAATGGGTAGGCCCTGATCATGCAACATCGCCCATGCAGCACCCACAATTTTTCTTTTCTTCCGCTCAGCAACCTCGTTCTGCTGTGGGTTATGAGGTGCTATGAGCTCTCTTCAAATTCCTTCTGCGCTGCAAAATTCCTTGAATTCGCCAGAGATGAATTCACCACCATTGTCGCTCCTAAGAGCCTTCACCTGCTTCCCCGATTCCTTCTCAACCAGCGCCTTGAACTCACATAACTTTGAGTATGTCTCGCTCTTCTTCTGCATGAAGAAGATCCAGCACTTTCGAGAAAAATCATCAACAAAGATCACATAGTACCTGTGCTTTGCTGTCGAAGCTACTGAGAAAGGTCCACACACGTCTTTGTGAATTCTCTCAAGGATCGTTGTGGCGCGACTATCCTTCTCGTGAAAGGTGGCTTTCAAAAATTTTCCTAAGGTACACCCCTTGCACTGATATGAATGCATAAGAGTGCCTTTAGGAAGCCCAGTAGAAATCTGTTGCAATATCTTCAAAGCTCCATGGTGAAGGTGGCCCAATCTCCGGTGCCACAGATCGCCATCATCCCGGCTCACCACTCCTTCTGCCTTGCATTCCATTGCTGCGCAGCCATCTACTTCCAATTGATAAATTTTCTTGACTCGAACCCCTATCTTCCTGGTTTCTCCAGTTGTCTTACTGCGCAAGAAAGCCTTTCCCTCGCTGAAGACAACATCATACCCCTTGTCTTCTAACATCGCCACAGAGATCAAATTATTCTTCAATCCTGGAACATGCATCACTTCCTTCAATACGAAGGGTTTACCAAACTCCCTCTCAAAGGAAATGGTACCGATACTGGTCGCACTGTATCTACCATCATCGCCCATCTTGATGTGCACTCCAAGATATTTCTCATCCAGATCTGAAAACAAATCTCGATCTCCTGTCATGTGAAAAGACGCACCACTATCCAAGAACCAAACTGAACCCATCACACTTGATACCAAGCATGCGATCAGCAAAAAATCCAGCTCAAACTGGGAGGCCAAGGCCTCTCCCGCTGCAGATCCAACAGCCTTCTTATTTTTCTTCTTCTGCGGACAATTTGTGGCATAATGTCCGTGTTGGTGACAGTGAAAGCACTTCACCTTGGACATGTCCTGCTTCTTGCCTTTCGCACCAGACTGAGAAGCTTTCTTGCTCTTCCCCTTCTTTGCTTTGGCAGCTAAAGCGCAATTTTCTTCATCAGATGCCTTTGATGAAGATCCGTCCCTGGTACTCTGCCTTATCTCCTCTTGCATGAGATCCGACCAAAGTCGCTACCATCCTAGCAATTTCTCCCAACCATTGACAGAGTCATGATAGGAATGCCAACTCTTCAAAAGACCAAGGAGAGACAAGTCCACCAAGACCTCCTCATTTACAGTCACCCCCACACTTCCCAGCTCATCCCTGCATTGGGTGAACTTCGTGAGGTACTTGGGTATACTGTCGCCTTTCTCCATCTTTATGTTTCTGAGTTTATCCTTGAGCGCCAACTTCCTCTGGTCACTCTTGCTTTGGAATAAATCTGTCAACGCTTTCCACATCAAGTATGGAGAAGATTTTCCATGCAGGCTGGATAAAATGTGATCCTTCACGCCCTCTAACAGAATCCTTCGACATTTTGCTGTCTTCTTTTGCCAAGACTCAACTTGAGCAGCATCAGTAGGCTTTGGGACTTCAGCATCTATGAACTCCTTCAACCCGTTATCTTCTAACACCGCCTCCATCCTGTCCTTCCATGCAACATAATTCAAGCTACCGTCAAGGGCATACTCCAATCGCAATCCGTTGAAAGACATTTTGACTTCGACACCAAGAAAAAACACTGCTGCAAATTCGAATTCCACCAGCTCAAAACTCAACCGCTTCTGATCTGTGAGAACAAAGTATTCCTAGCACAGAGATCGACTGTAGGGGAATTTACTGGATATATCACCTTTCAAAGAAATGATGGATCCAGAGGCTACCTGGCCCGCTTACAGACTCTGTCTACCGAAATAAATTGTAATCACTGTAATAGATCCAATGATCAATTTAGCTTTGATACCATGTAGAAATTTTAATAATGGCTGAATTATTCACTGAGATTATCCTGATTACACACTATTTAAGCTTCATGCATAATACATAACCTCTTCTACAATTGATCATCAATATGCGGAAATAGAAGCAGTCGCATGCGCACATTAAAACATAATCAAGCACACATATAACACAATATGTAATGGGGAAAGCATACAGCTGAAAACCCCCAACTATCTGTATATTATAATGATAGAGAACATGTAACAATACATAGCACAAAGCTCCTCACAGCTCTCAGCACTATCTCGCATGCTACACACAAACTAGCTCAGATATAGAACAAGTCACAAGTTCAAATCTCCTCCACAAGTCTGCCTGCCTCTACTGCACAATCCAAGATGAGAATGAATGAGATCCAAGTTCGAATCCCCTTGGATTGCACTACGCAATCCTCATTGGAAATATCAATCAATGTGTGTGCAAATCTCATGCACAGCCATAGTCACAACTGATAGTAGACTCAACCTTTCACCCATCTCTAACACTGGTCTCCACTGAACTATCCATGCATTGCAGTTAACCGATTTATTCTTTAGTTGATTTATGAGTTAATAATTAGTGAATTAATTAATAATTAATTCACACCACTCATCACTAGTGTATTTATCAGTTAGACTAAATACAACTATTTCAACTAAGTTAAACCGAACACAACTCCACCAACTGTCTCATCAACTCCACCAAACTCTGCCACATGAGTTCTAACTGAAGTCAACCATGCAATAGCTCAACTAACCCTTAGGAAAATCATATTTCCTTCTGTCAGCTGCATGTGCCACATCCAAGCATCAAACTGAAGTGCTCCAAGAGGATAAGATAATGTTTATAGTCTAAATATTATTAAGGGTTAATAATATTCGACTGTTCTATTTTTAGCCTGGCAGTCTAAAAATAGATTCCGCCCAATGTCTAAAATTAGAGGTCCATATATTTTTACCAACATGACAAATCATCCATAAATAGCATCCTGCAACTCATAGACCATGATCCATATGTCTAAAAATAGACTTTGCACCAAAAATAACCTGCGGGCCCACTTAGTGAAGGCGACTTCTTTTCACTAAGCTCCATCATCTTGTTGCATTTTCAACACCCTGCAACTCCTTCACTTTCACATGTGTGATAGATATTAGTGTAGAAAAAAATTGTATGCGTGGAAATTTTCTTCTCCTTTCACCCTTTCTCTCTCTCCTTTGACTTTATATCTTCTTTGACTTCTTCATTGGTCTTATCTCTCTTCTTAACAGAGAAATCAAACTTTATTTATGGTCTCCAAATGAGGTCGAACTACATTGTATATATACACATCCAAGAGGTCGAATGGGTCACTTCCAAGGATAACTTGTCAACGGAGAGATGTCTTGGCCTTGTGGGGACATTTTTATTATTTTGACTCAAATAAAATAATTTTTCCACTTTATTACAAAATTTCAAATGGGGCTTGATTGCATTACAATAGTTTGACTAATGAAAAATATTGTTTTGAATCAATAAACCCTAGAAGCATGAAGAACATGCTTTGAACTAAACAACAATTTGACTTGAGCATGAAACCCGTGATTGAGAAAATAAAATTTCCTTTGCTTATTTTTATCTTTGCATGAAATATAAAATGACATAAGTGCAATGACAATTATGAATACTGAAACTCATTACATTTTCCAACATAATAGTCATGTTGGGGCAAGAAATGGAAATATTTGATGCTTGAAAAGAAAGTATGCATGTTAAAATTTTCATATAATACTTGGATCAATTTAAAAAATATACAACAAATGCAATAAAGCTTGACCAAGGTTAAATATGGAAATTATATGGAAGGAGATCCATTTCTATCATGAACATGCTATATTTTAGATGCTTTGATTATTGAATACTATCTACATCACTAAGCCACATTTTATAAGTTTTTTACTTGGGTTTTCATTATAGTGCAATTTGTAGTTTTCAATCTAATGGGTTTTTAAAATCCTTTCTATTTTCCATAAATAAAATCTCATTTATATCTTCTATTGGTTTTAAAATCATGGACATTATAGCTAGAGAAAATATCACCATTTTCGATAAGTTACATGTCTCTAGAATGAAGCTATGAACTACTAGAGTATATTAGAATCATCCATCTTGAGGAAATACCAAAGAGATTATGTAAAAGATAAATATTTCAATCCATCTATAAATTCCCAAAAGGGTTTTTTACCATTGGAATTTATTTCTAACATTTTTTTACATTTTCCATTTTTTCCAAGAAATTCCAACTACAACATTGTTTTTCTAACATTTTGGGGTCTAATGACACCCCCAAAGAGTTTTCATCATTAAATGTTTTTTCATAATGGAAAATGATACATATTCTAAGAATGTGAGTTCTTCCCATTGAAAAATACAATTAGAAAAATAAGTAACTTGAAAAAATATAAAAGAGGCTAAAATAAGTGAAAATTACTTGTTGTGTTGTTGTTATTGCTAAGAATAAGATGGTGGTGTTGTGATTATGAAAGAAATAGTTCCATGGTCTATCCTTGAATTACCTCTTTATATTATAGCATTCATGGACATTCACATTCCTCCTCCAATTGGTTCTTTTTTGCTTGGGAGAGATAAAATTGACTTTCTTTCAAGCATGCTAAGAGAATCTCACTTATTTTTTGGAAAATATACCTAATTGATTTTTACCATTTTGGAGATAAAACAAATAAATTTGATGTTAATGTTTGGCGAGTGTATGGATGTTATTTTTAGCTACATGCTATCAAAATTTCATGGCTAATGAAAATTGTATGATTGAGTTATCAACAAGTTTATCTATTGCCATTTTTCATTTTTGAGAGGTAAATAAATGAATCTATGGCTAATTTTTTTTATAAAAATGTGTATATATGATCCAACTAACCAAAGTCCAAGTTTGTTATTCATATAATTTATTTTGTATTTATTATGAAAAAAATTATATTATAGTGCTCCAGGTTGATTGTGGAGAAGAAGCAACACAATCAGAATAGGTAAATGATTAAAAATTTCAATTACAATGTGAAATTGATTATTAATTTAAATAACTAAAATAAATTTTATTTTCTTGAAATTTTGTAGTCTGAGGGACATGGCAGTGATGATTGGGTTGATGAGGATTTTTTCAATTCCCCTTACCCAATTGTAACAATAAATATGCTTATGATTAAATTGAACAAAGAAATTGTTTGTTTGATTCATGTTAGAAATCAAACTCTTGATATTATAGATAGGATGAAAATATTGAGGCAAGATTTTTAGAGACATCAAATAATAACCATATTTTGAAGTGTTTTTTTATGTAATAAGTTCAATTACTAAAGTTTGTTTCTTAACTTTTACATTATCTAATAGAAAAAATATTTTTCTTTCTTATATATGATTTTTTGGCAAAGACACCATAAAATCCCGCCACACGATCCAACATATACCTATGAGGTTATTCGCTTCTCTGCCTTTGAGTGGTCGTAGTCCCAATAGTCATATTGGATCCACACATTTAGTTGGGTCCCATGACTACATGCCCCTCAAGGAAAACACACAGCCAAGCTCTAGAGGTGGTGACAAAAGTGACCCTATTGATGACACTATGGGTTTGTTTCCTAGATCGTCATATTTTATCAACATGGGGTCAATTCCATGTACATTTTTTGTGAATGAGGAAGTAATTCCAATAAAAACACCAAAAATCCTAAGTGTTTTTTAATATTTTAATTGTTTCATGTTGTCTATGTCAAACATAAATCATCTAGATTATATTTTCAAACTAATGTTGGTATATTTTTCATGTAGGAAACAAATTGTTTTATAAACACATGAACGACAAATCGTTGTTGATTTTTGCACCCACCATACACACAAGGTGGAATTACCAAAATTGCAACCTTCAAAAAGAGCTTATGGACTACCTTGAAGGTTTATTTGGGGTAGATACCTCCATAAAAAATGGAGTCTCCTATGTAGTCAACACATATTTAAAATATGAACAGGAGATGTATAGGGTTCACTTGCAAAAGAGCCCTAGGTATGAGCATCCACCCATGATATCTCGGAGGGAATGAAAGGCCTTCATCGACAATGCAAATGAGAAGAAAATTATAAAAGAAGGAGAAAAACCATCTAGTGCACCAAGGTAGATTACATTTTGAATTAAATGCTTTTAATTTTCTTTATTTTAAAGTAAAATTACAGTATATAACACATTGGAAACTTTTCATAGGTTACCCAACACTTCAAAAGAAACCAAGTCTAGGCTTTAGAAACATGGGAGCCACAAACTAGGCCAGGGCGGGTATTCGAAGTTACAAGCATGAGTTGTAAGTACCCAAACATATTAAAAATATTATTTTTTATATTGCCCTCCAAATTTCTAGTAATTTTCCGAGCCAATAACAAAAACCAATACCCTTATGCAATATAGGTTGATGAGTTCGAAATCCAAGCCACTAAGAAAAACATTCATCTTAGTTTAAATTTCATCTTTCAAGTTGTTTTTGATCTCTAAAAAAACATGGGACAAGCACCAAGATCCAGAAGGAGACAATAAATAAAAATCAATCCACATTAACCTTTCATTACTTATTCAATACAATCATGTTTGATATCGCCCATAAATTTAATGTGTTGCTTTGTTTTAAGTGGGTGAGAAACAATATCATTGAGAATTTCATCAATAATGGATTGAAACAATACCATGGTACTCTAGTTAATCCCCATGATAGTGGGGTGCAACCCCGTGATCTTGCTACAGATGAGACCCACAATGGTAAAATGGTTGTATATCAATCATATGGTTAATAATTTTATACTTATAAATTGTGTACTTCTATTTATTTTTGTGTATTAATTTTTGAATGTGTACTTATAAAATTTATTCTTTCAATGGAAGAGCATGGTGTACATGAGGATCCTCTACCAAAAGAGGAGCACAATGGATCCTTTCCAACAATTTCGACTAGTGCACTAGTGTTTTCACTGCTACAACACCCACCAAAAATTTTCCTATGTTTGAATTTTGGAGCCTAACTTCCATCATGTAAAGTGTCACTTTTGGTTGTAAAGTGTCATTTTATGTTTTCACACATATTTCAAATTTCTATGTCCATGCCTAAGTGTTTTTGGATCGACAATATTGGAAATATCATTCTTTTGAATCATAGTGCACTTTTTAGTCACAAAATCACACTTATATGTCGCAATTGCTCATGCTTTGTTTTTTTCAATTAGAGATTATTTGTGAACTGGAATTTTTTAAGTATATTTCTTTGTCTTGGGTCTTGTATAAGTTTAATTGATTATTTGAGATGTGTGAAGCTTGAACATACCCATAACTCATTGTGTTTTTCCATGTTTCACTCTTCCATACTTAGTCATTTTATTGACCTTGCAAATTTCCCTCAGGGATAGGAAGAGTGCATTGCACACTTATAGAACCTAGTAGTGACTTCCCTTGTTAGGTCTAAATGTGCTCTACACCACCCTAAGCCTTCCCTCTCTCTCTTGTGAATTTTACAATTGTAGTCAGCAAACCCCTCTCCTTGTTGTTTATTCTTCCTCCCTCCGCTAACCCTGCCCTTGGTTTCCTAGTGTTTCACATTGCGAACTTCCAGTGGAAAGTGATGCCCCTTCTTATGCCTTATAATTGTGTTGTGTGCCCTTCTTGTGGCCTTGTCTCTCCTCCTTAGTGTATGGTGCAGTCTTAGTGAAAAGCACTTGCACTCTTGTCTCTTACAACTACACCATATGCTCACCCTATCTCCTCCTCTTCTATAGTTGTACATGGCACAGTCTTAATCAGCATTCCATGCCTCCCTATCTCCTGCAAGTGCTCTCTCTACCCAGAAGGTCCTTCTCTCTCTCCCTTACACCTTGTTGGTATGCGCCTTGTTGGTTTACAGTTGGTACATTTCATGAATCATCATAGAGTAGGATGTTTCTAGATTAATGTTTTCTTTACATGAGTGATTATTACCTATAGGTGTTCTCAGTAAGCATGGAAAAAGAAGTTTGATGAGATATATCAAGTGAATTTGTATAAGAATTAATTCTTGAAGTCAAATGTACAAAGGCATCATGTTGCAACATCTTAAGGAATGTTGGACTATGATGATCAAAGTGACCCGTGAAGACTCCATGACATGTCTATACCCTTTGGAGGATAGAATCCAATCATAATGCAATATATGCACAAAATCTTAAAGACATAGTGGTAGTGACATCACCTCTTAATGAACTTCACGTTACAAGTCATCAAACTCTAGGTCATCAATTTTAATGACTTGTCTTGTTGTCGCCACAATTCGATGATGTAGAAAATGATTATGTATTTTGGGAAAATGTTGTAAACATAAATATTTGGAAAATAAAAGAGACATATATGGACAAAAGAGTCACTAGGAAAATTCCAAAAGTCTTGTGAAATTTCAAAGGTCATATTAGAAGTCAAAGAGACATGAGGGTAGTTCAAGAGTCATGAGGAATATGAAATGGCATCCCTCTTGTTATAAAAGAAGTGTCTTTACTCAAGCAAAGGACTTCTCACCTTGGCTTCTCAAACTAGGGATTAGAGAAAATATTTTTCTTTTGGGGAGAAAGTAGTGGCTTAATGCTCCATTATTAGAGCCGGTGGTGTCTCATTGTAACAATTTATCTTGGATATTTTTCTTAATAATAGAAGCTTTTTGAGCTAACATAGTTTCATGCATATATCATTAATATTGTAAGACTATTCTTTGAAATTTTTTTATATGTGTTTATGTTCTTATGTACCAAATAATTGAATTACTTCATCGGGTTTGGTGCTTATCTTGTTTTGTAACTTCCGTGTTCAGGAATCAATGTAATAAAGTTAATAAAGGGAAAATAATAACCAAGGTCATGGGACATGTATTCCAAGTTTAATGTTGGGAAAAAAACTTAGAGATGGGGATCACTTGTGATTAATTAATTGCTATGGAAATTGGAAAATGGAAATGGCAAAATCATTGGAAACGCATGAGGCATTTATTAGCATTTTATTTATGAAAATAATGGAAAATAGGAGAAAATGGAGGTGAAGGGTCACAGGTTCCATGTGAGGAGGAAAATGAAGAGAAATAATGGAAAATTGAAGAAAATAGATGCCTCAATGATAAAAAGGCTTTTGAGGATAAATTCATAACCTTTTTTTTTCAATTTTAGCTTGGAGATCTCACTTTCTACTCTCTCTCTCTCTCATACTCTTGGACACACAGAGTTTTGTTGGAGCACTATTTGAGGGGTGTGGAATACTTAGGATTTGAAGCAAGAAGGAAAAGGAAAAGTATGAAAGTGCAAGAGGACAGTGGGATCAAAAACTAAAGTGGATTTTTTTTTGCAGGTATCGAGTTGCATATATGATTTCCTTGCTAGTTTTGGCATGCATGGAAGATGCATGTGGTTTCTTGGTTATGAAATTTTATTGGCATGAAGGATGGTTTGGATTTATAGTGGTTTTGCATTGACTTTCCATTTTTTGTATAGCCATGGTGTTGTGGGTTTCTTTCATTTTTTTCCTGGATGGTTCTCATGTTACTTATGGGTGTGGGTTGAGTTATTAGTTCTTGGAAGCCTTGGTTAGACCAACGCTTTGGAAGCCCTGTAACAACTTGGGTTGAGTTACTAGTCTGAAAAATTGGTTGGAAAAAATCTCTACAAGCCCTTGGTGGGTTGAGTTACTAGTCCTTGAATCCCTGGCTGGACAAACGCTCTGGAAGCTCAACAACAATTGTGGGTTGAGTTACTAGTACTAGAAGCCTTGGTTGAAATAAAAGATTTGGAGCCCTGGAAAACTTGGGTAGAGGCTGATTTGGTGATGGTTAGTGATGTTTGGCCATGAGCTAGAATCACTAGTTAAGGGTTGAGGTGGTTTTTCCTCTAAAAGCACTGCTTTGGTTTTGTTTGATTTGTTTCATAAGATCCCACATCATATGAACATAAGGATTATAAACTTATATGAGGTTTAACAAGAAGTACCTGTTAGCACTAAAATCTACCTCAGGCTGAAATGAAGCAAAACTCAAGGCTACATCAAACCACACTCAGCCTCGTAGCTAGCCCTACGAGGACAGGAGAGGGCTCTCTCCGTCAATCTCGAGAAAATAAGCAATAGGATGCGAGATGACTTACAATAAGAACTGATTTTAGGCTAGTAAAGAGATAGGTATGTTTGATTTTTGGTTTTTTGGGTTTTTGCTGGAGTAATGGAAAAACAAATTTTGGGTCCGGGGATAAGGTCAGACCTTTGCAGAGTTCAAGCTGGGGCGAGGTAGGTGATGATCTTGATGCTTTAAATTGGATATATGGATAGATTAGACCGACGAGGAGCTGAAGAGGGCAAAGAAGAACTTGGATCCTCTCCAAACAGCTGAAAACATATAGAACTAACTGAATTCAAAGGCCAAGCATTGTAAACAATGGATTCAACCTTAATCACTCATTCAACTTAGTTCAGAAGCATAATGAAAGGATGGCATACATTAAACATGAAGAAACTTACAGTAAACAAAGAAGAAACACCATCAAGAGCAGAACACCACAAGGATCCCAACAAGTGCCGCAAAACCCCTGATCTTTCCTTAGCCAAAATATGAAAAGTATGTACAATGATATCAAAAGTATCCCAAGAGTCCCACCTGTAGAATGCCTCAGAAATTACAATATATAGATCACTCTAACACCTTTCCCCACCTCTAGGGGTCGAATTCCCTCTTCAGGGATCAGTTTCAACCAATTCTAATCATGGAACTACAATCTAGGCAGCTAACAACTTGCCTCTAAAAGAGTGGAAACTGATCCATTACATGATTTTTTACTCATTTGAGAGTGAATCTTCTAGAAGAGATAAAAACAAGCCAAAGTTACATATCAAACATGAATTTACATCATAAAAACCCAAGAATTCTATCCATAAGCAAAAATGGTCCATAATAGGCGAAATACTGAGCTGGCAGCTGAAAATTCAGAAAAATCTCTAGGTGGGTCGCTCCTGAACTGCGTGGGTCGCTCATGTTCCAGGCTGAATTTGAGGTAGTTCCCGGCATCCAAATTGAGCTCATGATAGCTCGTTGGAAAGCCCGGTATGTTGACTTTCCAACCCAAGTGAAATTTCTGAATTTGGAGTTGATTTGACCCTCCAAAACCTCATTCTCCCAGAGGTACTCCCTGCTGGTGCAAAAGGTGGCAGCAAGGTGATTTTCATGGTGTTTTTGAGCTGTTTGACCATCCAAATTTTGTTGAAATGCTAAGTTGACTTCAGAGGATGCATATTTAACCATGAAAAATCCAAAAATGTAAAAATCTCCTCCAGCAAGTGTCTCAAAAAAATGCGAGCGCATGAGCGCGCGACCCACGTAGCTGCAAAACCTGTTTTTTAGACCAAAAAATTGAAAATGACAAAATTTTCTCCGAATTTGCCCAAATTTGGAGCGGAGGTCCTCCATCATGTGTCCTGCCCAGTCAATGAAGCCTCGGCCAAAATCCGAAGTGGATTAGGCCTTTTCCGCCGTCGAAGTGCTTTGCGCAACCTCCTCTTCATGATCTTCATCCTTGCTTTGCAAACATGCATGCGAGCCCAGTAATGGCCTTTCATGTGGCGAAGCATGTCTTTGTCTCGGTTGGCCTTCGCCAACAGCTTCTCAAGATGTATATTCACCCGCGTGAGTACAGTATCTCTGTCAGCTGGTGTCATGTCACCGGGCCTCTTTCGATTCCACTGCTTGTCCTCACGGATTTGGCGCACCTCATAAAATGTGAGCTCATCCTCGAGCTGTTTGTTGCGCTGCTCCAAATAGTTAATCACCCACTGAGCCTTCTGCAATTGGTCTTTCAGCTGGTCATTCTCGGCCCTTTGCTCCTAGATGACTTCCCTCAGCTTCGAGCTAGGAGAGCCCGTATCAACATCAATGACTGTCATATCGGTGTCCCGGCCTCCTGATGGGCCCTCATCATGCATGGGCCTCTTGCCCCTGTCTTGTACCTATACCTGCACTGAAGAAGAAAGCGAGACCCTTTCCACATCACGTGGAGATAATACTCGCCGTGTCGATGCAAATAAGGCCCTGTGACCTCGCTGATATGTCTGAACCAAAGGAGTGCTGATATGCTCAACCTCAACTCTATCCGGCTGGTGTGAAGGCTCTCCTGCATCATGAACTGTCTCGGGAGGCTGCTGTGGCACTCTGAAAAAGTCTCTAGAAATGAAATCCTCCCAAGTGATTCCCTGCTCTGCCAACTGATGTGACACCAAGATTTTGATCAAAGTGAAATGGTATATACTCCTGTACTGCTGCACTGGGCTCGTCTTCTTCTGCACAAATGTCACCATCCTCTCTATGTTGCGGTGTATGAAATATGGAATATTCATCATACGCACCCTTGTGAAGTGCATCAGCAAACGAATATGGTATGAGAAAAGACAAGCATACCTGCCCTCACAACTAAAATACTGAATGATGAGCCTCATGAGCGGTGCATACTCATCTCTCAAGAATCTGAATGGAAAAAATATGCTCAAGTAAGCCCTATATCCAGTTTTAATGTATGGCTCATAGTGAAATTTCTCTAACTTCTGACCCTTGTTCCATTCCTCGCCCATGTTCGGTATACCAGTAGCTTGAGCAATAGTCAAGGGTGACACAATGAAATCAACCCCAGCAAGGCTTACCCGACCATCCCATAAATGAAGAACAAACAGGCGGGCCAATTCACGATGAGGCCGGGTTTGTGCAACCATCTCACAAAATCTGAAACATGACAAGAATCGAAAACAATCCATAGCTAATGGACATGCCTGCAACCGAGCCAAAGAAGTAGGCTCCTCTCTGCGATGATCACCACTTCTATGATCTCTGCGGGACCCCCGTGGCACATTACCTTCAGTCACCGAATCACTGCCTGACCCTGGCTCATATTCTGACTCTGTTTCTGACATAGCTCTAACCAAGCTTTTGGCAATGTGTATACTGATATGAAAGCAGTGCAAACAAAGTTAGGATGTATGTTTCAACACCCAATCAATATTCCCACCGTCAAAGCACCATAAGGAAACAAACCATGGATAAAATCTCTGTTTTAGATGGATTGGAAAAAAGGCACAATCTCTGTGTTTCAATGCAAGTGAAACTTTGATCAAAGGGAGCGGGCAACTTTCAAAATTTTGAACAAATATTATCAAAGGAGAGCATGGCATCAATAGAATGTGTTTGTCTATGAGTAATAACCACAAAGGTCTCAATGGGCAGTTAGAAACAAAGTCATGAGAATGTTTTTACATTGGGCAGTGAGACTGATTACAACCACAGTCACCATGGAACAAAGGGTTTAAACATGGTATAATAATAGCAATGGTCGCAATGGCATAATGGGCATGAGAGCAATATGGTTTTGATATTATATGCAAAGCTGGATGTATCACTGCCATAAGATAGCAAACAAACTCATTCAACCATTCATTTTCATTTTAAAACCCTGAAAACAATAATGCTATGACTGTGGGGTTTCAAATCCTCCGTTTGAACATTTGAAACCACCAATGATGCCACCAAAGCATTCAAAAACATCAAGCAATTGATAGAAACCTGTTTGAAGGCCAGTTGAATCGATTCCAAGCAAGACTGGGCGCTCAGAATGAATTTCGAAACCCTGTGTCTGCGTGGGTCGCTCACCATCTGCGTGGGTCGCTCGGCCCAGGTGGGTCGCGCCCCTTGCAATTTCACACTGCTGAAATGGTCTGCGTGGGTCGCTCTGCCCAGGTGGGTCGCTCGGGCCCCAGGTGGGTCGCTCGAGCCCCAAAACTCTGTCCACGCAATTCAAAACTTGAAATCGGCCCTCCAAACTTCAAAACGCGATTTGGGTGTTGTGGTTTGGTTCAAATGAAACTTGTTTGGCTTTTATACATGTTACAAATATCTTCACAATCAGATTTTGTTTCAAATCTAATTGCAAACCCATATTACAAATGTTTTTGTAATTTCACTTTTGGCTTTTCAAATACAAACTTCTTTTGGCTTTTTTGAGGTCGATACTAATGATTTTGCTATCTTCTTGTAGGGATATGGCTATCTCGGCTAAGGAAGAGACCAGGGGTCTGCCTTTGACAATTTCTTCTTGGCGGAATAATTACAATTTATTACAAAATGATAATGAACAATTTCTAGTTCCAAAACAGAGTTTTGGACTAGAAATATTTTTTTTTTAAATGCTGATGATAATAAAATAAAAATCACAAATGCAGAACTTTCCTCACCTTGCAGGCTTTATGACTAATATAAAAATGACTCAAAAACCCTAGACACTAAGACCTAGGACACTTATTGACATTTTTAATGACCAGAAATGAAATGAAAATGACTATGAATGATTTTTTGAGGAAAATTTTTAAAATAGCACTGCAGGTGTAGACATGAGGAAACATAAGACGACAGACCCCTTCGTCAGTCCATGGCATGATCCTAGTGAAATGCAACAAAGTGGAACAAGCGAGACACCTAATAATGAATATGAAAAAGACGAAATGATCACTGACAGAGGGCTGCAAAGGCCGACTCTAACAGTACCAATGAATTCTCATAATATTTTTCATAACACCAATTAGGTCATGGATTCATTAACCATACATTCATTAATTAAAATGTGATAAGATCTGTTAGCCCCCCTATGAAATTTTTGACAAGTAACTAGGGGGCTAAATTGTTTTTGAGCCTTCAAGGAATGCATTTCCTCTGAAAATACAGTCTCCTTGAAGCCTCTCTGTGTCTTTTATCCTTTGATGGTTTCCCCTCTGCTGATTCCCCTTTTAAAGCCTCTCTGCTGATGAAGAAATGCCCAAAGACCTCCTTCCTCCTTTATTTTTCCCTCATTTGACCTCTTTTTATCCCCCCTTTTCTCCCCTTCTATTCCCCCATTTACTCCTCAAATTCCCCCAAAATCCCCTTTAAAGTCCCCCCTAGCCTTTGCTTAGCCTTTCTTCCACTTTCCCTTTCTATCGTTTCCCTTTTAACCCCTCAAAACCCATCAAAACGGGCCCAAAACCCACTTCCCGACCATGTTATAGGGCTTAGCCCCCTACCGCAAACCCCTTTCCAACCACTTCCCCACATATGACCCCGCGCCAGGACCAAGTGCTTAAGTCCAGGCGCTAATCGCAATCGGAAGTCGGGCGGGTGAGAAATCCCTTTGTAACGTTGAAAATCCCCGATGCGATCCATTTATAACGTTAAGTCCCGTGGCAGGTTATTCACCGTCGATCTGTTGTTTTGATCCAACGGCGGAGCGCCAATCGCAAACCCATTCCCGATCGCAATCGAAACATGTTAAGTCCGCCCCCCGATTGAGGCCTTCTGATTGGATCACGGCCATCCATTCGTTTCGCGATCCAACGGTCCCGTGCTAATCGCAACACCCCCTCCGATCGATCGCAAGTCTTTCTGTCACCGCCCCGATTGCATTTGAACCGTCAATATGCCTCGCGATCCGACGGCCCTCTGCTGATCGCAAGTCCCTCTGCTCCTCCTCCGATTGCGTGCCCTCCGATTAAATCCCCACCGTCTGTTTCTTCCTAGATCGACGGTCTGCGCTTAATCGCATGACCCTCCCCGATCGCAATCGCAAACCATTTCGACTGTCCCCTGATTGCGATTGAGCGATTCAATCGCAGCCGTCCATCCTCGTGCAAATCCGACGGCCATCGCAAGCCCTTTTTTTCCCCCTCCGATTACATCTCCACCGTTGATCTGGTCCGAATCGGATGGCCTGCATTCAATCGCTTAGTCCTCTCGATCGCGATCACTTTTCTGTTGGTCTCCCTTCCGATTTAATCTTGGCCGTTGATCCACTCAGATCCAATGGCTCAGATCTCGTCGCCCCCCGCCTGCTCTCCCCCTCTGATTAAATCCCAGCCGTCCATCCTTCCCGCGATCCTACGGCTATCGCTCAATCACAATCTCCCCTCCGATCGCAATCGCAAGCCCGTCTGTCTGCCTCCCGATTGCATCTCCGCCGTCCATTCTCCCAGATCTGACGGTCCTACGCCAATCGCAAGTCTTCCCGATCGCTGATCGCTCTGTCCCTCCGATTACATCTGAACCGTCGATCTGATCCCCGATCGGACGGTCAGCGCTCAATCGCAAGAACCCCCCCGATCGCAATCGCAAACCATTTTGTGTGACCCCCGATTGCGATTGAGCGATTGTATCGTGACCGTTCGTCTCTCCCAGATCTGACGGTCCTTGTTCAATCGCCCTCCACCTCCACTGGGTCCCACTTCCATGGCCTCCGCTCCATTGTTTTCCGTATTTTCTTTGTAATTCGCCCAAAGTTCATTGTTGGGCTTTTACATTGATTAACTGTCTCCTCCGCCATTTTCACTATTCCTCCACCGCTCCACCACCTTTCCTCTGGCCTCTGTAGCATTTCTCCACCACCACTGCTGGGTTCTTAACAGGTTTATCCTATGATGCAGATTAGCACAGAGAGGCCATTTTAGCTGGCCTGCGAAGCAGCAGAAACAGGTTTCAAAGGGATTAATGCGCATTATTGATGTAGTTAACGTCTAATCCCACAGTCAAAGGATTCAAGCAAAGTTTGAAGACTTAAGCACGCAAAGAGTCTTATCTGTGTTTAAATATCAGCAGAAGTACTCTCCTCCAAAAGGACACCCTCCTACAAGAAATCTCCATGCCCCTCGAGCTCTTAAACGATTAATTACGCCGACTGAAGCTCATCTAAGACAGTCGGACAGCAGTAATGGCGCATGGAGAGACCTGCAGATCATCCCACCCAGTTCATTTATTTCAGCATGGCTAGCACAGAGCTCCAGACATCCGAAGGACTTCACGAAACACCAGAGGTCAAAATCTGACCTGACAGAGCCTCCGAACAGTCTACAGGGTACATACAGTGCTGCATTCTGCCATTAAGCAGTATGGGCGTGAACACTTCCGCCTCACTGTATTAATGAGATTCATTTATTGTATATCCTACCTCTGTTGCTTCCTCTCCTCCTATAAAAAATCCCTGAGAACGAATTGTAAAGGTTGTTGTTGTTGCCTTGCTGGGCATATTGCTGTTAGAGGGATTCATTCTTGACTGTTAGAACAGTTGTGGGAGGAAGTCGCAGAGTAGTTTGTATGTAATAGGCCGGGAGGAGAAAGTCTGTACTGTATTAGCCATTCAGCCATATTGTACATGACTGGTGTTGCATCAATTAATCGAAGCACATTTCACAGGATCCTGGTCTATTACTATTGGTGATGTTCTTCTTTACTCTGTTTATTACATTTCCATATTGTTTCATGTTCTTCTGGTAGGCATCAGAATAATGGTATCTGATCCTCGTTAGGTGCCCCATGTCATTCGCTCTCCCTACTCATAAGCTCGCTTTATGTTCCAACAAGAGTACCCGTGGGTTTAATAAAGGCAGCGGATGTTATTGCCTGCTGGCTGATGTATGAACTTGGGGGTTTGCCACTTGGATGTTTCTTTGTCAAATCTTTTCTCTGTTTTTCCCTTGGAGTTGCTAAAGCAGATCTAGAGTTAAATGACCTCTGGTCTGATCTATAAGCTGCCATTTTGTCCACCTTTGAGAGCTGCCTTTGAGTATGTCCAAGCAGGTCTGGAGTTAAATGACCTCTGACCTGATCTATAGACAGAAAATTGGTTGTATTTCCTTCTTTCACTTTCTCTCCTTAATGTTCCATCCCGCCATCTCCCTAAAAGATCCTTTAGCGTAGATGACTTTCCCTTTGAAAACCTTGGCTAGTGGATGCAAGTAATTTCCTTTCATGACTCCATAGCCCAATGGATGGCACGGTCTTGGCCTATCCTCTTTGCTGAAGCCTCCTGCTGTTCTGTTCCTTTTCTTCCCACTGCTTTCTCAGTCTGTGATCTCCTAACCAACCCAGCGACCCTCCAACCAAACCATTTAAAACCCCCCTCTGTGCTTCATAACTAGCCTAACATCTCATCTTGAGCCTCAAAGATATATCATTCTTTGTTTTATTGGAGAGATCCCTCTCCAGGTCCAGGAGGGCTAGATCCTAGTGCCCCAAAGTGGTTTGATGTTGTCTCATCTTTTGGTATTGCCAAATCTGCCAAAACATGGGAACCCCAACATAATGGTGACTCCGCTGGGGATCAGATCAGTCAGCTTTGATTTGGCAAACCACTGTGGTGGACAGTAAGTTGTGAATCATCCACCTGGCGACTCCACAATTCCTGAATGATTAAAACACTCCGCTGGTAATTAGTTGGCCACTGATTATTTGTGGTTTCACATAAGACTCCATTGGGAGACCATGTCGCAGTACAACATCATCCATGTCGAAGATCCAGTCACTTCGCTAATGGAAGACTCTGAACAATGTACAGAAATAGATCCAAGCCTCATAGCAGAGTTTCGGAGTGGAGTAGCGAGTGTACTGGCAGAAATTGAATGGGAGGACCTTCCAAAGGTTGTCCCTATTGGCTCAGCACTCAATCATCTACCTGTGATTAAGAAGATGTTTCTTGATTTGGTGGTTGACAGATATGAAGCTGAGCTCGAACTTTTAAGCTCACAAGAGATATCCTACGAGTTCAGAGACCCGAGGGCCTTTTTGGAAAGTCTCCCGCCCCCTAAAAGAGAAGAAATTCCACTGCTCTTTGAAATACAAGTAGAAGATGATTCGGCTCCCAAGAGCCACCTTGAAGATGTAGTGGAAGAAGCAACAGTCAAAGCTGCCCAGGAAGAAGACAGCCTACCAACCATGGCAGGCCAGAAAGAAGAAAGCATACATCAAGTGTTCGTTGATCCTGTGGCAGAATACATGGAGGCCCTGATTCGCTCAAATACTCCAGCGTTGATCCTTAGCAAGGGCCAGATTCATTAGAAATGGTCACTACTGATGGTGACCACAGTTTTGAAGAACCACAAGCAGAGCACCCTGTGGTCATCTCTGACAGGCAGCCAGTGCTCATATCCTTTTTCACTACTACTTGACTGGCTGTATTGGCTTTATCATATCACCTAGAACATCAGAGATTTCCAGTTAGAGTAGGGTAGGTAGGAAAGCTCAATAAAGCTCAGCCTATGAGCAAGTAGATTAGTTGTTTAAATTTCTGTCTTAGAATGTAGAGAAGAAACCTGCTAGACAGTCTAATCCTAGCAGGTAGTAGTGTAGGTAGAGAAGCATGTGAGACCAACAGTCTAATCTGGTCTCATGGAGTAATAAGGGTAGAAGTAGAATAGGTTTATTTTTCCTGTTTGTAAAACTTAATGATGTAAAGGGTCTGCAAGTCCAAATGCACCCAAGAAGAAAGATTATAGGACTATAGTGTGGGTAGCTAGTTGTTTGGAAGGATTGTACTGCTGATATGTTGTCTTCATAGTTTGTGGCAGCTGATCAAGAAAATAAATGGATGGTTCAAGCTGCAGGCATCTGGCCTACACCAAGAGATCATCTTCTGGTTTCTTGGCTCCTTCAAAAAGAAGCCATCCCCATGTGGAGCCACTGTTAGCCCCCCTATAAATTTTTGACAAGCAACTAGGGGGTCTAACAGTTTTTCGAGCCTTCAAGGAATGCATTTCTCCGAAAAATACAAATTTCTCCTTGAAGCCTCTGTGTCTTTTATCCTTGATGTTTCCTCTCAACATTCCCCTTTTTAAAGCCTCTCTACTGATGAAGAAATGCCCAAAGACCTCCTCTTCCTCCTTTATTTTTCCCCATTTGACCTCTTTTTATCCCTCTCTTTTCTCCCTTTCTATTCCCCATTTGGCTCCTCAAATTCCCCCAAAATCCCCTTTAAAGTCCCCCCTAGCCTTTGCTTAGCCTTTCTTTCACTTTCCCTTTCCTACGTTTCCCTTTTTAAACTTCAAAATCCTCAACAAAACCTGCTCAAAATCAATGAATACAAGTTAGGGTTTATCTCTACCAAATCTCTCTTTCCACCATTTCATATGAGGACTCTCACAGACTGGCATGAAAGTCTAAAAAGAATGAATCTGAAGTCATGTGAGAACTCTTTTATAATGCTAGCAAATCATGTGAATTCAGTCAGGTTATCAAGTCCTGCTGCAAGTTATTCACTGCTGACTGTTGTTTTATCCCATGCTGAGCGCCTAATCGCAAACCTGTATTCTCATCGCAATCGAACATGTTAAGTCCGCCCCAATTGAGGCCTTCTCGATTGATCAATACGACCATCCATTCGTTTCGCGATCCAATGGTCCCGTGCTAATCGCAACACCCTCCGATCGATCGGCAAGTTCTTCTGCCACCGCCCCGATTGCATCCGAACCGTCGAATATGCCCCGCGATCCGACGGCCCTCCGTTGACTGCGTGTGTCCCTCCTCGCTCCTCCGATTGCGTGCCCTCCGATTAAATCCCCACCGTCGTTTCTTCCTGCATCTGCTGCCCGCGCTTTAATCAAGATGACCCTCCCCCATCGCAATCGCAAACCATTTCGGGATCGAAGTCTCCGGATTACTTGAGTGATTCAATCGGTACCGTCCATCCGTGAAAATCCGATGGCCACCGCAAGCTCTTTTTTCCTCCCATTACATCTCCACCGTTGACCGTCCCATCGATCGTCCGCATTCAATCGCTTAGTCCTCCCGATCGCGATCGCTTTTCCGTTGGTCTCCCTTCCGATTTAATCTCGGCCGTTGATCCACTCGTATCCAATGGCTCTGGATCTATTTGCCCCCACCGCTCTCCCCTCCTGAATAAATCCCAGTTACTCATCCTTCCCGCTATCCCCACCCGTCATCGCCAATCGCAATCTCCCTCCGATCGCACCCAGAAGCCCGTTCGTCCGCTCCCTGACAGTACCTCGCCGTCCATTCTCCCGTATCCGACGGTCCCACGCGACCGCAGCCTTCCCGATCGCCGATCGTTCGTCCCTCCGATTACATCTGAACCGTCGACCCGATCCTCGATCGACCCGCTCGCGCTCAATCGCAAGACCCCCCCCCCCGATCGCAATCGCAAACCATTTTGTGTGACCCCCGTATCGCGACCGAGCGATTGTATCGTGACCGCCCGCCCCCGTATCCGACGGTCCTTGTTCAATCGCTTCTCCACCTCCACCGGGTCCCACTTCCATGGCCTCCTCGCTCCATTGTTTTCCGTCGTATTTTTGTAACGGCCGAAAGTCTATTGTTGGGGCTTACGATTGATTAACCGTCTCCTCCTCCATTTTCACTATTCTCTCCACCGCTCCGCCACCTTTCCCTTCCGGCCTCCGTAGCATTTATCCACCACCACATCGCCGGGTTCTTAACAGTTTATCTTATGCGATGCAAACTAGCACAAAAGAGGTCATTTAGGCCGGCCTGGCGATGTACAGAACAGTTTCAAAGGGATTAATGCGCATTATTGATGTAGTTAACGTCTAATCCCACAACAGTTGATTCAAGCAAAAGCTCAAGACTTAAGCACGCAAAGAGTCTTATCTCAGAAGCTTAAATATCGTTGTAAGTATTCTCCTCCAAAAGGACACCCTACAAGAAATCGGTGCCCCTCAGAGCTCGAAACGCATTAATTACGCTGCACGCATCAAGCTCATCTAAGACAATGGGACAGTGCATACATGGAGAGACTGCTATAGGATCATCCCAACCTGGGCTTCCATTTATCATGAAAGATGGCTAGCACGTAGCTCCGTACATTCGAAGGACTTCACGAAACACCAGAGGTCAAAATCACCCGACAGAGCTCCCATCACCACAGTGGTACATACGTTAAGCCGCATTCGGCCATTAAGCGCATGGGCGTGAACACTTCCGCTCAAATGTCTACGAGAGTCCATTTATCAGTGATATCCTACCTCCGTTGCTTCTCTCCCATAAAAATCCTTGAGAACGACCAGCGTTGTTGTTGTTGTCGTTTGCCGGGCATATTGTCACAAGGGATTCATTCGAACTCGTTAGAATGGCCTTGGAGAGAGTTGCTATAGTAGTTTGTATGTAATAAAGCCAGAGGAGAAGTCTCTGACCGTAACAACCATTGAGCTTATTGTATATGACTCCGGTTTCAACATCTATTAATCGAGCACATTTCACAGATCCTCGTCTATTACTATTGGTGATGTGTTTTCTTACTCGTTCATTACATTTTCATGCCGTTTCATGTTCGCCGGGTAGGCATCGGTATCAATGGTATATGATTCACCCTTGTTAGGTGCCCTATGTCGTCTCAAGGCTTCTCCCTACCTTTATGTTTTCTCGCTTTATGTGTATCTAAGAGTAAATTGCAGGGGTTTAACCAAGGCAACGGATGTTATTGTCAACAGCCAGCGATGAACTGGGGTTTGCCTCTTAAATGTTACTTTGTAATCTTATCTCCTCGTTCTTTCCCTGGAGTTGCGCAAAGCAGACTCCGGGAGTTAAATGACCTCTCGTCCGATCGATAAGCCGCCCTCGTCCACTCTCAGAGCCGCTCGAGAGGTTCAAGCAAAGTCCGAGCAAGAATGACCTCTCGACCACTCAGAGCTAAAATTGGTCGTCTTTCCTTCTTTCACTTTCTCTCCTTAATTTTTCACCCCCACCATCCGCCCTAAGATCCTTTAGACACTTGCTCCTCGGAAGCCTTTGGCTATGGGATGCAAGTAATTTCCCTCTCATGACTCCATACCAATGGATGGCATCGTCTTGGCCTATCATCTCGTCGAAACATCCCGCTCGCTTTGTTTCTTTTCTCTATCACTTTCCCGCCTATGATCTCCTAACCAACCTCAAAGAACCCTTCCAACCAAATCATTTGAAACCCCTTTGTGCTTCATAACTAGCCTAACATTTGATTTTTGAGCTTTAAAGATATATCATTCTTTGCTTTATTTGGAGAGATCCCTCTCCGGGTCCAGGAGGGCTAGATCCTAGGGCGCCAAAGTGGTTTGATGTTGTCTGATCTTTTGGTATTGCCAAATCTGCCAAAACATGGGAGCCCCAACAAGATCCATACATAAATTATTCATATAACCATGCTTATAGTCAGCATATAACTAGGTAGATAACAATGATAGAACATCCATTAAATCCACATAATAAGAAGTATAATTACTCATCAAAGACAAGAGGAACTCAGATCTTATTAACCATATACAAAATCCAACCAAGTAAAGGACATCCACATACCCCCCTACCATATATTGGCTGAACCAAATTCTTATTTTAGCCAATCACCCTCATGCCATATTCCAAGCACGAATGTGGGATCTCATGGGATAAACCCTTCCATAAACTATCAAGGGAATACATAGGTTAAACCACCTCCACACTTACCATACCATGATATCACCCAAACCAAACCCAAGATCACAAAACCAAACCAAGCTTAGATGCCTCAGAATTCCTTCACCATCCCTTGACGAATTTTCCTTTCTCCACCCACCTGTCGAGGGCTTAGCGGAGAAAAAAAATCTCCTCCCCCAACCCTTCGGATTTTCCTGAGACTACCTCACCTAAATCCAAAACCTTATAGAAATCCAAAGCTCAACCAAGAAATAATCACATCACACCATGGCTATTCATAAATGGCAAGGCAAGGCTAAAACCATTGTCAAAAACTCAGAAAAACCAAATCCAATGATATCAAATGAACCAGCATACACACGCACATACAATGCATGCAAAAAATAGCTAGGAAATCATACATGAAACCTGTTACCAGTAAGTATTCCCATTAAAGATTCTTGATCCAACCTTTCCTTCATGTATTCCTGCTTTCCTTGTCCTTCCTTTGCTTGCTTGCTTTCCTTCTCCTCTTGGTGCTCTTCTCCTCTCTGAGACTAATTCTAATTATTCTAAGAGAGGAGAATAGCACCAAGAGGATAAGGAGAAGAGAACCAAGAGGAGAATGAGGAAATGAAGGAAAATAGCACCTTCATTTCCTTTTCCTTGTTCCTTTTCTTAGTCTGACAGAGGAGAAGAGCACCAAGAGGTGAAGCAAAGAAATCAAGCAAAGGAAGGACAAGATCACCTTGAGGAGAAGGAGAAGGAGAAGAGCACCAAGAGGAGAAGCAAAGAAAGAAAGCAAAGGAAGGAAAAGAGCACCTTGAGGAGAAGGAGAAGGAGAAGAGCACAAGGATGAGAAGGAGGAAAGGAAGGTGATCTTGTCCTTCCTTTGCTTGCTTGCTTTTGTAATATCCCAAAATGGGGGTGCAGAAATATATGAACACAATAATGAAAGAGCAGTGATAAATCAACTTATAAAATATAAGAAGAGCATATAGCCATCATATTAATGTCATAGTAGCAAATTTATACAAGATATTGAGGAAGTAATCACTCAAGTTAGGCAACACAAGCCTCAAGAGAACATGTACATGAAATATGAAGAACACTACTACACAAATAATGCCCAAGGCTATGACAGCACAGTTTTATTAGATATAACTACTGCCAGAGAATTTCAATACATATATCTGTAAATATATGGCTCATATAATGTTGGGAGTAAATATATAACCTCCCAAACACAATTCTGAGACAATCCGGAAAGGATTTCCTGAAATATGCAAAAAGTACAAAATGTTGGAGTGCAGCCCTAGGGCTGAGTAGCAGCTGCAACTACAGATATGGATGAAGATGGTTGTAGATGATACATGTGATAAAAAAATCTTATCCAATGGATCTTCCAAGTGAAAGGCTGATCCTAACACTGAAGATCTCACCCTCCAATCAATCACTGCAACCCCTCACTGCAAATGGTCATAGAAATAACACAGTCACTGAGGGATACTACACTGTAGGTAAAATAAAATATGTTGGACAAGTGCCAAGATGTGAAATAAGCTCCAGGATCTTCCTCACTGATCTCCCAAAGGGAAAGGAAGCTTCCTCCTCTGAAAAGCTAGCTCCAGAAGTGGTGTTCTCAACCCTCCACTGCAACACCCTGCAACACAACCCAGCTCTAAACAGAAACTGCACTGTAGCTAAAGGAGGTAGCTTGGCCTCAAGCCTGAATGTGTATAAATGAAGTTAAATATCCCTCAAGTGGCCTCTCAAGAAAGGAAAAGGAATTCCTAAACATGAATGCCTTGTGCTAAGCAGCACAACAATCTCAACTAAAGAGTTGAAGAAAGCACAATAGTCATGCAGACCATAAATTCAATAATTCATAACAGATCTTGCTATGGCTGCCTTTCCCTACTTATAAAAAAGTGGAAGCCTTCTCACCTTGGGTACCACTCATTACGGTTTACTCCACCAAGGAATCTTCCTCCCACTATCACTGCTGTTGGGCCAGAATTGTGAATTATGGATAAATCATGCTTCCCTAAACATGTGCTAGTCTAGAACAACAGGTGAAAGACTATACAACTATTTCTCCTAACTCAGAAAAGATACATAGAGAGGATTGGAGGCTTACTTTTTCAGTCGCTTCCAAATGGCTCCTTCTTTCGCTTCTGTTGCAGCTTCAAATTCAAGTGGTTTTTTGGGCTGAATGTTTCCTGTAAGAAAGAACACTGAAACAAAAAAAGATGCAATAATATATATATATATATATATATATATATATATATATATTCAGGCTATTTAGCTAAATCAGTAAAGCATAAACTATAAACCTACATTGCATAGCAGGTACAATGAAGGTTACTTGCATATGCAACGCACTGTCTCAACCCAGGGAGTGCGTTGGGCGCAATTCAAGTTTATGGGTTTCAAGTTGTGCCTAAAATTTGCCTAGTTTTTTGCAACGAATGGAATCTAATGAATCTTATGGTTGTATTTCAGGTTTCCATCAAATTATAATGATGATTACATGGAGGGAAAGATAACATGAAGAACAAGATATGATTTCCTTGAATGATTCGGGTACTGTAAGAGCCCTAAGAGATTGTGGACTACTTAAGTACTTCAAATTGTCAGGAATGAGGCAAAAAATATTAGAACTCTTGGATTTCTTAGTTCAAGCATGGGATCCATCCATAGAGGCATTTCACATTAAGAACAAAGTGGTTCCCATAACATTTGAGGACATGTGTTTTCTCACAGGTTTGTCGAGGAGAGTTTTTCCCATTTCTCTCACAGGGTCTACCGTTGGAGGAGAGATAGTGAGGGGTTATGTTATGCAGTATTGCTATCTAGGGTAGAACCTAGCAAAGATGGAAAAATAAACATCCGAGATGTCAGGGATTTTCCTTTTAGAACCATCCTTTTCACGATCTCTAAACTTGCTAGCACCGTTACACTACATGTAGCGAAAAGATCGTATATGCAGTATGCACTAGAGTGCTTAGAGCCAATAGTCTTCAACTGGTCTGAAGCTATTCTATCTCAGATAAAGGAACAAATGAACAAAGAAAAGGGAGGAAGGAAGAAAATTTTTAGTTATGGTTCAATCCTTATCTCCTTCGCTTTGGAACGGATTCCACTAATGCAACCACAACATGTAACACTGGATCTATCTAGTCCTAAAGATCCTCGAATGCAGAGATGGGTAGAACTCATGGGTCAGCATGCAGGCCAATCGACCGTTGTGTTCTATACTACATTCTTCGCCTAGTTTCGGTGACAGATCGTCGCCATTGATGAGTATGCATACGCAGGCGTCGACTTCTGAGGAGATCCAGTTTTGGTATTACCAGAAGGCGCTTAGTGGGGTGCAATAGGTAAGAATGATTTGACCATATTTTTTTATTTTTCTAAGGTTTATACAATGTTTTTATGTTTTTATTTCTTTCCAAGACTAAAATAAATGTTTGATGTAATGCATATATCGGTCGTGTTCAACCTGTAGAGGAACCAAAGTGCAAAGCAGATGCGCCAACATAGAGGGCTGTCGAGAGAGAAGTCCTTCAGGACCTTGATATGGCTGAGACTCTTGCTGAGCTTCAACAACACATAGAGGGGTTGACCTTCGGGATTCTATATTTCCATATCGAAGAGCTTCCCATGTGACTTTAGCGACACACTATTGGGGTTCCTAACTGTTGGATGTGATTGCTCTGTAGGATTTTTATATCTATAGCATACTACCATGAGCACCACTAGTTTAATTGTGACATTCTGCATACATTTTGAGGTCAGATGACCAATGTGTCTTGGGCACATATTTTTTAAAAACCTATAACTATCTATCTATATGATTTCAGAGTTTTTCCTATGTTTAATGTGCAATCCTATTCAATGATGTGAATGTTTTCTTTACCTATGTTGCAAATGTCTCTCTAAAACTTGATTAGCTAATGAATCAGTCAATGTGTTCAAATTTTTGGAAATGTGTTGATATTGAATGAAATCAAAATGTCTTTCCAAAAGTCAAACTCTTAGGAAAAATCTAAGAAGTGTTGGATTTCTAACAGTATAAACACTAGTAAGTTGTAATACTACAAGTTATGAGTCTAACCTTATGATTATGTGGTTAATACCAAATGAAATGGCATCAGAGAGAAATTCAATCAATGTGCTATAATCAGCGATATTGTTTGTTGATCTACCAATATAAATCCCTCGAAAACTCACTAACTTGTCGTTCGGAGTGAAAATGGCCCACGCTGCAGAGGATAGATTCTGCATACTACGACTAGCACCATCAGCATATCCAACAAATGGTTCTGAATATTCAGACATCTGCGATAAAATGTAAAGCAGATTAATAACGTCAAGAGAAATCTAAAAAAAAATTAAGATAGTGAATGCAAATCAACAACATATATACAATATAATACAAAAAATTACTACGCTCATGATTAAGCATAGTGATGTTTAAGATACAACTGATTTCTAGGTTGAGCCAATGGAATCCCATCGTAATCAACTAACTCATAAGCACCCTTAGCAAGAACTCCTTTGACAATATAGGGGCCATGCCACAATGGCTTGAATTTCCCTGTACCTATTACATCAGCTTCTTGATCATAAAGAAGGACCAAGTCGCCCTCTGAGTAGATGCAAGGCTGGACATTTTTGTCGTATTGCACCTTTATACGTCTCTTATATGCTTTGTTTGCCAATTGGGCTTCACGTCGTGTTTCATCAATATGGATGAGGTTAAGGAGACATGCTTCTTCTTCTGAGGTGTCAGGTAACAAGTATATTGCAAGTTTTAATGATGATATTTTTCATTGGATTTTTAAGATAGCTTCCAGACCATAAACTAATTGAAAAGGACTAAATCTAGTTGTGTTTCTCACCGAGGTTCGATAAAATTTTTTTAACAGACTCAAGTTATCCATTTGACTGTGGATAATAAGGAGTAGAATTATCATGTGACAATCCTAACTTGGTAGTCAATTCAGACATCATATGGTTGCAAAAATGCTTCCCATGATCCTTAAATATAGCCTGTGGGACCCCAAACTGTGCAATAACATGGTTGAAGAAAAACAATGCACCTATTTGTCCTGTGTTATTGAATGTAGGCATCGCTTCGGCCCATTTGGTAAAATAGTTGACTACAATGATAATATAACCATGCCCCCTGAACGAAGGAGGGTTACAGGATGCATTGGCGCTGGTGGTTTTTACGATAAAAAATTTGGCATGCATGACAACTTCTGATTGTGAGGATGTAATCTCGAAAAATATTAGGCCAAAATTAACCAACGTGGAGTATCTTCTGCGTGGTAGCATATCCAGATAATTTTCCACCACAAGCCCCAGCATGACAATGATTTAATACTTTTTCGGCCTCCTCATGAGTGCGGTACCTCCTTAAAATGGTATCGACACCACGAAAATAAAGTGTATCACTGATGATCAGATAATCTTTGGCTTGGTATCGAATACGTCGTTTTTCAGAGAAAGAGGTATTAGGTCACAAAGTTTGGGTTTGGAGATAAATGATGAAATGCCCATACCAAGGATCATATGATCTGATCAGAAACAGAGACTTGTCTGGAATAGATGGTTTCAACGTAGTAGCAGTACTATCAGAGGGAAGGTCGCAGAGAAGCTCAGCCAAAACTAAAGACTTCTTTGACTTGGATTTTATGAATTCCAAATAAAATTCCTTCAAAATGACAACCCATTTTATATATTCCCCCCCCAGCAATTGACGTGATAAGATATAAGTCATTGGGTTGCAATCTGAAACTATTGTTGTTTTTCGGAGCAGGATATAATGGTGAAATCTTTGGACAGCTTGAACAGCTGCCAAGGCAAGCTTTTCCATGTATGAGTACTTAACTTCTGTATCATTGCGATTACGATTCAAATAATAGATTGGATGTTCAATTCCATATTCAACTTGGACCAAAACCATAGCGATATTTGTTTTAGCCGCGACGATATATAGGAAATAATCATTGTGATAATTAGGAGTATACGTTAATGACGCTCAAACAAGAGTATCCTTGACAACATCAAAATAATCTTTTGCAACTTGATCCTAATGGAAGGGAACCCCCTTTTTCAATAATCGAGTAAATCCTTTAGCCATTTTGGCGTAGTTTGGAATGAACCTTCTCAGAAAGTTAGCATTTCCTTGAAGTTTCTATATTTGAAGTAAGTTTGATGGTGTAGGCAAATCAAGAATGGCCTGAACCTTTAGTGGGTATATTCGAATTCCTTATTTTGATACTATGAATCCAACCAATTGATAGAACCAAAAAAAAACACACATTTATGTGGATTGAGGAGTATATTGTAGTGTTGGCAGCGTAAGAAAATGGCTCTCAAATGCAACTGGTGATTAGTCTGATTTTTTGAATGTGTTGGTAAATCATATAGATATGGTTGAACAATGTTCTTGATGTCATTAAAATCATAATCCATTACTCTCTGAAAAGTTTCCCCAGTGTTCTTTAAACCAAACAGAAGTTTCTTATATGCGAATGTGCCCTAGGGATAGATGAATGTTGTCTTATGTTGGTCATGTGGGTGGATATTGATTTGATTGTAGCTGGAAAATCCATCCATGAATGAGAATATTTCGCATCCATCACAATCGTCAATAATCTGGTCGATAAAGGGAGTGGGATAGTTTTCTTTTGGACAAGCATGATTAACATCCTAATAATCGACGCACAGTCTAATGGTTCCTTGTTTTTTCATAATGGGAACGATATTGAAACCCACTCAGTTAGTGGAACATGGTAAATGAAACCAGCACGCAAATTTTTTTCAACTTCTGCTTTGATGGCAACGAATTTCTTTGGATGAATAGGACAAAGCCATTGGCGCACCGGTTTGACATCAAGATAAATATTAATAGTGTGTTCAACTATACTAGTATCTATGCCTGGAATTTCCTCGTAAGACCAAGAAAATACGTCACAAAATTCATGAAATATAGAGCGATATGAATCAAGTTATGTTGGAGAACAAGACACACCAACATGAATATTTTCTACAATACCTGGTTTGGTCGAGATATCGATAGAAATGGTTTCTTCAATATTTGATAAGTTTTGCTTAGAATTGATTGCATTAATCGGTAAAGAATTTGAAAATAAAGTTTTGATGGATGGGTGATATAGTTCACTAAGATTTTTTTCTTCATAATTGGGAAGATGGGAATGATGATGATAATCTTCCCACGGTTCTCCTTCTGACATCATAGCTTCCAAAATATTTTCATCTGTCAAAAACTTTGAGAAAAATGGATTAGATGTAGTACTAAAATCTACGAAACGGTCAACCCAAACACTCCCGATGCTAATTTCATATTTTCCGCCCAAGCCAAATAGATTGATTGCTATGCCAACTCAATAGGGCTAGGCGATAAAAAATCCTCCAATGTAGGAATATCAGAATCACCCGTACTCTCCCTTAAGCTATATAGAGTGGAAGAGATCATGTAGCAGGTCTCTATATTTGCAATTTCTATCGACATCACAGGCAGCAGTAACGCAAAGGTTCCCATAAGAGTGGAATCCTTTAAGATTCCTACACCAATGTTCTGAATTTATAGTTGGGGTAAGTGAAAAAATGGAATGATTCCAGTTACCTGCGAAGCGGAAACAAAAAAGGATAATTGATTAATGACTGTGATTGTACCTTTATGTGGAAATGCTATCATTCTAAAGTATGTAGAAACAATGGCAGCCATTGCATATACCCATGGTATTCCAAGTAAAATATTATAGTCAAGGGGTCTGTCAACAACCTCGACATTAATATTTACTTTTTTTCCCCCTAGTTCAACATGCAGGTTATTGATAATACCACAAGCTTTATATGTTCTTCCATCAAAAGCCTTCAACGTCATTGATGATTGTGATAATCGCAGTGAGCCAAGTGACTTCCAACAGTTTAGAGACATAATGCACGTAGATGCTCCCTCATCAATAATAGTGCGATGAACAAGGTGATTGAGAACATTTACTTGTATGGAGAATGCCAATTCTGCTGGTAGCTGCGGCACATAACCCGTATGATTAGAGACGAGAATATTAGAATCAGTCGGATCAATTTCACCAATGGCCGACAATAAAGCCTATTTCTGGGAGGGAAAAATTTGTAATATCTCAAGAGTAGACATAGTTGAAGGGGATTGAGCCAAATATTGAACTATATTATAATTTTGTGCATCTCTTGCTCGAGGATTATATGTCGATTTATGAATTACTCCCTTTGGTGGCTTAATTGTCAATTCAAGAATAATAGTGGGTGGTACTGATTCATTAGAAGGATTCGTTGTCGAGGTAGTAGGTTGATCAGTGGCCAGAATACCATAGTATTTATTTCGCATCGGCACCAAAATATCTTGTGAAGGTTTTGTGGTGGATAACATTAACACTTGGAAACTAGGAGCTAGATCCGTAGCAACCAAATTGGTATCCAGATTTGGAAATGGGTTTGTCAACACAGCTGATGCATGAGAAGTCTTGATGATTTTTGAGACTTCAGAATGGTGAAGAAAATCCCTAACAAAGTGTTCCTCATTACAGATTATGCATGGATAATGAGGTTTCCGTGGTTCAGACAGTTGATCAGATGATCTTTCTTGCGGGTTAAAATTTTTCTTTTTCTTTGATTTCCCCTTTTTCTTACTTCCTGGTTGCTTGTCACTTTTGCCTTTGTCGAATGACATGACATTAATTTTGGAAGTAGGAGCAAGATCAGATGCAATAGTGTGGTGTGTGTTTGCAGTGCCTATCAAGCCATCTCCGACATGAGAGTCCTTTATTTGAGGAGGAACATTGAAATTAGATCGCGGTGCATTAGGAATTTTTTCATAGCGCATGCCAGACTCAGTATAAATCAAGTATAAATATTGGGCATGAGTGATAACTTTCTCTTCTGTGACGATGCCACCCTTAGCGACATCCTCCGTTATAGATAGTAACAGGGAACTAATGAACCATTCAGCAAGGAGCTGATCCGGAACAAATGTCTTAACCATTCATCGACGATGATGCCACTCATGAATATGATTAGAAATGTGAGTAGCATTATTCTGTTTGAAGTTTCTCAAGAGTTCCATTCCAGTTTCGTATCTACTCGGTAACTGGAAATGGGTCAAAAATATAGTAGCTAGGGCAGTGAAATTATCAAAATAAGTTCTAGGTAACTCAATTTACCATTTAGCAGCCAGACCTATAAGCGTACGTTGGAAAAGACGTAACCGAACAGAATCATCATTCAGGTAATTTGATGAACACCATAAATGATAAGTCATGACATGAGTCAATGGATCTTCTCTAGGGTTTCCATTGAATTTAGGAATATTAGAGGGTAATTAATGAGGTATCACCGGCCACCAAGGAGCATAATTTATAGGATCATTGGTTAACTAGTTTAATTCTGGTAATTCCAAGGTTGCAACAAAAGGAAACTGTCTATTAAGGTCAGGTTGAGCATAACCAGGGTAAGATGGAATTACTTGAGCAACAGGCCTTTGAGTACCAACATACAGAATCTACTGTTGGTAACCTAGATAGGGGTTGTTTTGCATAGCAAACGCTTGAGGATTATGTTAACCAAAGCCTAGATATGTTATTTGTTCAAATGAATTTTGAGGCATTTGTGCTTGTGGCTGCCAAGGGGTCTGTTTGCCAATGTTATAACTCAAATTAGTATAACTTGGATTCGGTTGATATGTATAACCAGGTTGCGTTTGTGACATCCCATAAAATGGTACACCAGCTTGTGAATAAATGATTCCTGATACAAGTTTTTGTAAATTAACCAAAGGATTTTGAGTCTGTAGACCCAAAATTTGATGATATTGAGTTGAAGAACCCAACTGATAAGGTTGATGTACAATATTTTGATTCTTTAACAGGGGTATAGATGTATTAACAAGTGGTAATGAAATGGGCGTAATAGGTTGAACCGGTTGATACGAGTGTACAACCGTTTGTGGTTGGATAGGCAGAGTGGGTTGCCATTGACAAACATTCATTTCAACATTAGTTTGATGAAAAAGTGACGGAGTACTATCATATTGGGTGACCAAAGGTTGCTCCCCAACATAAAGAGGATAATAAGATAGAAAATAATATTCTCCAAATGCTGGGAGTCCAGTTGATATGGTACTTAAAGGGATTGACCCAAAAGGACCAACTTGATATTTCCCTAATGATGTATGTAATGAATCAATTCGTTCAGTACTAATGATAGTACTACCAGTTAAAACACCAGATGATGAAATTGGAAAAGAGCATGATCGTGAAGATGCATCAGAGAAAGTGCCAGATAATGATTTGTAACCTGTTGGGACCGAAGGGCCACCGTGCAAATATGACTCTGGTGAGGTTGTGAACATCGACGGAGTAGCGAGGGTAGGAGATGACGTAATTGGGATTTCTTCAATCGCAATTAAAACAGGAGGAAGAACTTCATTTTCAGGCCCAAAATATATTTCAGACGGTTGATTGTGTGATATAGGAGTTTCAATAGCTATAAAACTTTGTGGGATGACCAAGGTAGGAAAAACTTCCGGTTGTTCGACTTCAAGATTCAAATGTTCTGGAAAAGAAGAGACAGGATCTGGATCAATTTGTGATTGAACAACATCGGGTCCAGGAGGTATGGTCTCAGCGATTGAATGGATCGTGACCACGGGTTGCTGTGAAGACTCTGTTTCGACAACAGTATATGAACCGGGATGTGTGGAAACAATTTGAGCTAACTCTGGTTTAAAAGATGATGTTTCTCCAGAGGTACAGATTGTACTTGATTCGGCAGATCGTGATCACCTTCGCCTACCAGAGGTAACTTCCAGTGGTAAAGGTGATTTTAAAGCTAATCTACGCGAACGACGGGGGATATGATTTTTTTTTTCCACGATTACTAATTTATTTTAACCAAAAAACAAATTAAAAAAAGAGGGTAATGCTAGGCAAAAGGGTTTACCAAGAAACTGTGAACTGCAGAATACCTCCTGGCGAACCCAGAATTACGAGCAGGTAACCTCCCTGAATGCTTTGTTCGGTGTATAAAAATTTCAAGGTAGCCGACTCGGTTGACTATGGATGGATAGCACCTAAAATATGTCCTCCTAAATATGCCCGAAGGTATGTGGAGGCCCAAGTCCATATTAGCACTATCTGATGCGAAACCGCATAGTGAGAGAACCCCTTTATAATTATCGTACTGTAACACTGCCCGATATACCCAAAAGTACGTGGACGAGCTACGATATAATTACGTACGTGGAGTGAGGTATCACACTCAGAATGTATCAAAGACAAGTTAACGACAGCTGCTATGTTTTACAATGCCAGAACAAGTCTCTAGCCTAGACCTTCCAAATGTTATCCTTATGGTTCCAAAGTGTTGTTAAGTAAATTGAGGTTAATTTTATGTTGATCTTGCTTAACAATTTTCCTTTCAAAGGTTCACGGAAATGATGCGTATGAAATTCCTAAAATGTAAGCTAAGAATGATAAAAAATCTTTCACTTTCAACTTTTTCAATGAAAAACCTAGCTACTAAGGGAAGAGAGAAAATAATTTGTGAGCAAACAAATCAGTGAACAAAACAAATCAATGAATCACAAACTAAATGCAGATTTCCTAATGTTCCTTTTGCAAAACACACATTATTCTACATGCAAATGCAAGTTTTTCTTTTCTTTTTCTTTAATGTTATGAATGCAGAAAATAAACTAGGTGCACTAAATCAACAATTCAAATGCGTTTTACTTTCGAGAAACGAAGAATACAAACAACAATTTCTCTTTTGAAGGAAAAATGAGGATTTCAACAATTTCTCCTATCAAGGAAATGAAGATTTTACGACAATTTCCTATTTCGAAAGCAAATGATTCTTAATGCGACCATAAAATGTACTTTGAAATCAATTTGCCAATGATAAAGAATTTTTTTTTTAAAACAACATTGAACAAATTTTCAGTCAAAGGAGAAGAAGTATATAGTCACTGGTAAATTGAGGATCAAACTTTTCAAAACACATCAGCAAACAAAACTGAAGCAAATTGCAAAGGAAAATTAAAAGGAATTTGGGTACTTTTAAGAGTCAATGCAATCTCCAAGGGGAGACAGTGCTCTGCAATGTAGGCTAGGAAGGGAGTCAGTGCTCTGAAAAACACTGTGTCCAGTCTAAGGGTGCGTTGGGCGCAGTATACAAGGAAAAGTAGTATTGTTTAACTCACTATCTTTGCTAATTTGGCTTTGAAAAATTTTAATCTTGATGAGTAACAACTACTGGGTGGATAAAAAAAGAAAATTAGAGGCTTAAACACCTAGAAATAAGAGAAATTCTCCCCAGCGGAGTCGCTAATTTGTTGGGCCAGAATTGTGAATTACGGATAAATCACGCTTCCCTAGACAGGTGCTAGTCTAGAAAAATAGGTGAAATTCTATACTACTATTTCTCCTAACTCAGAATAGATACACAGAGAGGATTGGAGGCTTACTTTTTCAGTCGCTTCCAATGGATCCTTCTATTTCTTCTGTTGCAGCTTCAAATTCAAGTGATTTTTTGGGCTGAATGCTTCCTGCAAGAAAGAAATCTAAAACAGCAAAAAGTGCAATAATATAGATATCTATTCAAGCTAGTTAGCTAAATCAGTAAAGCATAAACCATACACATCAACTAAGATCTTGCAATATGGAAAATCAAAGCCAATACAGATGCATATAGGGAAAAATAAGCAATAATCTTTATTGATGATAGAAGGAAAGGTTACAACCTAGTGAATGATTTGAAGTGACCTTCCAACAACGTTCCCAAGCCTCATCATAGTATAAATCTCTCCAGCAACAGCTACACAAATCTAGTTCTCAATTGAAAATTCTCCAGCATTTCTCTACTCAAATTCTTCCTCCTCAAGAACTTAGATCTGTGCTCAATTTATAGATGAACTGTAGGTTGTTTTGCAATCAATGAATTTCCAATAATAGGCAAGACATGTTTCCAGTCATGTATATGTCAAATGGACACTTGGATCTGAAGCTTAACACATGTAAACTCTTCTAGAAGGCACTGGCCAAGTGGAGATTTCAGAACAATGAGAATTTTGCTCCCAATGTGACCAACACACCTGTGAATGTCGGGAAGTGCTTTGCAGAGAAACCTTGCATAGGGCTACCTACATATGCAATGCACTTATGCCCCTTAGAGCCTACGTTGGTGAGCTCTCATATGTTATATAATAAGCTTCAAACCATGGAAACCTTTGCTTGATGAAAGTCTTTCTTGATTTGTCTTGTTTCTTGTCTTAGGGAGTGTAGCAACTGAAATGATAGGGAATGATAGAACCTTGATCATTAGTCCTGGAGATGATGTATAGTTAACCAAGTCATTGGGAATGGTGCCCAAATTGACCTATAACAACTACGATGTCTCCATAGATGATCTCCACCTTCCATTCCAGCGTTGTTGACTTGGTCGAACTTGTTCTTGTCCACATGTAATTGCCCCTTTTCACACATGAGGGTGTGAAATACAACCATTATAATAATCCCTTTTTACATAATGAGGGATTTTATTCCTAATTTAGAAATGTATGGGCCTCCTCTCCCATTTATTCATCTCCTAGGTGTCAAAAGAAAAAATCAATATTCCAATTAGCTACATGCTAATTTTGGAATATTGTAGTCCTCCCCTCCCAAATGTTTCTTGTCCTCAAGCAACTGCAAGGATAGAACTGAAGAACCTCCTCTCCTCCTCCTGTATCATCCTCATATAATAAACTCCTCCGATGAATAAGATGTTGTCTCATCAATACATCTCCATATTGCCCCTCCCTAGCATGTAAGCTAGCTAAATAGCTATCATCATGAAGAAGTAAAGTACTCAAGGAGGAAATAAGGTGATGTCTAGAGGTCCCTTTAAGGCATGGGATCTGAAATTCATTGGGAACCATCATTCCCATGTGGATCCTCCATCCCCAAGCTATCATCCATACAAAATGAGCCATCCTCCAAAATGGTAACTCATGCAAATCCTCCTCCACCTTTGGCTCCTGCAATGTAGGTGGGATGAATAATTGAATATGGTAGACAAAATAGCCTACCCCACACTATCCATATCTCCACTTATGATAAGTGTAGAGTAGCTTCTGATCTTGGGCTGCAATAATGTTGCCCTCAAGTGGCAAGAAGAAGACTAGATCTCCAAAGATATCCTCTCCAACGTTATGAATCATGTTGGCCCAAACCATCCCATATATGATGAATAGGAAATCACCACCATATGGCATCCAAATAAAAATAATACTGAAGGTTTCATGTAGTGCTGGAAGGTACCAATAGTTTCCCAAGTAGTCACAGCGCATTTCTTCTAACTAATGTTGCCAAACATAACATGGCAAGCCATCTCCCATGCTCCCCTTGGAACATGTAATGCAAAAAGTGTGGGGAATCTCTTTCCCCAAGGACACATCCAACCAATGTGTCTCTCGTCCAGTCATTTCCCCAATAAATATAAGGACAATATCAACAAATGGAATCATGATTAGCATCATGCTAGCGGTCATATGTATTAAGGGATAAGTACAATGGTACCTCAAATGCAACCAATGTAGTTTTACTCTCAACTGCATTAGAAAATGGCATGGTGTGTGGCTTTCCAACCACTTGCTTACTGCCCCAATCTCCTCATAGGTTTGGAGAAAGTGTATGCTGTATGGTGCAAAGTGAGCATGTCCTTCATAAGGTATCATCTCCCCAAGACCTCCTAGGGAGTGGCCATCATCAATAATGCTTATGGCCTCAAGTATACCATGAAGTCTAGAAGAAATAATGCTCCTTCTTTGAGCAATTTCCTGCACATATATGGTTAAGGAATGCATATATTCATCATACAAATCATTATGTAACCAAAAAATATCCTTACCATATGCTTTGCCCATGCAAATGGAATGGCTCATAAATGAATCCCCTCTCATTCTAAAAGAGAAAAGAGGTGGTTGTGTTAAATCCCCCAAATATTTATGTTTCTCTTCCATCTCCACATGATCCATGCATCTCCCCAAATGCTGATATATCTCCTCCTCAAAGCCTTCCCAAATGTACCCCTCCATGATGGTGTGGTATGCTCTCATAGAATAAGTGTGGCTGAAGAGAAAATACTCATGAGATGCTTGTAGTAAATTCTCCTTGAGCTTGGAAGCTCTATATAGGAAGATCCTAACATGATAGTAGATGACCCCATCTCTGACTAAATATCCCTCCTCATGAAACTGGTCATCCAATATCATACAAGTAAAATGATCCTTGGAATAATCCACCAATAGCTGGGATTTCCAATACGGATCTATCCTCCATAGTTAAAACGCTGATGATCTATCACAAAGAACATTTTTCATATGTTTGTACTCCTCTTTGACATCTCCCATGCCAAAGATGCAAGTTGGAAGGTTGCTATCCTTCCCATGCTGCTCCTGCCATGACACAAAACCTGGAATAAGAGTGGGTAATGATGATGTGGGGAGAATGCCTCTCCTCTCCTTGAGTCTACCCAAGACTTTCAGCACTGTACCAAGCTCTCCCAAGTTCCTCACCCCTCTAGAATCAATGAGTAGTGCCTCCAAATGTGAATCAGCCCTCATCATCTATTGATCTGGTGGTCTCCTCGGTGAAATGACCCCATTCCATGAGACATCAAGATCAAGAGTAGACTGCATACATGAATGAAAAAACTTGTCCCTACCCTTACTGCACAATTCAGTCTCCCTCTTCTATGCATCAACCCTCTGAAATATATAGGGGTGTGTACTTCTCATCATATGATGCTGGTCGTCCTCCTTACCTCCTCCTTTTATCTGCATGGTTTCACAATCTGTCAACAATGGCACATGCTGAACATGGGTTGTGCCTTGATCTCCACATATGGGATCCTGTGGAATTCCTTGCAATGATACAAGAATCCCTCTTTTTGGAGCAAGTGCTCCATCTACCTCTGCATGAGGTGCTAGATATGCTCTAGATATGACAGTGTTGTTTCCCTCAACCTTCTCTTCCTCTTTAATATGAATGGGAATCCCTTCAATAAGTGGATCATTTTTTGAAAAATGGATCTTCATGCCCTCTTGTCTAAGAAAATGAGACAAATATCTTGCCTCTCCAATATTTTTCTAAAATGGATTTGAGTTTATAGGTCCTTTCAACCCATGCAAAAGTTTGGTTTGTTTTGGTTTGTTCAACTTCATAAAAGGTGTTTCAAGATGTCCTCCATCAATCCTTTCTACTAATCTCTTAATGAAATTTGCATAAGAAGAAGTATTTTCATTTTTTAATGAAAATGACTCAAATATCCACCAAGCATAGGCCTTACCTTCAAAATGTAGCACTGCAGCTTTGATGGATTCATCTTCAGAAACTTGGTGCTGCTGCAAATAGGTGTGTAGCTCCTCCACCCAAGCTCTAGCTGCACATGTTGGTGACCCATCAAAAGTAGATAGGAAAAATATACCCTTGTCATGCTGCTTGCTCCTCTCCAACTTGATCTTGCAAAACTCTTGGAAGGTGTTATGATCTCTGAACTTCTTAGTGTGAGATTCATATTCTTGTAGAAAATCACTAAGAGTTTCTCTCCTAGGCATTTGTTCTTCTTTCGTCTCCCACATAGCAGACCTGAGCATATGACTGCACTGTGAATCATAATGTGTGGCTGCATGCTCACACTCATCATGAAAAAATCTAGAGTTTTCTTTAGATTCAAACTCTCTTGGAGATTATCTACACATCTCCCTTCTCATCTTCTTGAGATCTCCTTTAATGCTCTGCATAGTTTGAGCAAGAAGCTTTGAGAGCTTCTCTTCCTTCCTTTCTCCAAATAATGGAGTCTTCTTCTTGTATTTTATATACATTTCTTATTCTTCTTGTCTTCTTGATAGCATAATGGATGAGACCCATAGGCTGAGCCAAGATTATTCTCTGATACCACTGTAATATCCAAAAATGGGGGTGTAACAATATATGAACACAATAATGAAAGAGCAGTGATAAATCAACTCATAAAATGTAAGAAGAGCATATATCCATCATATTAATGTCATAGCAGAAAATATATACAAGATCTTGAGGAAGTAATCACTCAAGTTAGGAAACACAAGCCTCAAGAGAACTTGTACATGAAATATGAAGAACACTGCTACACAAATAAGGCCCAAGGTTATGACAGCGTAGTTTTATTAGATACAACTGCTGCTAGAGAATTTAAATACATGTATATACAAGTATATGGCTCATATAATGTTGTGAGTAAATATCTAACCTCCCAAACACAATTATGAGATAATCCGGAAAGGATTTCCTAAAATATGCAAAAAGTACAAAATGTCGGAGTTCAACCCTAGGGCTGAGTAGTAGATGCAACTCAATATCTGGATGAAGATGGTTGTAGATGATACATGTGATGAAAAAATATCATCCAATGGATCTTCCAAGTGAAAGGCTGATCCTAACACTGAATATCTCACCCTCCAATCAATCATTGCAACCCCTCACTGCAAATGGTCATAGAAATAACGCAGTCACTAAAGGATATTGTGCTTTAGGTGAAATAAAATATGTTGGCCAAGTTCCAAGATGTGAAATAAGCTCTAGAATCTTCCTCACTGATCTCCCAAAGGGAAAGGAAGCTTCCTCCTCTGAAAAAATAGCTTCGGAAGTGGTGTTCTCAACCCTCCACTGCAACACCCTGCAACACAACCCAGCTCTAAATAGAAATGACGTTGTAGATGAAGGAGGTAGCTTGGCCTTAAGCTTGAATGTGGAGAAATGAAGTGAAAGATCCCTCAAGAGGCCTCTCAAGAAAGGAGAAGGAATTCCTAAACAGGAATTTCTTGTGCTAAGCAGCACAACAATCTCAACTAAACAGTTGAAGAAAGCACAATAGTCATGCAGACCACAAATTCAATAATCCATAACATGCCTTTCTATGGCTGCCTTTCCCTCCTTATAAACAAGTGGAAGCCTTCTCACCTTGGGTCCCACTCATTAGGGTTTCCTCCACCAAGGAATATTCCTCCCACTATCACTAAGTTGTCTCCATAGATGATCTCCACCTTCCATTCCAGGGCTATTGACTTGGTCAAAATTGACCTTGTACACATTTAATTTCCCCTTTTCACACATGAGGGTGTGAAATCCAGCCATTATAATGATCCCCTTTTACATCATGATGGATTTTATTCCTAATTTAGAAATGTATGGGCCTCCTCTCCCATTTATTCATCTCCTAGGTGTCAAAAAGAAAAAATCAATATTCCAAATAGCTGCATGCTAATTTTGGAATATTACAGCTTTCCTTCTCCTCTTGGTGCTCTTCTCCTCTCTGAGACTAATTATAATCATAAAAACACGACAACCATACCACTTATTATAGTTTTATAACATAATTCATTGCGGTATTTACAATAGCAACCATACATAAATATGTAAAAATACCAAAAACGCATTTTCCTCCACCAAATAAAAATTAAGGATACATATCTAGCATCTAACCAACCATCTCCCATGTAGCTTCACTAGGCCCAAATTTCTTTCACTACACTTTAACTTGCTCGATTGCTCAGTTTCGGAGCATGAGTTGTTTCTACTACAATATGCACTCAGGTTCTGGCTAGGAATCCATTTGGTTCCATCTACAATACATACCAATAAATAACATGATCAAAATACTTTACATATATCTTCATCAATGAAACATGGAAAACATCATCGAATTTAATTGTCGAAGGTAGTGCAAGTTTGTAGGCCGCTAGTCCAATCCTCAAGGAGATCTTCTTGGGAACTATGTGCAAATGCACATGCTCCCCAACCTAAAACTCCTTAAATTCCTTGTGTTGTAATACATAACTCTTATGTCAGTCTTCTGCTACCTTTATATTTTTATTTATAACCTGTATTCACTATTCCATTTGTGCCAACATGTCTGGTCCAATAAGTACCATGCTCACTGGATCACTCAAGTTTATGGGAGTATTACATCTCCGCCCATACAGTTCCTCAAACGAACTCATCCTCGATGAATCTTAATACCCATTTTTATAAGTAAACTCAAATAATGTAATATACTCATCCCACCTCCTCTGTTGATGTATGACGTACATCCTTAGTATATCCTCCAGAATCCTATTGAACCTCTCTATCTATCCATCTGTTTTATGATAATAAGTTGTAATGAAGGCCAAATTTGTCCCAAAACTTAAAAACAACTCCTTCCAAAAGTTGGAAGTGAACATAACGTCCCTATCCAACAGAATCTTCTTAGGAACACCATGCAATCTCACGATCTCCCTGATGAAGACATGTGCCACCTCACTAGCTGAATAGATGGTCTTCATTGGAATGAAGTGATCTACCTTGCTCAACCTATCAACCGCAACCATAATGGAATCATTCTGCTTCAATTTCATCGGAAAACCTATAATAAAATCCATGGAAATGACCTCCCATTTCCACTCCAGAATCGGAATAGGTTTTAGAAAACCATCTAGATACTTTCACACTTCCTTCCCCTGTTGATAGTCAAAACATCTAGCCACAAACTTTGCCACTTCCTTATTCAGACTCGACCAATAGTAGAAATTTTTAATAATTTTCAATTTTTTCTAATATCCTGGGTGACCTGAATATGGCTTGACATGAAACTCCCTCAAGATAAGCTTCTTTATCTCACTATCATCTGACACATCGATCATGTCTCTGAATCTCACCAAACCATTTTTCATGGGATGATAGTCCACATCTTGATCACTTGTACCCTGATGTAACCTATGCCTAAGCTCCATGTGTCTCTCATCCTATTGTCCTTCCTGTAATATTTGATCATGTAAATCTTTGCCATACGAGCTCACTATTGTAACATGGTTCGTCTACACTCTCCTTCTAAGATAATTTACAACCTTGTTCTCCTTACCCTTAATGTATTTGATCTTGAAGTCAAACTCACTAAGGGTAGCCAACCATCTAGCTTGCCTAACATTAATATTTTGTTGGCCAAACAAATATCTCAACCCACTATGATCACTCATCAATAAAAACCTCCTTCCAAGAAGATAATGCATCCACATCTTCAAGGCATGAATAATAGCTTCCAACTCAAGATCACGAGTCACATAGTTATTCTCATGCTCATTCATTTTCCTGGAATCATAACATGCCACATATCCCTTCTACATCAAGAATCCACCAATTCCTCTTTTTAAAGCATATATACACACCATGAACTCTTTATCCGAATATGAAATCTTAAGAACTGGGGAGTTTATCAACAACTGCTTCAACTTCTCAAAACTAGTTGCACATTCCTCTATCCATTCAAATTTATTACCTTTTCCTTTTAATGATGTAATAAGATATGAATTGTGTGATAAGTTCCTCATGAACCTCCTATATTAACTTGCAAACCCCATGGATTATCTAACCTCATCCACATTCTTAGGAGTTTCCCACTCCATGGTATCCCTTATATTTTCTGTATATAGTACTATGCCTTCCTTGGAAACAACATGGCCCAAGTAATGTACCTTTCTCCAAGAGAAACTGCACTCGCTAAGCTTGGAATACAACTAATGATCTCTTAGCAATCTCAATACTTTCTAGAATTCTTTTGGTAATAATCACATGCAATAGAACATTGTCGACGTATTTTCGAACCAACCAGTGTGGTTCATCATCAGGACTAGGTGAGAGATCAGATCAAGACATTAGGTTTGAATAAATGTAGAGATGGCTAAAATAACTGTTGTAATAACGACTAGTTTGACTTCGAAGGGAATAAATAAAATTATTAATTTTATTCAAATTATAATATTTTTATTATAATTTTCTAATATTTAAATTAAAAATAAAAATAAAAAAATTGGTGAGTTTTTACAATAAATTTAGATTAAATTCTTATAATATTAAATAATAATTTTTGGGATTATGTTAATGTGATTTTAGATTTAAAAATATGTTTTTTAAGAAGACAGGGTCAAAAATAATGAAAGAAATAAATTAAAAATTGATAATCAATGAAGGAACAAAAAAACTAAGGGAAAAAATGAAGGTAGGAAGGGGCGGAAAATAACAACAATTAGGAATATAAGGTAGGGATCCAGCACCTGCATTGGTTGGTTCAAAATGCGTCAAAATTATTCTAAAAATCTATGATGGATAAAAAAATCATGAATTCTAAAATCTCAATACTGCTGGTAAATGTTCGGCATGATCTTCCTCATTCTTAGAATATATCAATATATCATCAATGAATACCATAAAAAAATTTCCCAGATAAATATGAAATTCGAGCCCCACCTCCCATATAAATTTTTGACCAACGGTTGGGCCCATGTGACAGCCTCCAGGCTTGGCCTGCGGCGCTCTTTGATTGGCCCATCAAACTCCTCCAAACACATTTGACGAATAAACCAATGCCACTTGTCATCCATTGACTGACCCGGTAAGAATATTCCAGGGAATATTTTAGGGAATATTTTGAGGAATATTCCAAGAATATTCCCTAGAATATTCTTTTTTCTGACTGTACCTTTTCCTAGTCAACTCTGGTCAAATGTCAAAATTTGCAGTTTACTAGACTTTTCAAAACGCGATAACTTCTTCATAAGGTGTCGGTTTTTCGAACCATTCACGACGCCTGAATCAGGAAGGCGATATCTATCTGGTTGCTCAGGTTTGGAACACTTTTGAACTCTTTTAATTTTGAGCTATCACTTAGGTGCTGATCCAAATCTGATCACTCCTTCCCACTGAAGAGCTTTTGGACCCACAAAAGATGATTATTATCTGCCTTGAGCTTCAATACTCTTCTAATTTCAGGTTATATCAACAAATTTTACTTGAAAATTCTCTTTTGAAAATCACCCTGACATGCCTTGCTCCGCAACTGACTATGTCTCTTGACCACTACTCTCTGGCTATTGTTGACCCACTTCAGCATTGCTGGCTGCTATAAACTGATACACCTTGTTGTACCACTAATATATCTATGTGCTTGGCAAACTGTTAGCCTTCCCATTTAGAATGAAGTCCCTCTTGAAACTATGACATACAAGCTCTGTCTTGGAAATCCACTTTCCAAATTAAGCTCGCAAGATGAGTGAACTCTGAGCGTAAAAAAAAAAATAGCTTGTTCTGCAATGGCTGCAAAACATTTTGCATCTTGTCCACTTCTTACTGAATGGACTACAAACTTCCTGCAACATCCTGTCACAAGAACGCACATCAATCTTGAAAAGAAAATCTTATGCAAGAATTGAAATGATGACCACCTCTTTTTTCTCCTTTAAAGCACTGACTGTCACCTTCCTGTAACATCAAATACATGGTGATACTCTTTGAACATTGGTGTATCCATCTATTGACCCACAATCGACAAACACCTTTGACTCAAACATAAGTTGTGCAACATGTGGCATCAACAACAAGTCGACATGAAATGTGCAATACAATCGACATAATATGGTGTGAAATGTGTGCGACACAATCGACACAAGTCGACAAACATGTGTGTGATGCAATCAACACAAGTCGATAAACAACATGATACATATTGAAAACACTCGTGCATGTATCTATGTACAATGAACCTATTTACAAGTTCATTATTTACACATACGAACTCTCATGCACATGTACACTTTCAACTCTTCCTTTCAAGTACAAACAAGTACATAATCCCAAAACACTTGCGAGTGACTATAAGAGCTGAATTGAATGATATTTCTGCAACATAAGTGAGTAACATACCCATATTTTACACCTCCATGGTGAAATTTTGCAACAACAAAGAGATTCCTTCAACTGAACATCATTCACATGCAATCCTGCATCATACAAGTTGTGATCCTCTACTGCAACTTGTCATACTTTAAATAGAAATTCATGCATACATGAATGAAATTTGCATCTATGTACAAAATAATGTATGTATTAATGGGTCAAGAAATCAAACCACTTATTACCAAGCCACTTCCATGGTGATTTTTCCTACTAAAAATCTTCTTCTTGTGAATCATCTGGACTCAGATCGATGATGGAGTCTTTGGTTCCATTCTCGCCAGTCTTTTTATACTCTTGCTTAAAATTATTAGGATGATGGGTTGGATGCAGTGTCCAACATTGGGAAACAAGATGTCCCTTCTTCTAGCAATGTGTGCAAGTCTTTTGCATCTTTTGTTCAAGTCACCTTCGCTTTGACTGTTTCTTGTATGCATTCCTTTTCTTCCAACATTTTGAAACTTCATGGTTACACAAACCACAATAGGAACAAAAACTCTTTCTCCTATTCATGCATGTAGATTTTTCATGCTTAACATAATCATAAACAACATGATTATGGGAAGAATTATACCTTGAATGTTGCTTTGAATGTCCATCTTTTCACCTTCTTGAGAAGATGAACTTGAAGAGGTTCCAACTCTCTTTTAAAGACCAACAACATTGTTCATGTCCTTAGAGTTGTCACAACTCTCTTGTTTGCCATAAGCTGCATGTTAGGTCCCTATATTAATAGTATAGTCCCTTATTTTTGTTAGTGTAACCCCCTTATTGTTATTTTTGTACCCCTGTAACCCCAATATTGTTATTATTGTGTCCTTACATTATTATTGTTAGGTCGGCTAGGATTATATTGTGACCCCATGGACTCCTATATATAGAAGGAGGTTTTGGTCATTTGTATCATCCAAGAATTGTTCATTTATGTAATGTATTGGAGGTTTCCCCCTAAAAGTGGCTGATTCATAAGGTGTTGATCTCTCTTTTCTTCTATGTTTGGAGCTGATTTCATAACATTTGGTATCAGAGCTTTGGATTCTAGGGTTTGGCTGCTCCAAACAGGTCATCATGGAATTTTTGATATAAATTTTTTTCTACAAAGATTCAGAAGATGAAATTTTTATAGAGAGAATAAGAAATCCTGAGGAAATTCGTGTAAAAATTTCAGATCTTGGTTTGCAATATTTTCGGAGATATGACCTGTAGAAGTTAGGGCTTTTTCAGGCTCCTGAATTTCACCTAAAAAAGGTCAGTGTGGAATTTGCGCTATAAATTTATTTCTACAAAGGTTCGGAAGCTAAAATTTTACAGAGCAAAGCCAAAATCCTGAAGAACCTCTTGTACATATTTCAGATCTTGGTTAGCAATATTTTCAGAGATATGATCTATGGATGTTAGGGTTTTTTCAGGCTCCCGAATTTCATCGCAAAGAGGTGACCGTGGGAAAATCGTCACAACTCTCTCTCGGAGCATCAAATTGGAATTCTGTAAAAAGCGGCCACAAGTAAATGGACTTTTGTTTATCATATATCAATTTCAGATCCAAAGGAGGAAACAGTGACACATGGCACACCATACAAGTTATCTCTACTGAACCAGTCCAAGTTTAAGTCATTGTCGGAGATTGGGAATAAATTTTCCTTGAAGAATCCAAATTAGGTCAGACCTATAGCACGCGAAAGAATATTCAGAGGGCTACTATAAGACAGAATTTCAAATATTGAATATCTGAAATCATAGAGATAATTCAGTTTCAATATCGAGCTCCTCAAAAGCAAGAAAAATGTGTGTATTTTTTTTGAATTGCATAAGTATTGTTTGAAAAATCAGTTTGAATTGATTCCAAGGGCATATTGTAGAATAGATATCAGTATTGGCTTTCAAAATTCCCCCTAAAAAGAATTAAACACCAATTAAGCCTTCAGAAGGCTCTAATATGACCCATGAAGACGAAGAACTGCAACATGACATGTAAAAATTACAAGATCAAGTGCACCAAATTTCGCTCTCGCAAAGATAAAAAAAAAATGAAATGGAAGTTTCGAAAAAAACGTGGAAACTAATATGGATGGTTTGAAGAAAGGCATGGAAGATAAGATGGATGGCATGGAAGCTGGCATGGAAGCTAATATGGATGGAATGGAAGCGAAGATCGATGAAAAAATGAAAGACAACATGGAAAACATGAAGAATGATCTAAAAAGCGAACATGGAAGGTTTGACAAAGTTGATTCAAGAAATGTTTCTTAATGGCGAAAAGATAGTAGAGGAAACTCATGATGAGAACAAAATAAATGTTAATTATGATTTCATAAACTTTAATGTTGGATGGAAGAACCACCATATTCCAAAGATGGATATGAGGAAGTTTGGTGGAAAGGATCCCGTAACATGGATACTATAGATGGAACAATATTTTGATCTCAATAATGTGAAAAAGACACAAAAGTTACGCATTGCAACTTTACATTTAGAATAAAATGCATTTTTATGGTATCGATGGCTTTGCTCCCATAAAAAAATTTTCACTTGGTCAATTTTTACGGAGGAAATGATAGCACATTATGTGGATGAGCAACACTTTCTTTAGCCAATTGATAAATCCCAAACAAAAGGGTTCAGTGGTGGAGCACATTGAGGACTTCCAAGATTGAATATAAGGGTAACTGATATTCCAGAGGAACATAGGATTGATGTCTTCATAGGTACTTTGAAGGATAACATCCAACATGAGGTTAGCGTTTGGGAACCTGATTCATTGGAGAAGGCATTCAGATTGACAAGAAAAATTCAATGTAAAATTATGGCGACAAGGAAGCCTACCACTCACATTTATAAGGATGGAAGTGTTCCTACTCCTAGACTTCCACAACCTACAAGGTTGACACCAAAAAAATTTGAAGAAAAAAGATAAAAAGAGCTTTGCTATAGTTGTGATAGAAAATACAGTAAAGTTCATAAGCGTGCTGAGAATAAATTATTTTACATAGATTGTGAAGAGGAGGAAGAAAATGAACAAGAAGCTTCAAAAGAAGAGGATACACACCAATAACCAACCCAAGAAGAAGAAGAAATGAGTCCGACCATATTGTGTACTGCATTGGAAGGAATCACCACTCCTGAAACTCTCAAGATAGAAGGACATATCAAGAAGAAAAAGGTCATAGTGTTAATTGATTCGGGTATTACCAATTTTATTCATTGTAAGGTAGCCAAGGAATTGAATTGTGTCCTATACGGAGCACCAGAATATCAAGTGATGGTTGAAAATGGAGGAACTATAAATTGCTCTAGAAAATGCCATAATATCAAGCTAATGATGGGGGAATATATATTGAATATTCCAATGCTTTCTATTCCAATGGGAGGTGTTGATGTTGTACTAGGAGTACAATGGTTACAATCTTTGGGGAGGGTAGCTTTTAATTTTCAAAAACTTTTCTTGAATTTTTTTTTCGGAAGGTGTTAGCCCCTTATGAATTTTTTGACAAGAAAACAAGGGGCTAAATTGTCTGGTGTAACCTTCAAGGAATGCATTTCCCCTTAAAACACATCATCCTTGAAGTCTCCTGTGCCTTTGCCTTGGATAAATCCTCACTGCTGTTGGTTGAAAGGCCTCACTGATTGTAAAAAAACTATGCTAAAACTCCCTCTCCCGCCATCTTCCAAATGCATCTCCACAGTTCTGCCACCTGTCCTCCAGTCCTCCATTATGTCCGCCCACTCCATGCATGGATTTCCTAACGTGTTTTCGTGTTTTGCAGGGTTTTAGGTGATAAAACCTCCTCTGTGCACAATAACTATTACAGGGGCACATAACACAAGAAAATACCTTTTTCAGGGACCGAAATCATGGAGAGAAAGCCTGGGAAGGTGTTATGACATGATTCTCATTAAAGGAACAGAGGTAAACTCTGTAAAACCTATCCAAAGCCATTAAAGCGCACATTTCACAGACAGAGGCAATCATGGAGCGGCAAAGAGTATTAGTAAAAAAGAAGAGAGTTTAAGGCTTGTAATTGAATATTTTGAGCCTTAACCTAGAATTTTAAAGGAAGGGTACCAGATCGAAGACCCTATGGATCACTCAAAAGGACCAACGCACAGAAATCCATATCGTCAAGGTATCACATCAACAGAATGTCTCCCCCTGAGAAAGGACACAATACTCATTACTGTTTCAGGCTACATTGTGTTAATGAGAAGTTTTCCAGCCCTAACAACAGTCCTATGCTATCAGAAGCATTTGTTGCACAATATGGAAGACCTGAAATCATTGATTTGCCTTTGTTCAGTTCGGCAGAATTCTGCAGATGTATTACAGCAAGTACATCAAAGTCATACCTGGAGTAAATTGCAGCCTGACGAAGATCACTGTTTCATCCAAAGAGTACTGAAGATAAATGCCCAGAATTTAAAACAGAATGGGGCCTCGACACTCTTCCTCTTCTGAGTTTAATGCTGCATTTAGTTGTTCACCTACGTCCTCTGCCTCTCTTTCAGCTATAAAATTCAAAAGAAACTCATTGTAAAGGTTTTTGATCGGATATCTGTGAATTGCAAGCTGTTTCTCTTGAGACATGTTCTCTATGTAAAGTTGTAAGATAGGCCAAGGAAGATGTTTTCAGACTGAATATCAAGCTATTGGTAATTTTGTACTTGACTGGTGTTGCTTTTTAATATGACAAGCACATTTCTTTGGATCCTGATTTAAAGCAGCGATGATGTTTTTTTGTCTTTGTCTATGTTTTCCTTTTTAGTTCATTACGTTTCGTTTCTTTTGGCATGCATCATAAATCTGGCATAGGATTTACCCTTGTTAGGTACCCTATGTTTCTACTCCCCCTGCCTTCAATGTTTCCTGCTTTATGTGTTATCTGAGGATTGATTTCAAGCTAATTTAACCAGTGTAGTGGTTCCATATGCTACTAGTTGATGTATGAATTAATGAATCTATTCTTAGATGTTCTTGGTGGGTTTTAATTGAATTAATTGGGAATCTGGGAGTCTGGAACTCTGTCTCTATCTCACTAGGATCCTTTTCAATTAATTGAACCTTTCTAATTTCCCTTGATCTGGAGGCTGAAGCATTGAGAGTTCAAAGTCTCTCTCTGATCTTAGGTTTTCACTTTTGTGTCCAAATCTTTAATGTTTCCTTGTCTGAAGAGTTAATATTTTAGGTCTTGGATCATAGGTTGTCCAATGGCACATCTTGTCCCTGGATCTAATTCCTGAAAGGTCACCTTGGAGGTTTCCTTGCTTTCACCTTCTTTCTCACCTTTCCCACCACACTATCATCTTTAAGATATAATTCTTTAGATGACTAGCCCAACTAAAAGACTGCATATTGAATAGCAAGTAAACCCTTTCCTGACTCCATTTCCCAATGGTCTCATGTTCTCTGAATCATCCCTCCTTTTCCTAAAATCCTCTTTGCTCATCCTTGTCTTATATTGAACCCTTATTTCCTGATTCCCAACAACCAAACTAAAAATCAAACAAACAAACCCTGTGCCTATAACTAGCCTCACATCTTAACTTTGAGCTTCAAAGACATAAAACCTTTGCTTATATAGAGAGATCCCTCTTTGGACCCAGGAGGGCTAGATCCTGACGTCTGAAAGTGGTTCTGATGTTGTCTCATCTTTTGGTCTTGCCAATCTGGCCAAAACATGGGAACCACAACATAATGGAAACTCCGCTGGGGAAAATCTGAGAGTCTATAACTGATAACATTGGTCTTACCACATCACAGCAGCCTCAGAAACCTACGATCTTCGATTCACAAATCAACTTATATACCAATTGTTGTGTTTTCTCCCACACTCTTAGAAAGAGTCTGGAAAGGGCCAAACATCCTTCGGATATCATCCTCTTTCAGAGGTGAAATATCTGGTAAATTCCCTCCCAGTCCATCTCTGGTTAGAGTTTGTTGTGTTTTGCAGATTTCCCTAAAAAGGACATTACAAAAACACTGTGGTTGACAGTATACCCCCCAGAAGCATCCTAAACCTTCCACCTGGAGACTCCATAGTTCCTTAAAGATCAAAGACTCCACTGGTGATCAGTAGGCCTGCTGATTATCTTGGTTCACATAAGACTCCACTGGGAGGCCATCCTCCATAACAACATCAACCATAATATAAGTAACAAGTAGGGTTAAGCTTCTTGGTAGAGAATAGAATTCTGGCTTCAATAACCATCCATACAAGAGCTTATCCCAACCCAAACCCACCTGAAATAGTTGAAAACCCTGAGAGAATCCTCAAGGGATCTCCTACACCTAAAATATCAACTATTTCCAGCCACATCCATAGAGCTAACTCTGCACCAGAAGACCTTACAGCTCTATCAGACACTCATCTTGACCTAGACTCTGAAAGCAAATTACCAAGAACTAGGTCATTCAGTGTTCTAGAACAGCCAGACTTTGAGCTTCCTGGTTCACCACCTCAAAGTGGTAAACAAATCAGGGACAGAGAGATCCCTCCATCTACTCCTCCTGATTTTCACTTCATTCAAAACTTGGGGCTCTGCCACCCTAAATCTGCTCAACAGACTTCTGTTGGTCCTAGTATCCCTATCATTCACATACCAGCTACTCAAGCTAACCATTTACCTCACCTGAATACCATCATGGCAGCCTGGTATGCACCTCTGGTTTTACCCCAGCCTCTAGTACCCTTACCCAATGATTATCAATCAAAGATCCCACACTTCAATGCAAAAGAGTCTATCACAGCTCAGCACCATGTGGACAGGATGGAAGATTCTTTTGATTACATGGAGATAGATGATGATACAGTCAAAATGAGAATCTTTGCCCAGAGCTTAGGAGGTGATGTGAAGAAATGGTTTAATGGCCTACCTCCTAATAGTATCCAAGACCTTCCTGCCTTATATCAAATTTTCATAAACAAATGGGAAGTTAAGGCCAAACCTCTCCAAATCTTAGCAGAATACAAGAATCTTAAGAGAAACATAGGAGAGAGTGTCCATGACTACTCTACAAGGTTTAACAGCGTTTATAATGCTCTTCCTCCACAAATGAAACCTCCCCAAGGTATGGCTCTAGTGAAATATCCTGAAGGCTTTGATGCTGATATGGCCTACCAGCTTAGGGAGAGGGATTACAACACACTGGAAGATATGAAAAAAGGAGCAGCGAGTGTAGAGGCTAACCTGATTGAGAAGAAAGCAAGATTGAGAGCTGAGAAGAGGGTAACATATAGAGATGGCACTGTAGCTTCTACATCTGACCCCAATTATGACCGTCTATCTAAAAACATGGAAAGCTACAGCAAATGATGGAAAAAATGGTTGTCACAGTTAGTAACCAAAACATAAAACAAAATCATAACCAGAACCAGAACTTTAGAAGAAACAACACCACTCCCAACAGACAAAGAGAATCAGATCAACAAGTTATTCCCCCATTTCAAGAGAACTTTCTTGATGAAGATGAGGGAATCATAGAAGAATCTGAGGGAACCACAATAAAAATGTTTGAAATAGAAAAATCAATCCACAATTGTTCCATAGAGGAAGATCAACCCTCATCCTCGTACTGGGATGAGGAGAGATTAGAATCTGAGGATTACATGCTTGGATTTGAAAACGCCATCATGCAGGTCAGAGAAAAGTATGAAATTAGAAGAAAAAAGAGCCTAGACACTTCCAAACCAAAGGCTTCTGAAGTTACCATCAAGAAAAGGCCTGAGAAAACTTCTAAAGTAACTACTGAAAGTAACAAATCAACAGCTGAGAGTTCTGGGAAGAAAAAAGAAAAAGACAACCAAAACGCTGATAAACGAAGTCAACCAACTAGCAGCACTAGCACTGCAGTTAGTGCTCCTGATAAAATAGTTCCTAATCCTGTACATAGTGAGAATCAACCCACTGATTCAGCCACTAAGGTGGTGGCTAGAAAAACAGAGTTGGACATTCCAAAGAGTCAGTCCACTTTCAATTTGGAGAGTGAGATTGAGAAAATTAAAATATTTGTCCCACTCTCTGAGCTGGCCACTCAGGATGTATATAAAGGCCAAATTTTGAAAGCTCTAAAGCTAGAGGAAAATAGCGACACTTTCAATCTGAGTGATGATCAACCAGCCCTTATGTTCGGTCCAAAGATAGAAGGGAAGTTTCAGGAAGGGGTAGTACCCCCTTTTTATATCAGTCTCAATATCCATGATAAGATCCTTCACAATGCGATGCATGACTCTGGGGCATCACACAACCTAATGCCTAAGGTAGTGATGGAAAAGTTAGGCCTAGAGATAACCTGTCCCTATAAAGACCTCTATTCATTTGACTCTAGCAGAGTAAAGTGTCTTGGCCTGATTAAGGATTTGTGTGTGAACTTAACCCAGATTCCAGCCAAATGTATGGTCATGGATGTTGTAGTGGCAGATGTGCCACCTAAGTATGGTATGCTATTATCAAGGTCATGGGGGGCCAAGCTGCAAGGTGCAATGTAGATGGATGGGGCATATGCCACAATCCCTGTCTTCAGCCAACTTAGGAGACTGTATAGAGAGGCACAAATGAAATTCCTAGTCAGCAGCCCCTAAAAACCTGAAAATTCACCTTTATACTTTGTACACACAGATCTAGACTCCTTTATATTTTGCAATGATGAATCCTTAGAGGGGCCAGAATTCAAAAACAGAGATGCAAACAATGAAGCAGAGCCCATAGACTTTAACATAATGGCTACTCTAGACTAGGAAGAAAACGATGTAGAAACCTATGGGCAGTGCACCAAAAACGAAACTCAGAGTGAACAAGAAATAGAATGCAGTCATATGATGAGTCACCCTTCACAAGCTCATACGCCACACCTAGAATGAAACAATGTTAGGTCCGAGAGCGAACCTTTATGGGAAATGAATTTCGATGGGTCATGCACCAAGCTAAATGCAGGAGCAGGAGTGTGGGTACATAACACAGAGAGTAACTACGCAGAGAGAAATGCATGTAACCTGCACTTCAAATGTACAAACAATATTGCAGAGTATGAGGCTCTTATCCTAGGCTGAAATCTGTTGAAAAAATTAGGAGCTTGTAGGATAGCTGTGCATGGAGAATCTGAGTTGATTATAAAACAAGTGAATGGCGATTACACAGCGAAACACCCTAGGTTGAGAGTGTACAGGAATGACGCTATGGATTTATTGAAAACCTTTGTAGAATACGAACTGGTGTTTTTCCCTAGGAGCCAGAACGCAATTGCCAATGGATTAGCCTGCATGGCTAGTTCGTATCACAAGCCTCACAGCGACCAAAAAATCATCATTCAGACCAAATTCAGACCTGCAGTGCCAGACAATGAAAAATATTGGCAAGTCTTTGAGGGCGATAAACAGATTGAGGATTTCCTGATAGGCAGGAATGAGTTTGAATTTCCCGATTCAGACTCTAAAACTGACGATAGCTGTCTAAGTGAAGAGCCCTCAGATGAGGAAGAACCACCCTGTAACATAGTAATAAACACTTTAAATGAACAGATTGGAAATCCAAACGAAGAATGTGAAAACGCAGATAGTGAAGAAGTAGAGGTGCTGCAGGCCAAAGATAAGAACATACCCAGGGGGCTGGCACCTTTAGAGGACCTTTTTGACTTTGATGATGTAGCAAAAAATCCCACTATAGAACACTCAGATTCTGAGGTTGAGGAATGCAACATAGGCACTGAAGATAAGCCCAAGATGATTAAATTGGCTAAGTCCCTACCTGCAAATATGAAAAAGAAATATATTGACTTGTTCCAAGAATTCATTGATGTGTTTGCCTGGGGCTATGAAGACTTAAAGGCCTATGACACAAAAATCATACAACAAAAAATACCTTTGAAAGAGAACCAGAAACCTTTCAGACAGAAACTTTGCAGAATAAACCCAAAACAATTACCTGCAGTGGAAAAGGAAATAAAGAAGATGTATGAGGCAGGCATAATAGTTCCTGTAAGGTTTTTTGATTGGGTCTCAAACTTTGTAGCTGTGAGAAAGAAAATAGGTGAGATCAGATTGTGCATAGATTTCAGGAACCTTAACAGAGCCTCACTCAAAGACAATTACCCTTTGCCAAAAATGGAACACATTCTTCAGAGGGTAGTAGGCTAAAAAATGATCTCCCTGTTAGATGGTTTCTCAGGTTACAACCAAATTTTAGTAATCCTAGGAGACCAACTCAAGACAGCTTTTACCACTCCATGGGGCACCTTTATGTATGTAAAAATTCCTTTTGGACTGATGAACGCTGATGCCACCTTCCAACGAGCGATGGAAATAGCCTTTTCAGATGAAATAGGGCACTTCATTGTTATCTATCTGGATGACATAATAATCTATTCCAAGACTGATGAAGAACACCTAAGACATCTGAGGAGAGTGTTTGAAAAATGTAGAAGGTTTGGTCTGTCATTGAATCCTAAAAAGACTGTATTTGGGGATCAAGAAGGTAAGCTTCTCAGCCATATTATATCTGAGAAGGGGATTAGGATAGAACCACAGAGAGTTGAGGGAATACTACAAATCACACACCTGAGAAACATTAATGAGTTACAGTCCTTCATTGGGAAAATCAACTTCCTAAGGAGGTTTATTCCCAACTTAGCTGAACACCTCAGGAATATGACCAACATGCTGAAGAAAGGTGTAGGGGTTAAGTGGACTGTTGAGGTTAAGAAATATTTTGAGTCAGTTAAAATTGCACTCACCCAGGCTCTGGTCCTAATTAGCCTAGATTTCTCAAAGGATTTCTTGATGTTTTCATTTTCCTCCGAGCATACAGTGGCTGCAGTTTTACTGCAGAAAAATCCAGAGGGAATAGAACAGCCCATTTCTTTCTTCAGAAAAGCTATGAGAGATGCACCCTTGAAATACAACATAATGGAAAAACAGGCCTATGCCTTGGTTAAGGCCTTGAAAGACTTTAGGGTGTACATATTGCATTCCCACACCATAGCCTACGTGCCAAATATAGTGGTTAAAGACATCTTGTCCCAAGACCCAGATGGGAAGAGGGGAAAATGGATTGTTGTGATCTTAGAATATGACCTTGAGATAAAACCCACAAAACTGATCAAAGGTTAGGGCCTAGCTCAACTAATGGCTAAATCAAATTTACAAGCCCTTGACATAAACATGGTGGATGCCTTGGATGAGCAAGAAGGATTTCCTGATCCCATTGTCGAGGAGAAGTTTCAGAACTCTCCATGGTATTCTGACATTCTGTATGTGCTCACACACCTCAATGCCCCTCCTGAACTGTCAAAGACCAAGGCCAGATTCCTAAAACTAAAAGCCAGAAGCTATTGCATACTGAATAACTACTTATACTGGAAAAATACAAATGGCCTATTGCTTAAATGTTTGCCTGAAACTGAAGCTGAGAGGGTTAAACAGGAATTCCATGCAGGAGAGTGTGGAGGCCACCTGAATTGGAAAGCCACTGCTAACAAAATACTCAAAGATGGCTATTATTGGCCTACACACTTCAATAACATCCATAAGATGATAATTGCCTACCAAAAATGCCAGATTTTCAAAGGCAAAAGAAAGCTCCTTCCCCTACCTTTACAACCCATCACTGTTGAGGGTCCCTTCATGCAATGGGGCCTAGATTTCATAGGAGAAATACACCCTGCTTCTTCTACACAACACAAATGGATCCTTACAGCCACAGATTACTTCACAAAGTGGATATAGGCCATACCTTCTAGGAATGCCACATATTTTGTCATCGTTAGGTTCCTAGAGGACCACATCCTCTCTCGGTTTGGCTTTCCAAGGAAAATAATCACTGATAATGCTGCTACATTTGGATCCAAAAAAATGGTTGATTTTTGCCTACGAATAAATAGAACGTTAATCTTTTATCAAAAGCTACTGGAAGAGAACAAGAAATCATGGCACAAAAAGTTAGTGCATGCTTTGTGGGCTGACAAGATTACAACAAAGAAATCCATTGGCAAGTCACCATATCAGCTTGTCTATGGAACAGAAGCATTGTTTCCTACCAGCCTTGGGGTACTAGTGATTAAACTTGTCCAAGAAATTCAGACAAAAGAGGACAACATTTTAAGGAGGATAAATCAGACAATTCATCTCCAGCAAACAAGGGAAAAGGTCTATAACAAAGCCATGAAAGTTCAGGAAAATATAAAGAAGTTGTTCGACAAGAGAACCAAAGCTTCTGACTTCAAAATTGGAGATAAAGTTCTGAAGTGGGACTCAAGGAGAGAAGACAAAGGAAAGCACAACAATTTTGATAGTTTTTGGCAGGGTCCATACATCATCCAGGCCACTGTGGGTCCAAATGCCTTTTTTCTACAAGAACTAGATGGTACAGAGTTGTTTGGGGGTCCTGTCAATGGCAAGATGCTCAAACACTACTTCTGCTGATTTCCAATTTCCAGTTTCCATTTCCATTGTAAATACCATTGCTGTGTTTGTTTTCAAGAAAAAGGAGAAAATGTTCCAAAAAACAGAGAGAAAGGAGAGGTTCAGACATGCTCAAAACATGAACCTCTCAAGTACAAATGTTGTATCTAACATGATCAAAACCTGAGCCAAAAGAAGCGAAGACATCTAGTTTTAACATGCCCAAAATTTGAACTAGCAAAGGGAACAGGATCAACTCTAACATGCCCAAAACTAGAGCTGAAATGAAAAAGAGAAAGTGACTCTAACAAGCTCAAAACTTGAGTCACAAAGCAAGGAAGGATGCTTGAAAGTTTTAGTTTTCAAACCTTCAAGATTTTGGTTTTCAGTTTTCTGCAAATTTTAGTCCATGTGCAACTATCTTTATGCCTTGGATCCACAGCAAACTAGACTGTCTAATCCTAGTTTGACTATTTTTAAATTTCTGCTGTAGAATGTAGAGAAGAAATCTGTTGGACAGTCTAATCCCAGCAGATATTAGATTAGGTAGAGAAACATATGAGACCAACAGTTTAATCTGGTCTCATGGAGCAATAAGGGTAGAAATAGAATAGGTTTATTTTCTTGTTTGTAAAAAACAAATGATGTAAAGGGTCTGCTAGTCCAAATGCACCCTGGAAGAGAAAATGATAGGACTATAGTCTAGGTAGGTAGATTATTTGGGAATGTTTCTACTGATCTATCATGTTTGTGGCAGCTGAAAATCAAAGAATAAAATGAATGGCTTGAGCAGCAGGCATCTGGCCTACTCCAAATATCATTTTCTGAATTCTTGACTCCTTCAAGAAGAAGTCATCCCCATGTGGAGCCACTGTTAGCTCCCTATGAATTTTTTGACAAGAAAACAGGGGACTAAACTGTCTGGTGTAACCTTCAAGGAATGCATTTCCCCTTAAAACACATCATCCTTGAATTCTCCTGTGCCTTTGCCTTGGATAAATCCTCACCGTTGTTCCTGGTTTAAAGGCCTCACTGATTGTAAAAAACTATGCTAAAAAAGGCCTGCATTTGCCCTTGTATCCCTGTAGAGTGTCCCATTTAAACCTTTTTCCTTTCTGTCAAAGTTCCCTTTTTCACACCCCAAGTCCCTCCTAAACCTTCTAAATCATCCCAAATCCCTTCTAAGCCTCACAAATACCTTTGTTTGGCCATATAGCCCCTTTTCCCTCTATCGTTATCCCTTTTGGCCTTAAATTCCATTGAAAATGGGCCAAAACCCGCATTCTTCACATTTCAGGTTTAGCACCTTTCGGCTCTAGCCCTGCAAACCTTTTCCCCACGTAACCCAGTGCCAAGACCAGGTTCCAAGCTCAAAAAGCGCTTAGCGCGATTGGATATTGGGAGCGCTATTAACTGTCGATTTCCCGGCATCCGACGGCTGTCGCAAGCACCTTTCTTTTCATGTTTTCCCCTCTGATCATATCACAACCATCGATGTGATCCGCAGATCGATGGTCCGTATTTCATCCACCTCGGTGGTCCCCGTGCCAGAGCACTGTTGCACAAACTGGCAGTTTCTATCGCACTTCCTTTGAGAGGAGGGCGGTATTTTTTCATTTGGCAGTGATTCCACTCACCGGCCGACACGTGGCTGCATGCACTATTGGGAAACTGCCCTCATTACGCATTATAGTTAGACTGTGGACCCGGCGCGATATGCGCGTACACCGTCCGATCTAAAGTTGTCCATCCAACGGTGATCACGCCACGAAGATGGTCGGGAGTTAAGCCAAGAATAATAGGACCCCTGGCCCACCATCCATCACCCTCCGATGCGTTTTCCACTGTCGATTTCCTCCTAATATCGGACGGTCTGGATTTAATTTACACCTCGCCATTGACCCAGTCCCGCCACGTCACCTTTCCACGTATTTTCATCGCATTTTCATCTGTCCCCTGTATATTTCATTCAAAGGTCAAATGTTAATGTTTTACCTTAAAACTCCCTCTCCCGCCATCTTCCAAATGCATCTCCAAAGTTTCTCCACCTGTCCTCCAGTCCTCCATTACGTCTGCCCACTCCATGCATGGATTTCTTAACGTGTTTTCGTGTTTTGCAGGGTTTCAGGTGATAAAACCTCCTCTGTGCACAGTAACTATTATAGGGGCACAAAACGCAGGAAAAGACCTTTTTCAGGGACCGAAATCATGGAGAGAAAGCCTGGGAAGGTGTTATGACATGATTCTCATTAAAGGAACAGAGGCAAACTCTGTAAAACCTGTCCAGAGCCATTAAAGCGCAGATTTCGCAGACATAGGCAATCATGGAGCGGAAAAGAGTATCAGTAAAAAAGTAGAGATTTTAAGGCTTTTAATTGAAGATTGTGAGCGTTAACCTAACATTTTAAAGGCATGGTACCAGATCAAAGACCCTGTGGATCACTCAGAAGGACCAACACACAGAAATCCATATCGTCAAGGTATCACATCAACAGAATGTCTCCCCCTGAGAAAGGACACAATACTCATTACTGTTTCAGGCTACATTGTGTCAATGAGAAGTTTTCCAGCCCTGACAACAGTCCTATGCTATCAGAAGCATTTGTTGCACAGTATGGCAGACCTGAAATCGTTGATTTGCCTTTGTTCAGTTCAGCAGAATTCTGTAGATGTATTATAGCAAGCACATCGAAGTCATACTTGGAGTAAATTGCAGTCTGACGAAGATCACTGTTTCATCCAAAGAGTACTGAAGATAAATGCCCAGAATTTAAAACAGAATGGGGCCTCGGCCCTCTTCCTCTTCTGAGTTTAATGCTACATTTAGTTTTTCAGCTACCTCCTCTGCCTCTCTTTTAGCTATAAAATTCAAAAGAAACTCATTGTAAAGGTTGTTGATCAGATATTTGTGAATTGCAAGCTATTTCTCTTGAGACATGTTCTCTATGTAAAGTTATAAGATAGGCCAAGGAAGATGTTTTCAGACTGAATATCAAGCTATTGGTAATGTTGTACTTGACTGGTGTTGCTCTTTAATATGACAAGCACATTTCTTTGGATCTTGATTTAAAGCAACGGTGATGTCTTTTTTTCTTTGTCTATGTTTTCCTTTTTAGTTCATTACATTTCGTTTCTTCTGGCATGCATCAGAAATATGGCATAGGATTTACCCTTGTTAGGTACCCTATGTTTCTGCTCTCCCTGCCTTCAATGTTTCCTGCTGTATGTGTTATCCGAGGATTGATTTCAAGCTAATTTAACCAGTGTAGTGGTTCCATATGCTGCTAGTTGATCTATGAATGAATGAATCTATTCTTAGATGTTCTTGGTGGGTTTTAATTGAATGAATTGGGAATCTGGGAGTCTGGAACTCTGTCTCTGTCTCACTAGGATCCTTTTCAATTAATTGAACCTTTCTAATTTCCCTTGAGCTGGAGGCCGAAGCATTGAGAGTTCAAAGTCTCTCTCTGATCTCAGGTTTTCACTTTTTTGTCCAAATATTTAATGTTTCCTTGTCTGAAGAGTTAACCTTTTAGGTCTTGGATCACAGGTTGTCAAATGGCACGTCCTGTCCCTGGATCTAATTCCTGAAAGGTCACCTTGGAGGTTTCCTTGCTTTCACCTTCTTTCTCGCATTTCCCACCACACTATCATCTTTAAGATCCAATGCTTTAGATGACTAGCCCAATTGAAAGCCTACATATTGAATAGCAAGTAAGCCCTTTCCTGACTCCATTTCCCAATGGTCTCATGTTCTCTGAATCATCCCTCCTTTGCCTAAAATCCTCTTTGCTCATCCTTGTCTTATACTGAACCCTTCTTTCCTGATTCCCAATAACCAAACTAAAAATCAAACAAAAAAACCCCGTGCCTATAACTAGCCTCACATCTTAACTTTGAGCTTCAAAGACATAAAACCTTTGCTTCTATAGAGAGATCCCTCTCTGGACCCAGGAGGGCTAGACCCTGAGGTCTGAAAGTGGTTCTGATGTTGTCTCATCTTTTGGTCTTGCCAATCTGGCGAAAACATGGGAACCACAACATAAGGAAAGGAAGTAAAATTATGGGTTATAGTAGGGAAGCCGGGAAAGATAAGAAGCTCTAATGTCATGACACAGCTTCTGAAGAAAGAAAAATGAGGCGTAATTGCACAATTATACTCACTATAAGTTCCAACATCAAAATCAATTATTTCTCCAGATCTCCAAAAAGTCTTGGACAATCATTCCAAGGTGTTTGAAACTCCCAAAGGAATCCCACCTATTCGTGATCACGATCATGCTATTCATTTGATTCTAGGAAGTGTCCCTCCAAACATCAGACCTTACAGATATCCTTATGTCCAAAAGAGCGAAATTGAGCATATGATTGCAGAAATGTTAGAGGCTGGTATAATTAAACCTAATCAAAGTTCTTTCTATGCTCTAGTATTATTGGTGCACAATAAGGATGGATCATGGCACATTTTTCTGAATTATAGGGAGCTCAATAAGCTCACTATTAAATATAAATTTCTCATTCCTGTGATTGATGAATTTTTGGATGAATTACATGGAGCAATTTATTTTACCAAGTTGGATGTTCTTTCAGGATATCATCAAATTAGAATGAAGATGGAAGATATTATGAAAATAGTGTGTCGAAGTCATGAGGGTCATTATGAATTTTTCATCATGCCTTTTGGCCTAACAATGCACCTTCTACAGTTCAAGGGTTGATGAATTCCATTTTCAAACTCTTCCTTAGAAAATTTGTGCTATTATTTTTTGATGACATACTAATCTACAACAAGTCTTGGAAGGATCATGTTCAGTATGTTGATAGGGTGCACAAACTATTGGAGGGAAAACAATTATATGAAAAAACATCCAAATGTTTCTTTGCAGTACACAAGGTGGAATATCTGCATCATATTGTATCTCACGAGGGTGTTAAGGTAGACCCTAACAAAACTAAATCCAATAAGGAATGGAAAGTCCCCACAACCATAAAGTAGTTGCAAGGATTTCTCGGGTTAATAGGGTATTATTGCAAGTTTGTTAAGAATTATGGGAGAATAGCAGCACCTCTAACAACATTATTGAAGAAAGATGCATTTTGATGGACTCTTGAAGCAACTGTGGCCTTTGAACATCTTAAAGAGGAATTGTGCCTAGCACCAGTCTTAGCTACGCCAGACTTCACAAAAACCTTTATTGTGGAATGTGATGCCTCAGGAAATGGAATTGGTGTTGTTTTAATGCAAGAAGGAAGACCCATTGCTTTTGAAAGTCGTCCAATCAAAGGAAAGTATTTACAGAAAGTTATTTATGAGAAGGAAATGTTAGCAATACTACATGCACTAAAGAAATGGCGACCTTACCTAATGGGAAGACACTTCAAGGTAAAAACTGATCATGATAGTCTTAAATTTTTTTTGGAACAAAGACTATCTTCTGAAGAGTAGCAAAAATGGGTCACAAAGATGTTGGGTTATGACTTTGAAATCATCTACAAAAAAGGGAAGTTAAATGTTGTTGCAGATGCACTCTCAAGAAAGGATGAAGAGGTGGAAGCATTGCTTTGTGCCATTTCTATTATCCAACCAGATTGGATAACCGAAGCAAGGGATGAATGGAAGAAGGATGAAGAAGTGTGGACACTCATTCAAAATTTGCAACAAGATCCTAGTACATCTAATACATTTAGTTGGAAAAATGATTCCTTATGGTACAAAGATCGCTTATATCTTTGTAAGAATTCCCAACTAAAACAAAAGATTCTTTTGGAATTGCACACTTTTCCTTTAGGAGGACACTCAGGATTTTTAAAAACTTACCACAGGGTGAAGAAAGAATTTTTTTGGGATGGCCTTAAATCTGATATTCAAAAGTTTGTGGTGGAATGTTTGGTTTGCCAGCAGAATAAAGTTGAGACAATTAAGACCTTGGGTCTTCTACAACCTTTATCCATTCCAAGTCAACGTTGGGAGGAGATTTCAATGGATTTTATCACAGGTTTACCTAAGTCCGAAGGAAAGAGTGTCATCATGGTGGTAGTTGATAGACTTACCAATTATGCACACTTTTTTGCATTATCTCATCCATTTAAAGCAAGTACAATTGCTACTACATTTATGGACACAATTCAAAAGCTACATGGAAACCCAAGGGTTATTGTGAGCGACAGAGATCCCATTTTTACTGGAAATTTTTGGACGGAGTTATTTTCTTGTTTGGGTACTCAATTAGCTCATAGCTCATCTTATAATCCTCAATCCGATGGTCAAACTGAGATAGTAAATAAATGTTTGGAAGGATATCTTCGTTGTTTTGTATCTGATAAACAAACACAATGGGTCAAGTGGTTACCTCTCGCTAAATGGTGGTATAACACTTCCTTCCATACTGCAGCAAAAATGACCCCATTTATAGCACTTTATGGATATCATCCACCATCCATCACATCATCTTTAAGGGAAAATTCGAAGGTTCAAGCAGTGGAAGATCACATCGAGCATCAGCAAGAAGTTCTCCAACTCTTAAAAGATAACCTGAATTTGGCACAAAATCGAATGAAACAACAGGCAGATCAACATCGCAGCGAGAGAAGTTTTGATGTAGGAGATTGGGTATTTTTACGGCTACAACCATACAAACAAATATCCCTCAAGCAAGCTAAGAAGGATAATAAATTATCGCCAAAGTACTATGGTCCTTACAAGGTGTTGCAAAATATTGGTACTATGGCATACAAATTGGAGCTTCCTGCTTCTTCACGAGTGCATCCAATTTTCCATGTTTCATACTTAAAGAAGGTTATAGGTGAAAATCTTCCAGTTCAAACAATATTGCCAGAACTTGATGAGGAAGGAAAAATCATATTGGAACCTGAAGTGGTCATGGAAACAAGAACTCGACAGCTACGGAATCGATCAATTTCAGAGTATCTCATCAAGTGGAAGAACTTACCCACTGAAGATTCTACATGGGAGGATGAGAATTTTATGCAGAAGCACCCAGAGCTACTCAAGCGTTGAGGACAACACTTTTTTGAAGGAGAGGGGCATGTTAGGTCCCTATATTACTAGTATAGTCCCTTATTGTTGTTAGTGTAACCCCCTTTATTGTTATTATTGTACCCTTGTAACCCCCATTTTGTTATTATTGTGCCCTTAAATTATTATTATTAGTCACAGGGATTGTATTATGACCCCATGGACTCCTATATATAGAAGGAGGTTTTGTTCATTTTTATCATCCAAGAATTGTTCATTTATGTAATGTGTTGGAGGTTGCACCCTTGAAGTGGCTGATTTCTAATGCGTTGATCTCTCTTTTATTCTATTTTTGGAGCTGGTTTCATAACACTTGGGATGATTGGTTGGATGCCGTGTCCAACATTGGGCAATGAGATATCCCTTTTTCTGGCAATGTGTGCAAATATTTTGCATATTTTGTTCAAGTCACCTTCACTTCGATTGTTTCTTGTATCATTTATTTTTCTTCAATCATTTGGAAACTTCATGGTTACACAAACCACAATAGAAACATCAACTCTTTCTTCCATTCATGCATACAGATTTTTCATGCTTAACATAATCATAAACAACTTGACTATGGGAAGAATTATACCTCGAATGTTGCTTTGCATGTCCATCTTTTTTACCTTCTTGAGGAGATGAACTTGAAGAGGTTCGAGCTCTCTTTTGAATACCAACATCAATGTTCATGTCTTGATAGCTGTCATAACTCTCTTGCTCGCCATAAGCTACATGTATACAAACATCTTGGTGCAACATGGGTTTCAAACAATGGCATTCATCTTGAATACAAACTTGACATGTTTGTGGATTTGAAACTGTAACAAAAGTTCTTCTTTCAATTGTCTCAAGTGCCTTCATGGCTTTGGAGCTTTCACCATAAGGTTGAACATAGCCTAGACCAAACTTCTTAGGCCTTTCCTCAACCATAATAGGCTCAATCATTCCTTGTGCATGTGTTCCTAGACCCTTACCTTCATAGCCCATTTTTAACATCAATTTGGACCCTACACCTCTAGTGTGTTTTTCAAATGAACCTACACATCTATCTGAAGAGAAAATTGAAGACAAATTTGAGTGATTTACCTCTGCTTCAAGCATGTTCTTGGTTAAGGACTCTTGGGCATAATGGAGCTGAATCTCCATCTCATGCATTCTTTGAAGAAGTCCTTCTTTCTCTTTCTTCATAGAAACCAATTGCACATGAATTCTAGTGCTTTCCCTTACATCTTCATACAAACTTTGCACCATATACTTCAGGATGTAGAAGTCCTGCTTCATCTCTTTATCAAAGAGTCTTGCAAAGGAGGAGGATTTAGAAACCTCACTTGATGAATTTTTCATCACTATGTAAATTAATTAAAGAACTTCAACAACAATTCACAAAGCTTCAAAAACAATTTCGCTGTAGATTCAAGCTCTTTTCTACAACTTGTATCTCTTCTTCAAGCAACCTCTTTTGCAAACAATTAAACACCCTTCAAGTCAAACAAGCAACCTATTACTCTAATACCATCATGATCTGAAATGGGTGGCTGAGTTTTTATTCTATGCAAGCACCTCCCACTCAGTTAAACAAATTATGATCTTGCTTATACTTGATTGTGCGGAATTGAATTCTTGATTCGGGTGTATTTGTTTTAATATTTTAAGGCTTTATGTGTGAGGAATTAAAAATTTGTTTTTGCTAATTAAAAGCATGTACAGAAAGAATAATTTCAGAAAATTAATCATCAACACATAACAAAAAAACATAATAAATGAGTTCACTCGAATGTCTTGGGCTACGTCTCCTTGAGCCTTCGTCAATTGCCTCAACTCTTTGGGATTAAGATGGAAAATTTATTTTACAAGTTGTAACTCAACTCCAATGGTTATTTAGACTGTACTAATGGGTTTATAATACCATCATACCCCTGGATTGACTGCTAACTCTCTAGAAATGGACCTAGGCTCCCTTAGACTTGACCTCTTCTGTCGGTGTCCTTAAGCTACCCTGAGCTTCTATGTGGCAAAAAATATCTTAGAAGTACTCCTATATCCCTGAAACCTTTTATAATATCTCCAACACATATCAATAATCCAAAATATACTGTTCATTTTCTCCAAATGAGCTCTGGCTCCCCAATCTAGGCCTCCATCCACTGGTGGCCCTAAGCTCCCCGAAACTTCCTTGTGGCTTATTTGACTCTAGAATTATCCAAATGGCTCTAAAAATCACTCCATTAGATTCATAATGTCCAAAATAGTCAGAAATTACTATTCACTTTCTCAAAATGGCCTCTGGCTCCTCTGGCTATGCCTCCAACACCTAGTGGCACCATATGGCTCTAGGCTCACTGAAAACTTCTTTGTAGCATCTCGGCCTTCAGAAGTCTCCAAATGCTTCTTAAAACCCCATAATTGGATTTATAAGGTTAAATATATTTATAATAGACTATTTTTTTGCTGATAATGGGCTCTGGCTGCCCTTGCTATGCCTCATTCTCCTCCTGGCTCCTGGTGGCCCTAGTGGCCCTTGGAACTTATCTGAAGAAAAATCACACTTAGAAGTCCTCAAATGGCTCTGAAAACCTCACCAATGGATCCAAAATGCTCCAATTAGCTAATAATGACTCTTCATTCCCCCAGAATGGTCGAAAATTGGCCTTCCTACACTTTTTCCCAATTACACCTAGAAAAACTCCACTAAATGTGGAGGACTCCACTTAACTAGAGTCAAAATAGCAACTTCCACAAGAAATGGAACACTTTTCCAACTGTATACTGAAATATCCATTTTAATTAAACGTTATTGTTTGGGGGGGGAGTGGTTGGGCACATGCCACCCCAAAACCCTGCTTTCTTCTAACCGTTAGCGAAAACTACGAGCATGTAACTCTGGATAAGTTTTTAAACTTCGGTTAAGTGTCGTGGGTTTCATCTTGACCATGAGGAGATGTGGGTTATCATTACCATGTGACCAACCATCTTGGGACCTCTGGCAGGTTGGGACCGTCGGCGGTCCCCAACCCCCAAAAACGTTTCCATTAAACCTTATGTAGAAGCCGCCAGCTAATAAGGTTAAGAAACACTTGAGTGGCGTGTTGGCACGCAGGCACGCTAGCCGGGAGGAAGGTTGGAGGTTCGAGCCCCACCTCCCATATAAATTTTTGACCAATGGTTGGGCCCACATGGCGGCCTATAGGCTTTCCATGTGGTGCTATTTGATTGGCCCATCAAACTCCTCCAAACGCATTCAACGAATAAAACAATGCCACTTGTCATCCATTGAATGAACTGATAGGAATATTCTGGGGAATATTATAGGGAATATTTTGAGGTATATTCTAGGAATATTCCTTGGAATATTATTTTTTGATGACTGTACCTTTTCCCAGTCAACTCTGGTCAAATGTCAAAATTTGCAGTTTACTTAACTTTTCAAAACACGATAACTTCTTCATACGATGTCGGTTTTTCGAATCGTTTGCGATGCCAGAATAAGGAAGATGAGATATATCTGGTCACTTAGGTTTGGAACACTTTTGAACACTTTGAATTTTGAGCTATCACTAAGGTCCCGATCCAAATCTGATAATCGAGATACTCTCTTTCAGAGACTATTATGCGTTATTAACTAGTTTCTGGTTCTTGCAAATATTCCGGGAATGTAATTAAATCATTGCATTGGAGTTAACTGCTCTATTACATGGAAGCATATCAACCCTTCCTTTGACTACAATTCTAGGTTTTGGTTTATTTAGTCAACAAGTTGTTGATCAGCGGTTTTCATTGATATCAACCCAAGCAACACCAGGGGCTACCACAATATTGCATTGGTATTTTGACCTACCAAATTACTATATTCTAGGTCAATAATTCTTTTGATGGTTTCTACTTGTCAAGATGTTTCCGTTGATATATGGCATGCCACGTAATTCTTCATAGTTTGAGAGATATTCATGTTTGAAGTTTGTAACCCCAGTTAGTGGGCTAAAACCCCATGGGGTTGTGGCATGGGTCATTGAAAAGTCAATAATTAATAATTTTTAAGCTCCTAAAATCCCTCCCACATTCACTTTTTGAAGCCCCTCTCAACCTAAGAATTTATATAAATTGTGATCCTCATATCCTCCTTATGTAGGGATTTCGATCTAAAACAGGTCATCGTGGAATTTTCGCTCTAAATTTTTTTTCTATGACGGTTCAGAAGCTAAAAATTTTATGAGGTGAAGCCAAAATCCTAAGGAAGATCCTATAAAAATTTCAGATCAAGGTGCGCAATATTTTCAGAGTTATGATCTATGGAAGTCAGTGTTTTTGCAGGCTCATGAAATTCATCTCAAAGAAGTGACCTTGGCAAAATCGTCATAAATTTTTCTCCGAGTATCATATTGGAATTATGTAAAAAGTGGCAGATAGTGCATGGACTGTAGTTTTATCTGTATCAAGTTTAGAGCCGAATGAAGAAACAGTGACATGTGGCATGCCATACAAGTTCGTTATACTGAAACAATCCATAATTAGGGCATTGTGAGAGATTGGACATAACTCTCCCTTGACGAATCCAAATTGGGTCAGATTTGTGGCATTGGAAAGAAGACTTAGAGGACTACTACAGGGCTTAGAATCGCATATTGGGGATCTGAAATAACAGAGATAAACTAGATTCAATATCGAGCTCCTAGAAGGCAAGAAAAAGCTAGATCATGTGTTGTCAAGGGCTGCAAAGGACCATAATTTATAGGGCAGCAAAGCAAAACAAGGTGAAGCAGAGGGTAACATGACAAGAGAAGCAATCAAGGTGCAGAACAGCAACAAGAATTTCATCACATGAAGTCTTCAAGTGGGAAACACTGCATACAGTCACTATAAAGGTATCATTGTACTAAGTCATTGTAAATACATTATTGTAAAAATTTTACTAGTGTCTATCTACCAAGAGTTGAAGAGGTAGTGTTGAGAGGTCTAGGATCATCATTAGGTGGTTATGTCATAGTTGGGCTTATGTTCTAGTGTGTCTTCTTCTTCTACATCATTCTATATCATTGTAAAGTGGACCATTTTCCCTGGTACGAGAGTCCATTATTCTTTTATTCTTCTATAGGGTGGTAGGGTGGTGCTAGGCTGGTGCATGAAGTCACCAATAGGTTCAAGCCTGTGAAAAATTCAGGGTGGTAGGGTGGTGCTAGGGTGATTTGTAGCTTATTGGGTGTTGGGGCATCCATTCAATTGACTACTGAAGAATCTCGGGTGTTGGAGCGTCCATCCGGTGGGAGCTGGAGAAGAATGCTTTTCTAGATTCTAGGAAGTTGGAGCTTTATTTTCAATTGGAGTTGAATATTAAAGAATGATTAGAAAAGAATTAGGTGGTTTTTTTCTCAGAGTGGGTTTCCACCTTAAAAACTGTGTGCATTTGTGTTCCTTTTATTTACTGCTATCATTGTACATACACTGATAATAATTGAAGATTAACTAATGCTCTAATTGAAAGAAACACTGATTCACCCCCCCTCTCAGTATTTCCAACACAACTAAATATGTTAACTATCCTTATGATTATTTGACACTCTATAAATTTCTTCTCATTTATTTAAATATGAACAATAAATTTGTGTTTTCCGCTATGAGTACTTGGAAATCCTCTATGGAAAATTTATAGATGTATTTGGATACACAAATTTATTTATTCAGTATTCTGTCCTTCAGAAGAATTCTATTTACTTCTTTCTTTGTTGACGATATTTATAAAAAAGGATTCGATATATAATATTGTGAATAATGACCAGGAGACCCTAGGCTCAACCCTGACCCCCAGGGTTCTGTCCTAAACTCCTAAGTCAATATATAATGTATTTCATTATATAGGTTTTAAAATTCCTTATGATGTTTTTGTTTAATAATTTTTGCAAACCGTGATAATAGTTTTTCCCCCATGCTATTAATACAGTAAAATAAAATAGCTAATACCCAATTCACAGTACCATTCTGGTACTTTGGTATATTTTTTCTTCTCTTTTCTTTACTACACTATTAAGCATGCATACCCTAATAAATGCATTATATTTTCTTTATAATTCCATTCTTAGAAAGCATAACCTCAACTCTAAGTATTACCAATACGTACATTTCCAACTTTCACCAAGGCTTACATATAGAAGTAGATACTTACCTATAGCCTGTGTATGCTTAACTGATGTTTCCTCCCAACCTATGAGAGAGGAAATCAAGTCCTCTTCTCCCCCCATGCTCCTCACCAGGCCTTTAGGTAGCATGAATATTCTCTAAGTTAAGCCTCTTAACTGCTGTCCAACTTACACTTTTTCTGGGTTATTAGAGCTCCACTGGTTCCTACCAGCTCTGGATTTCTATGTCTGCAATATTCTTATTGCAACCCATTTCTTATTTTCTGTAGAACCCCTTCTCCATGGGGAAGGTAACTGTCAGAACTGCCTTTACCCTTTTACCATGGTTATTGGAAATTCTTTTTACTATTCAATTAAGTCACTATTCAGAATAATTACTCATATTACTTATTTACTTTTCCAAAAAGATAAAATTTCTAGTCCTTTCAATCTTACTAACAAATAGTCATATTCGTTTGATAATTCAAATGTTTTAAAATAAAAATAAACATAATCAGAAAATAAATTAGGGTGTTACAACTCCCCCTGCTTGAGACAAACACCGTCCTCAGTGTTGTTTTTCTCATGAAAATAATTTGGGATAAATCTCTCAAACATAGTTTTCATCCTCCCAGGTAGCCTCCTCCGGGCCAAAGTGCTTCCAATGCACTTTAACTTGGGGGATGACTAGATTCCAGAGCATTATTTCTCTATGTTCAAGGATACGAAGCGGTTCTACCAGGAACTCTCCGTCTGGTTTGACCTGCAATCAACAAATTTTTAATTAGATAAATTGAGTCTTCTCTTACAATAAATCTAAATGTAAACACAACTTACATGTACGCTTTTCTAGTGTATCACATTTTTAGGGTCATGTATGTATAGTTTTAGTAAAGATACATGGAACATGTTATGCACCAAAATATGACTAGGTAGGGCCAACCGATAAGCTACTGGTCCTATCCGTTCCAAGATCTGGAATGGCGTACAATATCTAGGTGCCAACTTAGCATAAGAATTCCACCTCAAGGTGAGTTTCTTGGGCTTAATTATCACGTACACATGATCACCTACCTCAAATTCCCGGAAAGTCCTCTTTAGATATGCATATACCTTTTTCTTTCCTTGGGTTGTTTTCAAATTCTGTCTAATATTTTTCACTTCCCATTCCATTTCCTCCAACATATCTGGCCCCAACATCAATTTGGTCTCCAGACTACTCCAATTCATAGTATTCCAACATTGTATCCTATACAATGCTTTGAATGGGATCATCTTAAGGGATTCTTGATACCCATTATTATATGTGAATTCAACCAGATGTATGTATTCTTCCCATTTTGTGGGTTGTTGCATCACATACATGCACAAAATATCTTCCAGTATTTGGTTCACCCTCTCATTTTTTTCGTTATTTTGTGGGTGATATGCAGTGTTGAATTGGATTTGAGTTCCCAAACCCATAAACAATGCCTTCCAGAAAGCTGATGTAAACTTTACGTCTCTATCGGAGATGATGATCCTTGAAATACCATGTAGCCTAAATACTTCTCTCAGAAATATGTCGGCTATTTTTAGAGTCTTGTAAGCTAACTGCACTAGTATGAGATGGGCCACCTTAGCCTATCCACCACCACCATTATTGAATCATTGTGTCTTTTACTCCTTTGTAATTCATTGATGAAATCGAGGGAGATAACTTCCTATTTCCACTCTGGTATAGGAATGGGATGTAGTAATCTGGCTGGGTGATGGTGCTCTACTTTAAATTGTTGACATTCCCGACATTTAGTTAAATACTCAGCAATAATTCTGCGCATTCCATGCCAAAAATAATCTTTTCTAATTGCTGCCAACATTTTTTGAAATATGGGATGTCCTGCGTAAGAAATTCAGTGATATTCATCCAATATTAATTCTCTTATACTCATCTAATTTGGAATACATAACTTTTTACAGAAAGTTAGAAGTTGTTTATCATGAATCTTGTAATCTGATGTCTTACCTTGCTCCTTAGCCTCCTTTTCCTGCTGCCATAGGAAATGATACTCAGGGTCCCTTTTTGCTGCTTTTAATATTTGCACTCGGAACTTAGAGTTCGTCTGATTAACATACAACTCATATATGCCATACAATTTCTAGCTTAAAGCATCAACAGATCAGTTATCCTTTCCCTTCACATGTTGAACATCAAAATCAAACTGGCTTAGGAATGCATTCCATCTTGCTTCACAGGCATTTAAATATGATTGTTTGAAATAGTTGGTCAAGCTACTATGGTTAGTTCTCAGTATAAACCTTTTTCCCAACAAGTAGTCCCTCTAGATTCAAAGGGCATGTACTACGACTGTTAACTCTAAATCATATGTAGAATATCTATGTTCATGATCTTTCAACTTCCTAGATTCATATGTTATAACCTTACCTTCCTGGGTTAATACTACCCCCACTCCTTCTTTACAAGCGTTCGTGCAGAGCTCAAAAATTTCACTCAGATCTACTAATTTTAATATTGTAGTAGTAGTTAATAATATTTTTAATTGGTCAAAACTATTTTGACATTTTGCATCCCACTTAAACACTCACCCCTTCTGCTGCAAGGAGGTAATAGGGAAGGAAATTTTAAAAAATCCCTCAATAAACCATCAATAGTATCTAGCTAGTCCCTTGAATGATTGTATGTCAGCCATGCTCCTGGGAACTCTCCATTCCATGATCGTTTTAATCTTTTCCGGGTCCACAACAATTCCTTCAGTAAATATTACATGACCTAGATACTAGATCTTCTCTTTATAAAAATCACATTTACTAAAATTGGCATAGAGTTAGTGTTCTTGTAGCATCTTCAACACCAGACGCAAATGTTATTTGTGTTCTTCAATACTTTTAGAATAAATCATAATATCATCAATAAAGATTAAAACAAATTTGTCCAAAAATGGGTGGAAAATTCCATGCATCAAGCTCATGACAGTGGTTGGTGCATTAGTTAATCCAAAAGGTAGCACCACAAATTCATAATGTTCTTACGTGGTACGGAAGGTTGTTTTGGATATATCTTCATATTTGATCTTAATCTGATGATACCTAGACCTCAAGTCAATCTTGGAAAACATTGTTGCCCCTTTCACCTGATCAAAAATATCATCAATTCGGGGCAACAGATATTTATTCTTGACAATTAACTTATTTCACTGTCAGTAGTCCATACACATCCACATTGTTCCATCTTTCTTCTTCACAAATAGTACTGGTGCACCCCAAGGGGACACACTTGGCCTGATATACCCTTTATCCAACAATTCCTGCAACTACATATTTACATTTGTTAATTTGGGCACACTCATTTAGTAAGGTTCTCTTGACACTGGCACAACGGTTGGTATTACTTATATAGTAAAGTCAATACCTCGCCTCAAAGATAACACTGGTATTCTTTCAGGGAATACATCTCTGAATTCTTGTACAACCGGTATGTTTTCCATAGGTAAACTTTTATCTTTAGAGTTTGAGAATCCCACCTGGATTGCATATGGTTGGTAGCATTTTCTAATACATTTACTTAGCTGAGATGAAGTAATGGGGCGCAGTCTCATTGGTTTCTTGATTCCGTGTAACTCTTGACAAGTTCCATTTTCAGCCTTGAAATAAATAATTTTCTCTTTACAATCTACTAGGGACTAGTGTATTTCTAACCAGTCCATTCCCAATAAGATATCATACGAGCCCAAAGGAAGGATATCCAGTTCTACAGTTATTTGTTGGGCTGCAATATCTAATACATGATTTGTTACTTTGGCATTAACTTGTCTTTTTTCTCCCGTAACTAACTGTACTAGCGAGTTATATTTAAATTTATGGCTTTGTAGGTTACATTTTTCAACAACACAGGGGTTTATGTAACTTAAACTAGCACCAAGATCCACTAAAATAGAAACGGTTTGAGATTGTAACTTACCTTCCAATTCTATCATAGTTGATTGGAAATCCACTTGTCGATATTCTAGCACAAAATTAATTCGTGGGATATTTTGAGCAACATCCCCCACCGTGGATGTTTCTTGTAGATTAGATGTCAATTCATTCCTTCCAAAATGTGGGAAATTCTTAAATTAGTGTGCCTCGCCACAAACCCAACATTGTAGTGGTGGTTTCTGAGTTTGTCCAAGGCCTGGTCTACTAGATGCCTCATTTGGCCTTTCTTCAGCTGTCCTTTTGGACCTTTGCATATTTTTTCCAAATTTCTTATTTGCTGAATTCTTCACCGCATTTTTGTATTTTCTAGCTCTGTTATTTTTAAAGTTTGAGGAACTTTTTTGTACTTTCTTATTTGGCCAGTTCCTGCCAAATTCACCCTTTGCCTTATATTGCTGATATCACAGCTTGACCTTCCTGATTGCTTCATCCATGGTCTTTCGATTTACAAATTCTATCCTTTCCTTCATGTGAGCAGGCATGCTACTTAAGAACCGTCGCACCTTTGCTTTCTCATCTCTCAAGTAGGGTACATATATTAATAGTGAAGTAAACTTAGCAATTAATTCATCCATAGATAATTGACCCAACTTTAAATCACGAAATTCTCTGGAATTTTCATCGCAAAATCGTTCTGTTAAATATTTGTCGTTAAAGCACTGTTGAAATTCATCCCAAGTCACATTCTAATCCTTGATGCCATATACATTTTTCACCTCTTCCCACCATAGTGTGGCCTTATCCCTTAATTAGTAAATTTCCAAATGGGCTTTGAATTTGTTGTTATACACATAGACCTAGAAATACTTGTTCATATTTATTATCCAGCCTTCTACCATTTCTTTAGCTTCCCGGTCAAAAGTGGGAGGCTTAATTTTCTGAAATTTGCCTTGTAACTCCACTTTTTGTTTCTTAAATTCCTATTAATTTGACACATTTCTAGATTCTACTTCATTATATGTTCTGCCTTTATTTCTTTGTTCAATATGACTTATTGCTGGGTGATCATGAACTTGTTGATGTTGTTCTCCTTCCACCTGGGTGTCCCTGTCGGGGCTAGGCTGTGCAATGGGAGGATTTTTCTTGTCTAAAAGAATCTTAAGTATTATTTCTTGCTCCCTCATTAGTCTTTCATTATCACCTCAGACTCGTACCATTTATGCTTGGAGTTGTTGGACTGTTTCCAATAATATGGTGGTTTGTCTTTGTTTCTCTTCCAACAATTTGCTAGTTTGTTTTTGCTGGTCCATAGTTAAATGAACCCACATTTCAGGGTTAATCTCAAGATTAGTCTGAGGTGGAACTTCCCTCGTCATTCTGGGTGTTTTTTGACTGGATCCTCTCCTAATTACAGTCCTTGAGAAATTTTTATCATCACTGATCTCTCTTTACAATGAAGCAAAGGTTAAGAAACACTAGAGTAATTTTGGTGGTCCAAATGGCCCAGTGTTTAACCTTGCCCTGATACCAATTTTCACATACACATACACCTATAAAATTAAAAAAAAATTGCCATACAACTTATATCATACAAATACACAACCTTAAGAAAATACCACATGATTTATAAGATTATAAGACACACATAAATTATAAGATTATAAACATACTCCGCATATACAGAGTAGATATTGTATGCACAGAGATTTCACTGATTATAAATATGCCACATAACAAATCTATTGTAAAATATGGTTAGCATTACTATGGTAAGCAGCTGTGCTATAATGTATGGCTTTCATATGAATTTTTCCACCATCACCATTAAAGGTTCTAGTGCATAGTTATGCGCATTAAACTTTATGGAAAATATAATTTACATGGTACTTAGTTGATTTTATTTTCTGCTGGGTTAATTCATAATCCTCCCGTACCCTGACAAGATTTGGATTGGAATTATAACTTAAGGACGGAACGTTTGTCGAGGAATAATTTGAGACACACCTATCATTGAGCTAAGCCGTCAGTGTAAACCCTAAAGAATCGACGGTCAATACGCAGCCAGGGGAATTTAGGGTAACCACGCCTACCCCCAAACCTTGTCTCTGTTAATTTATCCATCACCGGTAAGGAGGTACGCTGCTCTGCAACTATGCGCCTTCAACCTGCAGGTAACTATTTCACTTTGGCTTTGACAGTCTATTAGCGATAAGAATGCCAGCGTCAAAGTTTTTTCCACGGTATATCCCCCCATTACGCTTGATATTCATTGGATTTGGTTTTTCCTGTTAATTTCTTTATGCCAGTAACACTCCTACTCCCATAGGTTGAAGCTATCCTGTCACTATTTTTTATGATAGGTCTTCAGGTCATACACTTATTCATTCTTATCATTATATTTTCATTGTGATATTTGTTTCAGGGTCTATCTATATATATTTTTTTCCCTCTTATATGCGCTATTATTTTTTTATTATTAATCCTATGATTAATATCAGGTTGCAGGGTTTCATTACCATTTCCACTTCCTCGACTTGCTGGTAGCAAAACCTAACTCTAGACTCTGGCTCCGAGTACATATGTCTACAGTTTAATGAAGGTAACACAGGTTTATTTGGTATCCAAGTTGTTATTGTTGGGTTAAACCCTTTGTTTCAGTATATGAATATATATTCACACATTTTTTTATGTGTACCGGGTTGTGGCGAGGAAGGGAGCCTTGCCTCAGTCTTCCTTTGTTATGAAATTTCGGAATGACAATTACAGGTTACCGTTTGAAATCTCTCTGCTAGTTTTATCGGTCTTTGTTTTCTTTTTCATTACCCCTGTTATAGGTCAATTTGGGCATCATTCCCCATGACCTGGTCAAACTGGACATCATCCCCAGGACCAATGAAATAGGGCCTATCATCCCCTCATATTTAAGTTTCTATATGCCCTAAGAGAAAAACATTTCATTTATGGCTTCTATTGTGACATTTCCAAGGTTTTAAGTATATGTTATATCACTTATTGACTCACCAACATAGCCTACAAAGGGACTAACTAATTTGCAATGGCAAATCCTCCATTAAAGGGTGCACTGTTGTGCACTTACCGACACTGAAGAGTGTGTTGGTCGTTTGGGAGCAAAATTCTCATTGTCCCAGAATATCCACATGGCGAGTGCCTTCTAGAAGAGTCCATATGTGTCAAACTTTGAATCCAAGTGTCCATCTAACACCTCTGAACTTGGAAACATGTCTTGCCTATTATTAGAAAGTGATTCATTGAGAAACTACCTTCAGTTGCCCTATAAACTGAGCACTCCATCTAAGTGCTGGGGAGGAAGAGCTTGTGCAAAGTTATGTTGTTGGATTCTCATTTGATAAGAGAGTGAAAGTACTGATATGTTTCTGGTATGATGTTGGATGTGATGAGGCTCGAATGAAGCTAGAGTTGGTTGGCAACAAATCGATCCATTATTTGTAACCTCCCCCTTCTACTCCTTAATAAAGATTGTTGTTCATTTTCCCATACATATGTCTCTATTTATTGTGCAATGGATTCATGAATGATATATGTATTTCATATCTAATTGATTTGATTGGGTAAGATAAGTATATATCTATATATTTCCTATTGTTTTTTGTTCTTTGTTTGTGTTTGCAGGAATTGATCTGGTGTTTTGAGTTGGATTGAAAGCGACGACAACAACAACATAAGGAGAAGGAGAAGCGATTGAATCACAAGTAGGCTCTTTCACTATTCTGTATATTTTTTTATTTTATAGAAAGTGATAGTAATTCTTTCCTATGTTATTCTAAGTGACTAGCACCACACTTAAAGAATTTGGTTTATCCATAGATCACAATTCCACATAACAAATTGGCGACTCCGTTGGGGAAAGGGAGTATCCAATCATTCCTGGTATTTTTGCGTCTACTTATCCTCATCAATGGCATCTAATTTCAATTATTAGACATTTTAATGAAATAATTGCATTAGAAGTGTGTATGCTGCTTGGTTTTTTAATCCCTGCTGCGCCCAACGCACTATTGGTCGAGACACAGTGCACTGTCTCCCACTCATGGGTGCTATACAACGCACTGTATCCTCTTAGATACTGCTTTGGCCCCTCAGCCAACCAAATTACATCTAAATTTTTCATTGCTATCATTCTTAGTGTTGTGAAACCAACTCCATAAAGAGACGAAAAGAGATATCAACGCCTTATAAATAAGCCACTTTGAGGGGGAAACCTCCAATATGTTACATGAATGAAAAATTCTTGGATGATTCAAATTACAAAACATCCTTTCTATATATAGTATTCCATGGGGCCACAATGTAATCCTAGCCGACCTAACAATAATAATTTAAGGGCACAATAATAACAATATGGGGGTTACAAGGGTACAGTAATAACAATAAGGGGGTTACACTAACAATAAGGGCCTATACTAGTAATATAGGGACCTAACATGGCCCTCTCCTTCAAAAAAGTGTTGTCCTCAATGCTTGAGTAGCTCTGGGTGCTTCTGTATAAAATTCTCATCCTCCCATGTAGAATCTTCAGTGGGTAAGTTCTTCCACTTGATGAGATACTCTGAAATTGATCGATTCCGTAGCTGTCGAGTGCTTGTTTCTGTGACCGCTTCAGGTTCCAATATGATTTTCCTTCCTCATCAAGTTCTGGAAATATTGTTTGAACTAGAAGATTTTCACCTATAACCTTCTTTAAGCATGAAACATGGAAAACTGGATGTACTCGCGAAGAAGCAGGAAGCTCCAATTTGTATGCCATAGTACGAATCTTTTGCAACACCTTGTAAGGACCATAGTACTTTGGCGATAATTTATTATCCTTCTTAGCTTGCTTGAGGGACATTTGTTTATATGGTTGTAGCCGTAAAAATACCCGATCTCCTACATCAAAACTTCTCTCGCTGCGATGTTGATCTGCCTGTTGTTTCATTCGATTTTGTGCCAAATTCAGGTTATCCTTTAAGAGTTGGAGAACTTCTTGTTGATGATCGATGTGATCTTCCACTGCTTGAACCTTCGAATTTTCCCTTAAAGATGATGTGATCGATGGTGGATGATATCCATAAAGTGCCATAAATGGGGTCATTTTGGCTGCAGTATGGAAGGAAGTGTTATACCACCATTCAGCGAGAGGTAACCACTTGACCCATTGTGTTTGTTTATCAGATACAAAACAAAGAAGATATCCTTCCAAACATTTATTTACTATCTCAGTTTGACCATCGGATTGAGGATGATAAGATGAGCTATGAGCTAATTGAGTACCCAAACAAGAAAATAACTTCGTCCAAAAATTTCCAGTAAAAATGGGATCTTTGTCGCTCACAATAACCCTTGGGTTTCCATGTAGCTTGTGAATTGTGTCCATAAATGTAGTAGCAACTGTACTTGATTTAAATGGATGAGTTAATGCACAAAAGTGTGCATACTTGGTAAGTCTATCAACTACCACCATGATGACACTCTTTCCTTAGGAATTAGATAAGCCAGTGATAAAATCCATTGAAATATCCCCCCGACGCTGACTTGGAATGGATAAAGGTTGTAGAAGACCCGGGGTCTTAATTATCTCAACTTTATTCTGCTGGCAAACCAAACATTCCACCACAAACTTTTGAATATAAGATTTAAGGCCATCCAAAAAAATTCTTTCTTCACCCTGTGGTAAGTTTTTAAAAATCCTGAGTGTCCTCCTAAAGCAGAAGCGTGCAATTCCAAAAGAATATTTTTTTTTAGTTGGGAATTCTTACAAAGATATAAGCAATCTTTGTACCACAAGGAATCATTTTTCCAACTAAATGTATCAGATGTACTAGGATCTTGCTGCAACTTTTGAATGAGTGTCCACACTTATTCATCCTTCTTCCATTCATCTCTTGCTTCGGTCATCCAATCTGGTTGGATAATAGAAATGGCACAAACCAATGCTTCCACCTCTTCATTCTTTCTTGAGAGTGCATCTGCAACAACATTTAGCTTCCCTTTTTTGTATATTATTTCAAATTCATAACCCAACATCTTTGTGACCCATTTTTGCTACTCTTCTGAAGATATTCTTTGTTCCAAAAAGTGTTTAAGACTATCATGATCAATTTTTACCTTGAAGTGTCTTCCTATTAGGTAAGTTCTCCATTTCTTTAGTGCATGCAGTATTGCTAACATTTCCTTCTCATAAATAGATTTCTGTAAATACTTTCCTTTGATTGGACGACTTTCAAAAGCAATGGGTCTTCCTTCTTGCATCAAAACAACACCAATTCCATTTTCTGAGGCATCACATTCCACAATAAAGGTTTTTGTGAAGTCTGGTGTAGCTAAGACTGGTGCTAGGCACATTTCCTCTTTAAGATGTTCAAAGGCCTTAGTTGCTTCAGGAGTCCATGAAAATGCATCTTTCTTCAATAATGTTGTTAGAGGTGCTGCTATTCTCCCATAATTCTTAAAATGATAATACCCTATTAACTAGAGAAATCTGCTTGCTTTATGGTTGTGGGGACTTTCCATTCCTTACGAAAAAAAATCGAGAAAAGTTCTTGAGAAAATTAAAAGCTATCGTCCCCAAAGATTGTAACCATTGTACTCCTAGTACAACATCAACACCTCCCATAGGAATGGAAAGCATTGGAATATTCAATACATATATCCCCATGGTTAGCTTGATATTATGGCATTTTCCAGAGGAATTTATAGTTCCTCCATTTTGAACCATCACTTGACATTCTAGTGATGGGTATAGGAAACAATTCAATTCCTTGGCTACCTTACAATGAATAAAATTATGGGTACTACCTGAATCAATCAAAAATATTACCTTTTTCTTCTTGATATGTCCTTCTATCTTGAGAGTTTGAGGAGTGGTAATTCTTGCCAATGCATTACACGATATGGTCGAACTCATTTCTTCCTCTTCTAGGGTTGGTTCCTGGTGTATATCCTCTTCTTGTTAATTTTATTCTTCCTCTTCACAATCTATGTGAAATAATTTCTTCTCAGCACACTTATGACCTTTAGTGTATTTGCTATCACAATTGTAGCAAAGCCCTTTTGCTCTTTTTTCTTCCCATTGTTGTGGTGTCAACCTTGTAGGTTGTGGAAATATAGGAGTAAAAACAATTCCCTCTTTATAGAAGTGAGTGGTAGGCTTCCTTGTTGCCATAATTTTACATTCAATTTTTCTTGCCAACCTGAATGCCTTCTCCAATGAATCAGGTTCCAAAACACGAACTTCATGTTGGATGTTATCCTTTAAAGTCCCTATGAATACATCAATCCTGTGTTCCTACGGAATATCAGCTACCCTTATATTCAATTTTTGAAAGTCCTCAATGTGCTCTGTCACTAAACCCTTGTGTTTGAGATTTATCAATTGGATAAATAAGGTGTTTCTCTTTGTATCTTCATAATGTGCTATCATTTCCTCCATAAAAAATGACCAAGTGACAATTTTTTTACGGGAGCAAAGCCATCGATACCATAAAAATGTATTTTGTTCTAAATGTAAAGTTGCAATGCGTAAATTTTGTGTGTTTTGCACATTATGGAGATCAAAATATTGCTCTATATGTAGTATCCATGTTACGGGATCCTTTCCATCAAACTTCCTCATATCCATTTTGGAATATGGTGGTTCTTCCCGCCAACATTAGATTTTATGAAATCACGATTAACATTTATTTTGTTCTCATCATGAGTTTCCTCTACTATATTTTCACCATTAGGAAACATTTCTTGTATCAACTTTGTCAAATCTTCCATGTCTGCTTTTAGATCATTCTTCATGTTTTCCATTTTCTCATCGAACTTAGCTTCCATGTCATCCATCTTAGATTCCATGCCAACTTCCATGCCATCTATCTTAGATTCCATGCATCTATCTTAGATTCCATTCCATTCTTCAAACCATCCATCTTAGTTTCCACGCCTTTCTTCAAAAATTCCATGTCATTTTTTGTTGCTCTTTGCGAGAGCAAAATTTGTTGCACTTGCTCTTGTAATTTTGATATGTTGTGTTGCCATTCTTCGTCTTCATGATTAATAGTAGAGATTTATAAAGGCTTAATGGGTGTTGAGTTCTTTTTAGGGGCCATTTTAGAATCCAATACTGATATATATTATACAATATGCCCTTGGAATCAATTCAACTTGATTCTTCAAACAAGACTTATGCAATTCGGAAAACAAAATACACACCTTTTACTTGCTGAGAGCTCGATATTGAAATTTCATTATCTCTATAATTGTAGATTCTCAATATCCCAAATTCAGCCCTGTAGTAAGACTCTGAAGCTTCTTTCAAATGCCACAGGTTTGATCTTATTTGGATTCTTCAAGGCAAAGTTATGTCCAATCTCCCACAATGACCTAATTTTGGACTGGTTCAGTAGAGCGAACTTGTACGACTTGCCACGTGTCACTGTTTCCTCCTTTGTCTCTGAAATTGATAGAACAAAAATTAGAGTCCATGTACTTGTGGCCACTTTTTACATAATTCCAATCTAATGCACAGAGAGAGATCTATGAAGATTTTCCCACGATCACCTTTTTGAGATGAAATTCAAAAGCCTCAAAAAGCCCTAACTTCCACATATCATATCTCCGAAAATATTGCAAACAAATATCTAAAATTTTGCGAAGATGTTCCTTAGGATTGTGGCTTCACACTCTAAAAATTTCAACTTCTAAACCTGCGTAGAAAAACAGTTATTACGAAAATACCATGATGACCTGTTTAGGTTAAATTCAAGATCCTGCACAATGACCTAAATTGCACATATCATATCTCCAAAAATATTGTGAACCAAGCTCTGAAATTTTTCGACAATGTTCCCCGGGATTTTGGCTTTGCACTCTAATAATTTCAAATTCTAAACCATCGTAGAAAAAAGTTATAGCGAAAATTCCACGATGACCTGTTTGGAGCAGCGAAACCCTAGAATCCCAAAGCTCTGATACCAAATGTTGTGTAACCAGCTCCAAAAATAGAAGAATAGAGATATGAACGCCTTAGGAATAAGCCACTTCGAGGGGGAAACCTCCAATACATTACATAAATGAACAATTCTTGGATGATTCAATTTACAAAACCTCCCTTTCTATATATAGGAGTCCATGGGGCCATAATATAATCCTAGTGGGCCACAATGTAATCCTAGCCGACCTAACAATAATAATTTAAGGGCACAATAATAACAATATGGGGGTTACAAGTGTACAATAATAACAATAAGGGGGTTACACTAACAACAATAAGGGACTATACTAGTAATAGAGGGACCTAACACTCAGCCACTTCTTTCTTTGTATTCTCAAATTTATGATACCTCTTAGAGACCAGTAAACTTTCCTGATTCTTACTCCTTTGAAAAGTAAATTTGTTCAATGTTTCTTTAGCGTTTTTCTTTATCATTGGAAAATAAAATTCAAAGTATTTTATTTCTTCCTTAGATCAATTTGTTTTCGTAAAGGAAATTTTTGTTTCATTACTCGTTTCTTGTAGGAAAATTTGTAGTTTCATTCTTCATTTTTCCTAAAAGAGAAATTGTTGTTAAAATCCTCGTTTCTCAAAGAAGAAAACACTTGTTTTATTGATTTGATGCATATAGTTTCCTTTCTTGCATTCACATTAAAGGGGATGAAAAGAAAAACATGCATGTGCATATAGTGAATTGTGTGTGTTGCATAGGAACAAGTTAGGAAAGTTGCATTTTAGTTTGTACTCTTTGTTGTTGGCTCTAAAACTAATTGCTCTTTCCCTAGCTAGGATTTTCATTGAAAAAGCTAAATTGAAATCTTTCTTATCATTTAGTTTGCATATTTACGAATTTCCATTACATCATGCGGTGAACCTAAAAGAAAAAATTCTAAACAATATCAACATAAAATTTACATCAATTTACCTAAGAAAGCATTGTAACATTAACGATAACATTTAGAAGGTCTAGGCTAGAGACGTGTTATGGCGTAGTTAAACATAGCAGTTTCCGATAACTTGTTTGCGATACATTCTGAGTGTGATACCTCACTCCATGTACGTAACTATATCAGAGCTCGTCCACGTACCTTTGGGTATATAGGGCGGTGTTCTAGTACGAAAAATTATAAGGGGGTGCTCTCACTGTGCAGTTTCGCATTAGACAACTCTAATACGGACTTGGGACTCCACGTACCTTCGGGTATATTTAGGAGGAAAAATTTCGGTTGTTATCCATCCATAGGTAGCCGAGTCGGTCGCCTTGTAACTTGTGATATACCGAACACAACATTCAGGGAGATTGCTTGCCCATACTTCTTGGTTCACCAGGAGGTATTCTATAGTTCACAATTACTTGGTAAACCTTTTGCTAAGAATTACCCTTTTATTTTGTTTATTTTTTTTGTAATAAAATAAATCAGTCATCGTGGAAGAAGAACATCCCTTTCCCCGTTGTTCGTGTAGAAAAGCACTTAAACCACTTTTACCACCGGAATCCATTTCTGGTCGACAAAGGCAACATCATTCTACCGAAAAAAATACCATCAGTACCTGTGGTGCGTCATCATCATCACAGATACCAGAGTCATCTCAAGTTGTTTCTACAAATCTTGGTTCATCTACTATTGTCAAGATAGAGTCCTCACACATACCTATGGTCACGATCCATCCAATCAGTGAGACCATACCTCCCAAACCCAGCGTTGTTCAACTAGAAGTTGATCTAGATCCCATCGTTCTTTTACCAGAACACCTAGATCCCAAAGTCAAACAACTAGAAGTTGTTCTTGTATCAGTCACTCCACAGTCGATTGTAGCCATTGAGTCTCCCATATCATGCAATCAACCACCTGAAATATATCTTGAAACCGATGGTGAAATCCTTCCACCTGGTTTGATTTCGATTAAAGAAATACCACAAGATGAAACACCTTTAATTCCAACTCATTTTGGGTAGGAGCTTTACCTGTACGAGTCTTTTCCTTAATCACCTTACTCTACTTTTGTTGATCTTGTTTCACTTTGAGTTCCCATAAATCCTATAGGGTATACATTGGTTCGTATGACCATGGTTGATTCAACATCTATGGCTGTACCTTCTGTTACAGTTGTGACAACATCTACTATTGCTACTCCTTCGATGTTTACCATGTCACATTCCAAATTACCCTCTGAAATTACAATATTCAATGAAAACCCTGGAGAAGACCCATCAATGCATGCTATAACTTATCATTTATGGTGCTCATAAAAATCCTTAAATGATGACTCCATTAGACTACATCTTTTCCAGCGCACACTCACTAGTCCGACTGCACGATGAGGATGGTTCTTTTACTGTGTCAACCTCGGTAAAAAATGAAATAGGTTCTCATGATGATAGTTCTTTTATCGTGTCAACCTCATTAAAAAATGAAACATGTTCTCATGAGGATAGTTATTTTACTATGGCAACCTCTATAAATGAAACAGATTCTTGAGGATAGTTATTTTATTGTGTCAACCTCGTTAAAAAATGAAACAGGTCTTGAGGATAGTTCTTTTACTGTGTCAACCTCATTAAAAAATGAAACAATCCATAAGCATAGTTCGTTTTCTTGTGTCAAGCTCATTAAATGAAACAAGGTTCCATGAGCATAGTTCTTTTCCTGTGTCAAGCTCATAAAAAAATGAAAAAAATCCTCTCCCAATTAAGATGAGCCTTTCATCTGATCTCGTAAACGAACCTTCATTCCATCCAGCTATTAGTAACCAGTAGTCTACTTAGGTGAATTAAATGAAGCATGGGGGGCATGTGCTCTTGTAGGGGGCATTCGATATGTGCTCTTGCAGGGGGCATTTCGAGTCCATTTCAGTTATTATTTTCAAGACTCGTTAAACTCATGAAAATCCCAAGCTTCTTTTGCTATTTTTCATGCTTATAAAACACATGAAAATTTTGAGTTCTTTCCGTCTTTTCCTGCTTGTAAATTAAATTGAAATTCAGACAAAGCATATTTTTATCCTTCTTTTTCAAATTTTGATGAAAATGAAAAAGGAGTTGAAGCACACTTTTATCTCTTTTTCGAGCTTCCATAACAACGAAAAAGGAACCCCTGGAGTCTTCTTTTAGCTCTTTTCAAACTCCGATAATGTGAAAATATTGTCGAGCAGCTGTCTTTTCAAGCTTGTAAAAGTAAATGAAACAACATCTACTCAGTACAAGTTTAACCCTTTTCCGGACCGAGACAGATTATTTACGAAAAAGGAAAACCTTATTCGAACATGGCTAGGAGGTTCTCTCAAGTATCATTTTACACTTTTTCGGACCCGAGCGACAACTTTATGAAAAATTACTCTTGGATTTTTCTTTTGTCCTCTTTTTTCAAACTCTCTAAATATGAAAAAGGATCGGGCTATCTCTGTCGTTAGTCTTGTTAAGACATAAAATAGTGAGGGGCTTGTCAATCATGGAAAGAATCGAGTTTCATTTATCACTAGACTCGTTAAATTATTAAATAGCGATGCATTCCTGAAGGGTTTAATTATAAATCAAGCATATGTTATCCTCCTCAAGCTTGTTAAAAAATAAAGAGGTACTGTTTGACAAATAACCAGGGAAATTTTGGGAAAGCGAACAAAACACTTTTATAGTAGCAGGTCGCTCTTGAACATGACACTTTCACTCCATCATCATGACCTTTTGGTTGGCTAATGATCTTGATGGTTCATTCATACCTATGGTTCATCATACCTTCACTTCGGTTTTGGGTCAATGCTGCCAACTCATCTCAGTGTCGTCGATATGTTCAAGAGAAGTCATCCAGTGAATACTCATTCTTCTGCAATACTCATAAAACCTTCATTTCAATGACATTCATCCCTGAACATTGATATATCAAGTCACATTTTGTCTCTGATATTAGTAGCTCCCATTTCGCGATAAAGTGGCTTCCAGTCGACATCAACTCATCATCCAGGAAGTTTATTTAGAAACATCATCTTCCAGTACCTTGAAGTTTGCCTCAAAATTGGCATGTTTCATGCTTCCAGACATTTGACTGAAATATTTTGTTTGGCCTTCGACATCAAATCATCTATTCACACCTTGCAAACTATATTGCAGTACCTTGAGAGCCATTAACATCAATGGTGGTTCTCTCGCATTTGTTAACATCTCACATCATTGGTTGGTAATCAAACGGTGTCTTCCCATGTTCGACTACAAATCATATATTTGCATGGCTAGAGTTGTACTTAAACGATCGAGTGAATGAGATAAGAAGACCCCAGATCTAGTTTCATCCATCCAAGTTACGATTTCAAGATTGTTGTACAAATCATCTGTATGATGACTTTACATACAGATCGTCATCCAAACATGGGCCTATATCTGTAGACATGTCTGTATTTGGAAACATTCCAATGTAGACGACTTTCTGAACTATGTAAATGTTATTAGATATTTTATGTGCTGAGCATGGGAATGCCTCCCTCAACAATTCATGATCAAGATGAAAATATCATGATGTAATGTACTGTAAGATTGATGCAAGCCACCGTCCACTTCAATTCCGGCTCATCACATCGTAAAGCATCTCATCCAAATACTATTATTATTATTTTTAATTCATGCTTTAGAGGTAAAATGTTATAGGTCAATTTTCGCATCATTCCCCATGACATGGTCAAACTGGACATCATCCCCAGGACCAATAAAATAGGGTCTATCATCCCCTCATATTTCAGTTTCGATATCCCCTAAGAGAAGAACATTTCATTTATGGCTTCTATTGTGATATTTCCAAGGTTTGAAGTATATGTTATATCACTTATTGACTCACCAACGTAGCCTCTAAAGGGACTGACTACGTTGCAGTGCCAAATCCTCCATTCAAGGGTGCATTGCAGTGCACTTCCCAACACTCAAGGGTGCGTTGGTCATTTGGGAGCGAAATTATCCTTGTTCTGGAATCTCCACATGGCTAGTGCCTTCTAGAAGAGTCCATATGTGTCAAAATTCGAATCTAGGTGTCCACATAACACCTCTGAACTTCGAAACATGTCTTTCCTATTATTAGAAAGTGATTCATGGAGAAACTACCATTAGTTTCCCTATAAATTAAGCACTCCATATAAGTGATGGGGAGGAAGAACTTGTGAAAAGTTATTTTGTTAGATTCTCATTTGATAAGAGAGTGAAAGTACTGATATGCTGCTAGTATGATGTTGGATGTGATGAGGCTGGAATGAAGCTAGAGCTGGTTGGAAACAAATTGATCCATTGGTTGTAACCTTCCCCTTCTACTCTTTAATAAATATTGTTGTTCATTTTCCCATACATATGTATCTATTTCTTGTGCAATGTATTCTTGAATGATATATGTATTTCATATCTAATCAATTTGATTGAATAAGATAAGTAGATATATGTATATTTCATGTTGTTTTTTGTTCTCTGTTTATGTTTGCAGGAATCGATCTGGCATTTTGAGTTGGATTGAAAGCGACGATAACAACAAAAAAAGGAGAAGGAGAAGCGTTTGAATCACAAGTAGGCTCTTTCACCATTCTGTATATTTTCCTATTTTAGGGAAAGTGATAGTAATTTTTTCCTCTGTTGTTCTAAGTGACTAGCACCACACTTAGGGAATTTGGTTTATCCGTAGATCAAAATTCCGCATAACAACCCCATGCCTCTTAGAATGAGGGAGACGTCCTCTTGAATTCATAGGGAATCCTCTGTCTTCACAAGCAATGTCCCAGAATATGATTAAGCTCCTCAAGCTACTGTCTTTCAAAGTTTGTTATGTGTTATTAACTAGTTTTTGGATCTTGTAATTATTATGGGAATGTAATTAAATCATTGCATTGGAGTTAACTGCTCTATTGAATTGAAGCCTCTCGGCCCTTTCTTTGACTACAATTTTGGGTTTTGGTTTATTGAGTCAACAACTAAATATGCTAACTATCCTTATGCTTATTTGAAAATATGTATATTTCTTCTCATTTAATTAAATAAGAACAGTAAATTTGTGTTTTCTGCTATGAGTACTTTCCTTGCAAATCCTCTATGGAAAATTTATAGATGTATTTTGATATACAACTTTATTTATTCTATAGTTTTTCCTTGAGAATAATTATTTTTACTTCTTTCTCCGTTGACGATATTTGTAAATATGGATTCTATATATAATCTTGTGAATTATGACCAAGAGGCCCTGGGCTCAACCCTGATCCCCGGGGTTCTGTCCTAAACTCCTGAGTCTGTATATAATGTATTTCATTACACAGGTTTTTAAATTCCTTATGATGTTTTTGTTTATGAATTTTTGCTAACAGTGATAACAGTTTTTCCCACATACTATCACTAGTACATTTGGTGGAAATTCCGACACTTGGTTCCGACACTTTTGACCAAATGTCGGGAATTTCCCCAATTTTTTTAAACTTTTTCAAATCCCGCCCGAAACCGTCGCTATACCAATGTTTAGAGATAAGTGTCGCAATACCGACATCTAGGCAAAGTGTCGCAATTGCGACGTTTGGAGGAATTCGTCGGAATTGCGACAGTTTCGGTAATAGCGTCAGAATTGCGACGACATAGAGGAAAGTGTCGCTATTGCGACGTTTGAGGATATCATCGCTATTGCGAAAGTTTAGGCAAAGGTGTCGCTATTGCAACAGTTTCGGCAGAAACTTCACTATTGCGACGGTTTGGGATAAGTGTCGCTCTTGCGACGGTTTTGGCTACGTGTCGCTCTTGTGACGGTTTGGGCTACGTGTAGATTCTAATTCACTCTCTAACTGACTTTCAATATATCTCAACAATGATTTGATATTATTTGAATTAATTAGGATCAGTTCAACATTATTTCTATAACATTTTTATGTGAGGTTGCAAGCCATGAAACTTTGACCATGTTAAGGATAATTTTTTTTGAACATCTAGTCCAAGCGTCAGATCTTTGTTCGTTATATTTTCAGAGATATGATCTAAGGAAGTTAGGGTTTATGTATGCTCTAAAATTCTTTCTCAAATCATGGTCAGCTTGGTATTTTGGCTATATTATCGTCTAGAAATTTTTAAGCTATGAAATCTTCATACATGGCTCGTTTGCCATTTGCTACCTTATGTCTCCGGGCGGCCGGGTGCACTGTGTCACGTCGTGTGATGCCGCACGACCAAGGGCACTCGAGTCAGGCCGTTTCGTGCGAGGGCGCCCGTGTCAAATTTGCTAACTTGTGACTGCTCAGGTGCCTTAATGTGCACGTTTGGGTGGCTCGTTTTCCATTTTCTACCTTGTGTCTCTGGGCGGCCGGGCGTGCCATGTCGTGCCGTGTGACGTCGCATGAACAAGGGCGCCCAGGTTGGGCCATTTCGTGCGAGGGCGCCTGTGTCATATTTGCTAACTTGTGACTGCCTGGGTGCCTTAATGCGCACATTTGGGCGGCCCATTTTTCGTTTGCTACATTGTGTCTCCGGGCAGCCAGGCGTGCCGTGTGACGTCGCACAACCAAGGGTGCCCAGGTTGAGCCGTTTCGTGCGAGGGAGCCCGTGTCAGATTTGCTAACTTCTGACCGCCCGAGTGTCTTAATTTGCGCGTTCAGGTCGGGCCATTTCATTCTAGGGTGCCCGTATCAATTTTTCTAAGTTGTGACTGCCCAGGTGCCTTATGCATGTTCAGGTGGCTCGTTTGTTGTTTGCTCCCTTGTGGCATCATTTGGTCGGGCGCGCTGTGTGAGGTTGCCTGACTGGGCCCATTCGAGTCGAGTTGTTTTGTTTGAGGGAGCTCATATCAATTTTTCTAAGTTTTGACCGCCCGGGTGCCTTGTGCACGTTCGGGCAGCCCGTTTTCTATTTGCTACCTTGTGGCATTGTTCAGTCGGGCACACAGTGTCGCGCCGTGTGAGGTCGCTCGACCAAACGCATTCGAGTTGGGTTGTTTCGTTTGAGGGCGCCCGTATCAGTTTTGCTAAGTTTTGATCACTTGGGTGCCTTGTGCACGTTCAGGCGGCCCGTTTGCCATTTTCTCTCATGATGTGGCATCGTTCAGTCAGGCGCGCCGTGTGAGGTCGCCCGACCGGGCACGTTCGGGTCGGGCCATTTTGTTCGAGGGTGCCCGTATCAGTTTTGCTAATTTGTGACTGCCCGGGTGTCTTGTGCACGTTTGGGTGGCTCGTTTTCCATTTTCTCCCTTGTGGCATTGTTCGGTCGAGCGCGCCATGTGAGGTCGCCCGACTGAGCACGTTCGGGTCGGGCCATTTCGTTCAAGGGCGCCCGTATCAGTTTTGCTAAGTTGTGACCACCCGGGTGCCTTATGCACATTCGGGCGGCCCGTTTTCCATTTGCTACCTTGTGGCATCATTCCGTTGGGCACGCCGTGTCGCGTCGTGTGAGGTCGCTCGACCGAGCACGTTCAGGTCGAGTCATTTCGTTCGAGGGCACCTGTATCAGTTTTGCTAAGTTTTGACTGCCCAGGTGCCTTGTGCACGTTCGGGTGGCCCATTTTTCATTTGATCCCATGATGTGGCATCGTTCGGTCAGGTGCGCCGTGTCACGCCATGTGAGGTTGCCCGACCGGGCGCGTTTGGGTCAGGCCATTTCGTTCGAGGGCGCTCATATCAGTTTTGCTAAGTTGTGACTGCCCGGGTGCCTTGTGCACGTTCGAAAGACCTGTTTTCAATTTTCTCCCATGATGTGTCATTTTTCGGTCAGGTGCTCCGTGTCATGTCGTGTGAGGTCGCCTGATCGGGTGCATTTGGGTCGGGTCGTTTTGTTCGAGGGTTCCCGTATCAGTTTTGCTAAGTTGTGACCGCCCGAGTGCCTTGTGCACGTTCGGGCGGCTCGTTTTCCATTTGATCCCATGATGTGGCAACGTTTGGTCTGGCACTCCATGTCGCGTCGTGTGAGGTCTCCCGACCGGGCGCATTCGGGTTGGGCCGTTTCATTCGAGGGCGCCCGTATTAGTTTTGCTAAGTTGTGACCGCCTGGGTGCCTTGTGCACATTCGGGCAACCCATTTTCCGTGTGCTCCCATGATGTGGCATCGTTTGGTCAGGAATTCCTTCTCGCACTGTGTGAGGTCGCCCGACCGGGGGTGTTTGGGTTAGGTCATTTAGATCGAGGGCACCCGTATCGGTTTTGCTAAGTTGTGACTGCCCGGGTGCCTTGTGCACGTTCGAGTGGCTCGTTTTCCGTTTGCTCCCTTGTGGCATCATTCGATTGGGCGCGCCGTGTCGTGCCGTGTGAGGTCACCCGACTGGGTGCGTTCAGGTCGGGTCGTTTCGTTCGAGGGCCCCCGTATTAGTTTTGCTAAGTTGTGATTGCTCGGGTGCCTTGTGCACGTTCGGGTGGCCCGTTTTCCATTTGTTCCCTTGTGGCATCATTTGGTCGGGCGCACCGTGTCGCATTGTGTGAGGTCGCTCGACTGGGCGCGTTCAGGTTGGGTCATTTCGTTCGAGGGCACCCGTATCAGGTTTGCTAAGTTTTACTGACCGCCCGGGTTACTTGTGCACGTTCGGGCGGCCCGTAATTTTCCTGGGCACTAAAGGAAATGCGTTCGGGCCGCCCGTATGAGGGCACCTAAGGAACATGTTTGACCGGTTCGAGTCGTGTCGGGCCAGGTCGTGAGGGCGCCCATGGAAATTACACGTTCGGGTGGGTCGGGTTGAGTCGTGTGATGCTGCCCAGGGAAACGCGTTCGAGTCGGGTCAGGTCGGGTCGTGCCATATTGTGAGGGCACTTAAGGAAACACGTTTGGGCAGGTCGGGTCGGGTCGGGTCTGGTTAGGTCATGTCGTGTCATGAGGCCGCCCAAGGAAATAGGTTTGAGTGGATCGGGTCGGGTTGGGCTGGGTCGTGTGAGGGTGGTCGTATCAAAAATGCTAAATTGTGACCGCCTTAAAATCCAGTGCCTCCTCATAAAATCCTCTCCTCGTATAATCGACCACCATTACAGACGTTTACACCACATTTGATTTAGACATTTAGTAGGTAGGTAGGGTGCCCCTATCTCCCATCTCCATAATATAGAGTAATACAGAGACCAATGAAACTATCATCTTAACCCCTAACCCCTTAAACACTAATTCCCAACCCCTAACCCATTTAACCCCCTAAACCTCTAAACCCCTAACCCATTTAACCCCTAAACCATAAACCTCTAAACCCTTAACCACTAACCCCTAAACCCTTAATCCCTAACCCATTTAACCCCCTAAACCCCTAGTAAACCCCTAACCCATTTAACCCCCTAAACCCTAAACCTATAAACCCTTAACCCCTAACCCCTTAAACCCTAAACCATTAAACCCTTAACCATAACCCCTTAAACCCTAATTCCTGACCGTAACCCATCTAACCCCCTAAAACCTAACCCCATTAGCCCCTAACTTCTAACCCCTAAAATCCTTAACTTCTAAATCCCCTAACCCCCTAAACCCCTAACCCATTTAACCCCCTAAACCAGCCTAAACCTATAACCCCTTAACCCCTAACCCATTTAGCCCCCTAAACCTTAAAGGCCCTAACCCATTTAACCCCTAAACCATAAACCTCTAAACCCTTAACCCCTAACCCTTAAACCCTTAACCCCTAACCCATTTAACCCCCTAAACCCTAAACCTATAACCCCTTAACCCCTAACCCATTAAACCCTAATTCCCAACCCCTAACCCATTTCACCCCCTAAACCATAAACCTATAAACCCCTAACCTCTTTAAGAGCCCACTTTGTAGCCTCTATAGTCTTGAAAGTCATATATGCAATTACCCTAGATTTGTTGGTATTCTTATCATATGCAACTGAACCTTCTTCTATCTCTCCATATTTGGAAAAAAATTCTAAAAGCTTATCATTGGCCGTGTCATATGAAATACCACCAATGTAAAGTTTCCTTTGAGCCTGATCTGTACTTTGACCAGGACCTGTGCTAATTTTCACTGCCAGATTGCTTACAGTAATCCTCCCATCAATAGTCTTGCTAGGCTCTTTCAATGCCCTTTGAGCAAAATCCATATGCTTAAATGTGACAAAGCCAAATCCTCGTGACTTTCCTAATGTCTTATCCATAATAACAACGCCTTATTCAATCTCCCCATACTGTTCAAATGCATCACATAGGGTCCGTGAAGAAGTCTCCCAAGCCAATCCACACACAAATAGCTTTCGATGAGCAGGGTCCTTGCTTGCAACATCTTTAATTTATTCTGCAATTGCAGGGTATGAAGAACCTGCATTGACCATAAAAGAGATCAACTGCTCTTTGCTCAGTGGCTCCAACAGCGAGTGCAGATTGTCCTTCGAGAGTTGCAAAGCGGCGCCATTGGCTTCCTCGTCCCGCTTTCTCTTCTTACCATCGCCCTTGACCTCCATGATTTTTTCTCTAGTTTGAGTTGAGGGGGGTTCATACTAGCTTCAATTCTCCAAATTGACTCATTACAAAAGATTCCCTATTAGACATGTAGTTTGGTCAGTCACCTATAGGAGGATAATTTAAATTTTAAACCACATTTTGATATCTAGATTCCAAAGCTCAGGTATAAGCCTGAACTGTAGCAAGGGTTAATGCCATTGTTCATGGGTACATAGCCAATGACATACAAGCTGCCATAATTTCCATTATGTGAACTGTAAAACGAGCCCATTTTGGAATCATATCAGTCTTTAAATCCCAAGAATTTTAGTGTAACTACCAAACAGGCTTGTAGCTTTGTTACCAATAGGGATGCCCCTCTTTTGGAGTGTATGGAGCAGAATCAATTTGAATTTTTTCCTTGAATTTTAAGGAGCAAAACTAGGCTCCTCATAGAAAAAAATCAAAGGAATTGGCATTACTAAGGACTGTGCATAGAATCCATATAATGGCCCTATTAAGTGATCCCTGTCTGTCATCGCAATTTCCTAACCTAATCTGGAGTCTTGAAACATGATAAAAAATTAAAATAGTATTCATAATTACAATGGAAGCTACCAAATCTGAATTACTATTTGCATTCAATTACAGGTAAAGATCCAAGGCAGAACCACTTAGCCCATGTGAGGTTGCCCGACCGGGCGCGTTCAGGTTGGGCTGTTTCGTTCGAGGGTGCCCATATCAGTTTTGCTAAGTTGTGACTACCTAGGTGCCTTGTGCATGTTCGTGCAGCCCGTTTGTCTTTTTCTTCCTTCTACCTTCATTCGGTCAGGCACGCTGTGTCATTTCGTTTGAGGGCGCCCGCCCAAACCCATTCGGGTCGGGTCATTTCGGTTGAGTGCAGCCGCCCAAACACGTCCGGGTCGGGCCCCCTAAGCCCCCAATCCCTAATAAATTAACTACTAACTCATTATTCGACCCATAACCCCTAAATGCACCTAAATCCCCTAACCCCTAACCCTTAATCCCCTAAGCCCTCCAAATTCGACAAATTAGCTTTGAAGAAGTAATTGTTTTCTACAATATGGTTTGTAAGTTATTTAAATAGAGGTATCTTCTCTAGAGTTCTTTTTTAAATCCACAATTTCATTTACTAATTTTTGAACAAGGCGTATGACACTCTTCATGTCTATGGGATTTTTATCTTGAAACTCAGTATCTATACGATTATTTGCTGCTTCAAGGGTTTGCTAAACAGACCCCAAATCGTTCATTTCCTTGCTACTTATCAGGTTCTTACTTCTGTATAATTCACTATATACTTAGATCAATAAAGATATTTTTAAGGTGTTTCATTCATTTATGTATTCAAAAATTGATTATAAACAATAATAAATCACAATCTTGATATTGTCAGGTTTTAATCAAAAAAACTGTTTCATCTATTAATTAGACTACACTATTATTTATTATAGAAAATGTATCTAATTTGAATGAATGAATACATAGATTACTATCATTAAAGAAAAAAAAATGTGAATTTCAATTTTAAATTAATACTTAAAAATAAGGAAAAAATAATACATAAATTATAAAGAAAAAATATATATATAAAAAAGAGATTAAAACTCCAAATATTTAAAATACAACATAATTTAATTGTGTAAAGTTTAAAACTCCTTTTAATAAAGCATCATGATTTTGTAGAGTAGAAGAATTACTATATGCAAAAATTAGTCCATTATTTACTCATATAATTTTAATTCCTTCTGAAAAAGATATGTTTTATTTTTTTGATTGTAAATATTTTAAACAATCAAAATAAAAAAAACATTTAATTATTTAGAAATTATTTTAATTATTTAAAAATTATTATAATTATTAAAAAATATATATTTTTAAATTAATTTGAGTGGCCTTAAAGAAAAACACACATTTTTCATTTCAACATGTCAAAAATTTTCAAATATCAAAAGTTTTAATTTCCCTCGTTCATTTCCCTCCAGTTGCATGGTTTGTCCAAGGAAGGAGGGAGGATGCAGCGATACTGTTGCTGGTTTTGAGGAAGGATGCAGCCATAATATTGCAGGTTTGGAGGAAGGATGCGGTAGATTTTTGCTCCGAGCCGTGCTCATGGATCGGGAGCCTGGCACCATGGACAGTCTGAGGATCTCTGCATTGCCACAACTCCAAAAACAGGTACTCTTATTATGCAACCCATTAGCAACCCGATATGATGAAACAAATGCACAGTGGAATCTGTGGGAGCTTATAAGCCTGATCCAGGCTTGGATCTGCCTCTCCAGGGAAACAATACCCAACTGCGATTCTCGATCCAGTTTCCCAGACAGTGTAATAGCATTGTTGAAGCAAGCTCTAAGCCCTAATCTACCCTAAGTGTATAGATGAAGAATATATATGAAACCCTAGGTGCATCTATTTTCTTCAATGAGTGTTAGACATTCGAATTATATCTGGTATGCAACTGCAAGTATTCTCAATCCTTGTTATAGATAAATGAAAAGCTATTTTCTTCAATGAGTGTTAGACATTCAAATTATATCTAGTATGAAACTGCAAGTATTCTCAATCCTTGTTATATGGTGCACAAAATGTGAATATGGCAAATTCTAGTTGTGCTCTGAGCATATTCACTTATTGTCCACTTCTACAGGTCTTGGAACAACTTCTGTTATTTTCGTGGATAAGTCAATAGATGTAGTATGTCGCTTCTTCCCTGAGATAATTATGTTCGAGGAGATGGTTATTTCGAGATCTAAATCTTCATGACTGCTTATGTGGGCGCTATTTTTTTGTTTGTATTCCCCTCAACTTTTCGGCTTCCTGGAATTTTTGTTCTACAAAGTGACTCTTTAGATTTTCTATTTGAATTTCCTGATAGGCTGCCTCTGGGGCGCTTCTTGATCTTTTCTTAGACCATTGGCCTTTTTTATGGCTCTATTGCTGGGCTTTTTAAGTTTTGTTTTGTGGATCATCCGTCTGGACATTGGGAAACGATCGATGCAAATGTAAACGCCTTTTTTTTAATGAAGGTCATTGTGTTTTTTTCTTCTGAAAAAAAGTCAACAGATGTAGTAGATGCAATAGTTCGTCTTTCCTATTTTTATAAGCATGAAAGCTGTGCAGAAGAGCGGGTCAAATGAAATGAAGTTTTAAGAGATGTTTTTTCAATTGATTGGAGGATTCATCGCTAATATACAATGTGCTGAAGTATGTAGCCTATGATTTATGGTGTTCTTATCAAAGAAAGGATGAGTAGTCTTAAAATCAGTTTAAATAAATATTGAAAATTGAACAGGTCGGATCCCTCCTTACCAAAAGACGTCCTTTTACATATTCAAATAAGTATAAATATAAAGCCAAACTTTTCATTCTGGCATGGAATAACAGTCAAGGAAGAAGAAAGAATTTGCATATGAAGAAGAAAAAAAACTGAAGAAAAGGGGGAGATTTGAATCTGAGGCAGGAGGACAAATACATTTGGCACCTTTTGGAGAAGCGTCTGTATTTTTGTTATATTTTCTGTTGACAGAACTTTGGGAAAATATCTTTGCTTGAATTATAATTCAAGCTCTTTTGCAGACCCCTAGAAACTCAGACCTGTAACTGAATTGTGACTTGTGGCACTTAATAATTCAGATCTGTTGCACATTCGGACCTGTGGCACACCTTGGATCTATTGCAGAGAAGTCAAAACCTGTGACCAGTGACTATACCTCGGACCTGTGGGAATATCTCAACCATGAGTTAACATATTTTGGACCTGTGGTTTAGTGCAAACCTGTTCATAATAGGTATTACATGCCTCATCAAGACCCAAGTAGTTGCTAAGGTACTCTGTTGTTACTAGTATCTACTAAGGCCTGTGCATGGAATAGGTCACCTGGCCGAAATTAGATTATTGTTGTCTTTGTTTCATTCATGAGGACCTCCTCAAGGATGGTGCCCTGTTAGTATGTAGTAGGGTAAAGCCACTCATACCGAATGAATTTTTACAATACCTGACAACAATTATAGACTCTATATTTCTGTAGGTATGATGGTCTAAATCCGAGTGCAATAATTTGAGTAATTCATAGGCATAGCCTCAAACTGAGGATACAAAAAGTTAGTGTGCTTGAGCTTGAAAATCTAGTCCTGCAGAATGTTTTGAGTAACTGTTATGTGTTAATTTTTTTACCAAGAGTAGGTAAGCACAATAAGTAAGAGCAGTAGCACCCCTAAGCCCTGGGAATAGCATTGGTTTACTCCTTATTTGACACTGTTGCCTTAGGTGAATCGTTAAACAAGAAGAGACAAGGGACGTGCACAAGTCACCTGTAACTGTTATGTGTTAATTTTTTTACCAAGAGTAGGTAAGTGTAATAAGTAAGAGCAATAGCAGCCCTAAGCCCTGGGCAGAACATGAGTTTACTCCTTATTTGACACTATTGCCTTAGGTGAATCATTTTCTCCATTTTGTTCGAGTTTAGAATTATAGATTAGCACATGGTTAATTGTTGTAAAGTGTTGATTGTGGTACTGTACAGTTACAGTAGCAATGGCTTTTTGTTTTTAAAGGAAATCCTTGTGTAATCCCCTCTCCTTCTTCGACACATCTGGATAGAGGGAAGCTATTCTGAGTCAGTTAATTTGATTTGAACCCATGATCAATGCGCTGATGTTTTCCATAAAATTGCATTTTCCTTACAGGCCCATGTGAGATGGCCTGTCAACGTGCCTTTATTTCTCATCTTGCAGGTCCAAGCCAGGCATTGAGTCCCGTTTTTCTTCCTTTATTTCTCATCTATTCATTTTTACTACTGTTTATATGTACCAAAAGTGCCATTTCCAATGAAGGTAGGTGTTACTGAGAATTTTAGGTGCAATTTCTTTAAATTTCTCAAGTTTTTTCCCTGAAAGTTGAACCCTTAAGCATGCATTTCATCCTTGCCTCAGCTCTGTCTGGCAGAGCAGACTAAAAATATAATGGCAAACATGTTTGTTCAAGTATGGACTCTGCAAGAGGATTTCCTTTTTTTTGGTTGCAATTAAAGTTGCATTTTTTTCATCAGGCAATAAAAACTCTTATCAAATTGCAAGGTGTAATTCCAATCTAACTAATATGGGGCAGAAAACATGCCATGAACATCCAATTCAAAAGTTCTTGTTAGGGTTTAAGTAGCTTACAATTCTTGTTCCTGACATTAGTTTTTGAAATATCAATTTGCTAAACTGTTTTAACCCAATTTTCTCTTGATTTTATGGAAATTGGGTGTTTGGATCTAGAAAATTTAATCTCTGTTATTTTGGCTTCTCTTAGTATGAATACAATTTTAATATGTAAAACCCATTACATTAAGTAATCAAGTGTTCACTGGAGAAGCAATACCCAGTTTCAATACTCATGCTCTCCTCCTTAGTATGGTATTTCACTCAAGTCCTCCGCCTCCTGCATACATCCTGACCTCTGAATCAATTAATTGAGAGACTATCATGCTGGGATACACCATGTTCAAACTCTTTGCTAGAAGAGTAGACAAATTCATCTCCATATGGGCAGAGAGGAAGAAATTGCAGGTTTAAGGTTTATTCATTGCAAATGGAATCACCACACTTTTGAATAAATTTCAATCCTCCCAAATGCTATTGAGGAAGCAAAAGTAAGTATATTTTTGATCCATGGACGACTGTTAATCCTTTCAGATAGTTGGAAGAAACATACTATTTGAGAGGTTGAAGGTACACCTCTCCTATGCTTGGCGATCTCTATAATTATGACCCTATATGAGATTCAAATGATCATCTCTGGGGTCTATTATATACATTAACATAGTAGTCAAGCAAGGGTGTCGACTGCCTCACATTATTTGGACTATGGATGAGAGTTTCTCATTTCAAAATCCATCGGTGGTAAAGGTGGAGGCCCTCTATGGGATCTCCATTTCACTATTTTTTGAAAACACTGTCCTTCTATTTCATGAATCCAAAAACAAAAGTACATTTTGAGCTCATTCTGGGATGAACATGGTCTTCAAGTCCACCTTTCAAACACAAAATCATGTAAGTTAGCTCTCCTTCTTTTCAAGGATAGCAGGTAGAAATGGTGACATCCTAGTCTTTCCTTTGAATGCTATTATTTGGTTCATCTTTTAACTTGTTTTCAACATTTGTATCAATGTTGAATAGAGGATTGCAACATTAAAAACCTTGGAGAGATGATGTTTCCAACTTCAGTTTTAGGATATTCAGGCTAAGTTCTTGTTTCTTGAATTCTTTTCATAATACTTTGTTACACATGACTTTCATTTTCTTCTTGCAAAATTTATAGAAATGAATGGATATCTTGTGGATTGTTGTAAACAAATTTAGTTCTATTACCATGCTCAAGAGAATTTAATGTTTGTCATTATTGCAGGATAGAGATATAACATAAGAGCTCAGTTCTGTGTTGTAGCTTTTTATTAAGACTTGAATTAGTTAAACCCTCAGACCTACTGCAACCCTATATTGAGGCTTGGTTCTATTGAAGCCGCCATACTTTGGACCTCTTCATTGCAGTCTCAGGCCAGGGATATAGCTACAGGATTTTGACATATTTTATGCAATGAACATCTATTAAAATCTCAGAGAGTGTGAGGATCTTTGCATTTCTCTCAACTCCAAAAATCCAAAAACAGGTATCTTATTCTTCAATACAACAAGAATTTTGGTTGGCATTTTAGCTTTTTTTTCAGGATCTTGTCTCATGGGTGTGCTTGTAATTTTTTCTATTGGGACTACAACCCATTACCAACCCGATCTGATGAAACAAATGCACAGTGGCCTCGGTGGGAGCTTATAAGCCTGATCAGACCTTACCATAGAAGCTGCACTGCTATCACTCATTGCAGGTGTTACACTGGCTAAGCTTCACTTGGCTTCATCGCCTTTTCCCCCTTGTTGGAACCCTACTATATGACACATTTGATTGTCTAGACGAATAATATTATTTGTGTGCACGTGCAGTGTAGTCAATAACCCTAAAATATCTGCACTAGTTTCATCATTACTCTTGAGTATCTCAGATCCCAATGAATACAAAAAACATTCCCTTGAAATTCTTCTGCTGGTATTTTTTAAAGTTTTGCATCAGGCCTTCTATACCATTTTTTGTGAGATTTGATGTTGTTTATTTATTACCAACATCTTGTATTCCTTTATCTCTTACCATCATTGCAGACAACGTTTGTCAATACTATTGATGCTCCATCACTAGCATTGTTGGTGCCTATAGTCCACCATGGTATTAGGGAAATAAGTGCCGATACGTGCAAAGAAAGTAGCCCGGATTGTTGGACACATGTGTTCTTTGGTAACATAGCCAAAGGATATGCTACCATATATAAGCTTGATGCTTCCTAAAGTGAAGAAGGTATTGGCATAATCTTTTTCCCTGTATGTGTCTTATTGAGATATTTTGTTCAGACATTTCTAATTAATTTAAATTCTGCATAGGTTCTTGTAGACCCTATACCAGAAGTATGTGCTGTTGCAGCGAGAGCTCTTGGGTCGCTCATAAGGGGCATGGGTGAGGAGAACTTCCTGAATCTAGTGCCTTGGTTACTGGAGACTATGAAATCAGATAATAGCAATGTTGAGCGATTAGGAGCTACACAGGGCTTGAGAGAGGTAATTGAAATTATGCTAAAAAATTCTTTAGTTGTGGGAAACTTATGCATGCCTAGACACTTAGGCCTGTGAAAAACCTACTCGAACTACAAACATTAATTGATTGGCACCGCCATGATAGTTCCCTCCACTAGGAAGAAAAGTTTCTTTCTCTCATGCCAGTGGACTTGCTGGCTGGCTTACCATTTGGTTGACGTAAAGCCTTACTATAAGGATGGAAAAAATGATTGCACTTTTCTAAGTCTTTCATGCATATGTGTTCAAGTTTAGAATTATAGATTAACACATGGTTAATTGCTGCAAAGTGTTGAATGTGGTACTCTACAGTTACAGTAGCAATGGATTTTTTTTTTGAAAGGAAATCCTTGTGTAATCCCCTCTCCTTCATTGACACATCTGGATAGAGGGCAGCTGTTCTAAGTCAGTTAATTTGATTTGAACCCATGATCTTGTCTCTAAGAACATCCTCAAGCAGCTTCCTTTTCCCTTGCTTTGTCTTATAGTTCCTGGATCCTTATTGAAGCTTATCAATGAGTCTTTTACCCTGTTCTTGACCTGCAACTTCTGAAAATTCAAAAATTCTTCGGAATTCGGCTCCATGTCCCCTGTTTTGGCCTTCATTTCTTTGAAATCCTTGTATATTATTGTTCTTAAGTAGGTTTTTTTTCCATATTGATGTTTTCTTGTATGTTTCTTTTCCAAGTATGTTATACACCTTTTCATATCAGACTTGTCATTCATTTTCTTTATCTCGTCTTCATATTGAAACCTGAGATCATTATTACAAATCAGAGATGCTTCTTCAATTGCTCTCTGTACATGCATCCATAGTTCATAAAAGACTTGTACTAGGCTGGATCTCTATACATTTGACATTGCCATAAAATATTTTTTTTAGAATTTTGATTACCATCTATTCCATCTTGTGAAATCTTGGAGCTTTCCTTCAGTTGGTCCTCTGCCCTGTTTATTTGAGGTCCATGACTTTTTATTTGCATTGCATTTGTTTTCAAGAGACAAATTTTTGTGTTTATCCTTTATGAAAACTTCTTGTACTCGTTCATCTTCATATTCTTCAACTCCTGCAAACAAACACTCATATAAAAAGTTAGACTGAAAAACTTGATGCTCATTTGCCCTTGTTGATGCCTCTAGGATTGACATTTCTCCTCTATGCTGGATTGAACTTCTTAAGTTTTCCATGAGACTCTTATCTTGTCTCTCATCCACCTCTTCTTCATCAAACATTGGTCCTCTCTCAAGTTCACAGATAAAGATTGCTTTCTTTTCCCCTAAGGACTAACTTTCATACCTTTTTCTTCCTTCAACTCATTTTTTTCTCCATGCCCCTAATTCGGGTAGAGAGTTTGATAAAAAACGCTGATTTCAGTGAGTCTCAGGAAGGATACAAGGTTTTGTCGAATGTGTATGATCTAAGCTAGGGACTTGCGCGACAATTGACTTCCTCATTACTTGGTAGAGCCATTGAAGGAATCTGGTACAGTAAATATCAAAATGCTATGCTTAAGATGTATTTTATGAATGAATCTCTTTTTCTAAAAAAAGGTATACGTTTTGCATTAGTTTACATTGATGTTTAAAGTTATATTGAACAACTTACATTAAGCCCAGCTACAACTCGAGAAATTGTAGACTTAAATTAAGATAAGTTGCTTTGCATTTATTGAAATTAAAATTTACCAAAGATTAAGTTTGAACAAAGAATAATTAGCTTGTGTGGAATTTGAATCCTTTCTAGTAGGTGAGCTGAAATGTCAGTGCCCTCAACATGGGTTAGGATTAATGGTAGAGATCTTGGGTTTTCATGGATGAGATCCATGTTCAAATCCCATGGAGTATATGAGTAAGGGAGGCCAAAAATGTGAAACGGGTTGAGGCAAAGTGAAAATGGATAGTCAACTCAGCAAATTGGTAAATCTCATCAAATGTCAATAACTATGAATGATGGACCATGGGCTATGGCATTAGTGTTTGAGTCATGAAGCATAGGCAAATTACTATTGGGTTGAGAGCTCATAAACAAGAATCTCAACACATCTTTCTCCAATGGTGCTATTAATTTTTATTCCAATTCTCTTTGGCCTCATTTGAGAAGGTTGGCTTCCTAATGTTGAGTATCTAGTTATTACTTGGATCAACCTTGTCCAATTCTATTGTATAATCATCCCTAGTTCCTTCCCATTGCCTCCTACATGGTTGAAGTGCATGAACATATTACAGTTATGGTGGCATTTATAGTCATTGTATATTTGCCTCAACAACAGAATAGCACTTAAAGCTGTGTTACTGGATCTGTTGGTCCTGAGGGATGGATCCCCAGATTGGATCCTGATCCGCTAGGATTTGCCCAAGATATGTTTCGTACTTGTCTACTGTGTAGATCGAGACAGATCCCTCATCCATGAAACGAATCCCAAGCATGATTCATAAGTGGATCCAACAATTTTGGTTTCTTAAAATATGAAAATAAAATTAATTTTTTTGGTATTTAGTATTCACCTAAAGTTGGTTATCCTTTGTGCTCATTCACGGCTTAACCGAAATTAAGTGACAATTTTTGTTGCCAATTAGGTGTAGTTTGAGTGGCTGAGAGGGAATGTTGTTTCCTCCCTTGCTTAAGTTGGGTTCAAATCCAACTATGTGATATGCTTACTTAGTGAGTGACAGCAAAATTATGAATATGGGCACTAAGGAGAGCTGGTCTCTCTCTCTCTGTCGAAAATTTCACTTAATATATGCTTCTATTCAACTAAGTAAGTCTCCCTTATTCCTTTGTCAAATTTATCTATCAATTTCATAGAAATTAATAAATGAATACTTTAATTAAGTCTTATACTCACCTTGAATAAATAAGCCCTTTGGTAGTTTAAATTCAGCGTGCATAATCCATATATATACATATACTTTGTATTAAATTTGGGCCCTTTTTAATGCAACGCTCATATCCTAATTGGAGCGTTTCCTTTATATAAATATCGAATGTATTAGCCCGACAGTCAAAGCTCTTTAACCAAACCTCTAAGGCAAAATATAATAAGTCACATTCATATTTCGAACCTTAGCCCTTAATACCACAAAAAGGGTCCAACATTTTAATTATATACACTCGCGCTCATGACATTCAACCATGATTATACATTAGTAGAACATTATGTTATATGGTGGTTCACGGGCCCCACACGTCCAACGTAATTAAATAAATATTGAATTAACACAAAACCGTCGGTCTTTACCTGGAGTTAACTTCCATGCTATTGAATGCGCGATATTCATCGGATCTCTTGGCCTCTAGATCGGACAACGCACAACAATATCGCGTTATTTTTCCCGTTGGACCTTAACACGTCAAAAACACGCGATGGGGGCGATATTACCCCAGAGACGTGGCAACATATAATAGGATCGCGTTTCTTTTGAATGGTTTTGCTCCGGCCCAAAGGCAGCGCGACGTGAGCGGTAATGGTTTCCAAAATCCACTCCGGGATTGGAACAGTGCTCGACCGGAGTCTTACCACTTTTAACATGTTTCTTTGTATAACCTCTACCTTATTAACTCTGGGGTCAAGCCTCCACAATATCACTTAGCTAACAATAAACCACATTAATTTCTGTAGCGGGCAGGGTTTGCGACCTTCAACAAAGTTTCAAAATTCTTCGGCAACCGAAGCATGACAGGGTTTCACTCCTATGAAGCTTTGTTCAAACACAGAACTCAATGCCTTATACAAGGTTTTAATATCCTCACTTGGTCTGAGGACCGCTACAACTCACACTCACCCTTCTACAGGGGTTATATACCAAGTTCACACATTCACATGAATCATAGAGACTTGTGTTCAACCATAGACAGAGAGGGCTACAGGAGATTTAACACAACAATTGTTCTTCTTCCAATTATACAGCAATTGTATGATGGGTGTTGAACCAAAGTTATAAAGCCAGAGTATTAGGATTCATTAAGTTGGACATGGAAAGCATTTGATATGTGAGCTTTTAATGAGGATTAAGCCGCAAGGGAACAAAGGTAAAGTTCCGCATGAAGGATAATAATTTTAAATGGGTTTTATAACCATTTTATGTCATATTTTAAAGTTTCATTTAAAAAAAAAAATTGAACACGTCGTCGGTATACCGACACTTTTTAAGCGTCGCTCTTCCGACGCCTTATAAGCGTCGGTCTTCCGATGCCTTGAACTTTTTCCCTTTTCATCGGTCTTGTGAAGTTGCATTTTTTTTTAAATTTTTAAATGCTCGTTGGTATTGCGAAAATTATTCCTAGCGTCGGTATTGCGACGCTTTTGCAAAGCGTTGGTATTGTGACACTTTGGGAAAGTGTCGGTATTGTGACACATTAACAAGCATCGGAAGAGCGACGTTGAAAACATCGGACCACATATCGTCGGAATTGCGAAAATTTACAAACGTCGGAAGAGCAACAGTTTACAAACGTCGTAAGAGTGACGTTCAAAATGTCGGACCGCATACCGTCAGAATTGTGACAGTTTACAAACGTCGAAAGAGCGACAGTTTGGAAAACGTCGGAAGAGCGACGATTGTTTGGAAATGTCGGAAAAAGTATCGGTATTGCGACACTTTGGAAAAGCGTCAGAATTGCAACATAATGGCTAACCATGTTTTTTTTGGCCTTGAACTGTCGCTCTTGCGACGACTATGTGTCGGAATAGCGACGAATTTGCCGTCGGAAATTGGGCCAAATTTTCTAGTGTATTAATACAGTAAAAGAAAATATATAATACCCAATTCACAGTACCATTCTAGTAGTTTGGTATAACTATTCTTCTATTTTATTTACTACACTATTAAGCATGCAGACCCTAATAAATGCATTTTATTTTGTTTATAATGCCATTCTTAGAAAGCATAACTTCAACTCTAAGTATTACCAATACTTACATTTCCAACTTTCACCAAGGCTTACATACAGAAGTAGATACTTACCTCCAGTCTGTGTACGCTTAAATGATGTTTCCTCCCAACCTATGAGAGAGGAAATCACGTCCTCTTCTCCCCCCACGCTCCTCACCAGGCCTTTAGGTAGCAGGAACATTCTCTAAGTTAAGCCTCAGGACTACTATCCAACTTATACTTTTTCTGGGTTATTAGAGCTCCACTAGTTCCTACCAGCTCTGGACTGCTCTCTCTGCAATATTCTTATTGCAACCCATTTCTTCTTTTTCTGCAGAACCCCTTCCCCTTCTCAGGATTTCATATTTATTCCCATGGGGAAGGAAATTTGGGTAGTAAGGTATTTTGGTTATTCCCCTAACCCTCAAGGAAAGGATTATAGAATTGTGGGAAGGTGGATAAGTTATGTGATGGAGACTCAATGGCACCAGGGGGAGGTTGTGTGATTGACTAAGGAAGATTATGAATAGAAACCTCAAATTGAAAAATAAAAGATAAATACTGAGTATGTAGTGGTAGCGACAAAGAAAATATTCTATTAGGGTTTTTTAGACAGAGTTAGGAAGGAGATGGTGGAACTGGAGAAGGTTATAAGGCATAAAAGAAAGGGGATATATGATTTTTGGATGATGGAAGAAGTGGCTAAGTGGGTTAATGATTTGATTCACTCTCATACATGAGATACCAAATATTTTAGAATAGCATAAAATTATTGGATAACTAAGATATTGGTTTTCCAATCACTGGAACCAAAACTCCTAGAGCTAAAACACCTCATGAATACAATTCATATCTTCGAGAGAAAGTTTGAATTAGTCTACAAGGGTGTGTTTGGGTTGGAGATCTTAGTGACCCTACTTGATGGAGAGGATAAGAAGAGTGGAAAAGGAGAAGGCTCACATGGCTTTGAAGACCTATGATGACTTGATTATGATCATAAAGGATTCTCCAACAACAACTTGGAAGCAAAAAATAGATGCAAGTGTTGAAGTAGTCTTAGAGATAACAGTGGAGGAAAGTCCTCCTTCCCTTATTACTTAAGTAGGTTTATATATAGTTTATTTTTATTAATAACTATATTTGAGTTGATATTTATAATATATTCACCTCTTGATAAAACTCTAGTCAGTCGGTTTGATATAAACAATTATTTTTTGAGGTAGTGGGGAACCTAGTTTCCCAAGTGGTGAGCCTCCATTAGGAATTGTTTATAATTTTTTTTTTAATAATAAATAGTAAACAATTGTATGACTCACAAATATGGGACAAGAGCACAAAACAAGTGGTATTAAAAAAATAAACTGGCCTTGTGTTTTAAACAAAATTGCTAGTTCCTTATTTTCCAAAACCTGAAATATTTATGACCACATAAACTTCATCCCTATATTTCTCACACGAGTAAATTTTGACAGCACGTTGACACAATAAAGAAAACAAAATGCATGAATAAGTTGGATTATAGGACTGAATTCTTGTCACCATTAGTTGTTACCACTATTGTCCAAATTTACTTTGCCTTTGATAAGGCCCTTTCAATTGTCATGTTTCCTAATTTCACTAGATTTTGGGGTTGTAATTTCTCATGCATCTCTTCTTATTCAACCTAATCTACCCAAATTTATTTAAGAAGTTATAAATTTTGAGATTACACTAAGCCTTTTTGTGTCAAATTTTACTAAGATAAAGGATTTTCATTTGAGGGAATATCCTTTGATTGCTCAATCTCCACTGAGTTATCCATAATTTCATTTAAATCTAGTTTTGTTTCTTCTATAGGAAGGCCTAGTTTGGGTGGATCTTCCTAGGAAATCAATTTATTTTATTCTTTGACTCCAACCCACTAGGTTATCTTTCATTGTTGCTTATTATTTATCCTTATCCCTTTTGGGAAATTTGTTGCTAGGTGCCTTGCTCCAAAACATGATATACAATGAAAAGAAACTTATTCATAATTTAGATTCCAGGTCAAGGAGTAGTTCTCACATTGAAAACTTGTTTTTGTTGGAAATCCTTTTCTAACATCCATATAAACACATATGCAAGAATGTGCACTTGTGATTTGTCTCTTTGTTTTGGTAATTCTATGATAATATCTTCTAAGAGCTTTGAAAATGGCTCGAAGAGAGGCAAAACCCTATAAATACAATGGTAGATTTGGAAGCATAACCCATATAGGGGTCGAAAAGAGAGAACCAATTAGAGAATCACGCGAAGGAATCCAATTTTTCATGCATAAACCAAAGTTTCCCCAAAACCAATGACCAAAGTTCAAAACCAAATCCCGAGTCTTCAACAAGATCATCAACAATTAAGTAACACTTTGCATAGGGGTAAATAAAGGCCTCTTATTTTAATTGAGGCTTCCAAGAGAATGAAATACATTTGTGACATCAAGTAAATGAGGCTAGAGGTTATTGAAATGACAAGTAACCCCATTTGAACAGTAAAAGGCCTCCTCAAAAGCAACATCTTCCACTATGGGAATTATGATTGTGGGAGCTTCATAAATGAGGAGGCAAGGAGAATGAGGAACATTCTTCACAATATTACTATAATAAGCTTTAGCTATATTACCAATAGGGGGGGCGGGGGGCGGGGGCGGGGGAGGGGGGGTGAGAACTAAATATAAAGTCATTGGTCATATTGGAGACTTCCCAAAGCCACCAAGATAGGCTTTCGAGTGAGAACTGGGAAAACAAGAGGAGTGGGGGGAATTGAGAAAACAATAATATCCCTCATCATGTTTGGAAAAAAAACCACTAGGGAGAAAAAATCCACAAAATTAGGGGGAAATGTTATTGGAGAAGAGAGAGAGGTTATATGAGGTTGAATCAGAGCATAGGAGGGATTGCCTCCTAGGATAGGAAAATGCAATGGATAAAACCCTACGATGACATTCTTCAACTTATATCTCTAGTAAGTTTATACACTTTTGTATAATATATGAATAGAAGGACCATTTATAGCTAAAAAAATTAGAAAAAAAAAGGAATAAAAAAACCAAATTTACTATCATTTAAAAAATTAGATTTAAATCTTGGTTTATTTTTTTTGGGGCAAAATAATTGTCTATCATTTAATTTGTCAACCCAGGGGTTTCATAAGCTTGTGAAGCATGCGAGCACTGTATGTGCTAGAAATTATCTTTAATTTTAGATCAATCTAACTACATAATAACAAAAACCAATTCATCTAATCTCTGAAATCAAATAATTAAAATGAAATTCAACTAACCTATGAAATCAAGTAACGAAAAGAAAGAAAACAAATTCAAAAGAAAATATAGCGCACAATCACACTTGCAGGAATTGAAATTTTAATTTAAGAAAGCATTTCAAAACATGTAAAGGAAAACAACTAATGTATATTTAGTTACTCCAACATTCAATTATTAAGTGTGATCTTCTTGAGATAGTGTTAAGTAACCAATTATACGTAATGAACTAGAAAACCAAGTAAAGTATGCAAAAGGTAACTGAGTAATTGCACTCATTAAAAATGCAACCATTCAGTCCTGAAACATGATTAAATAAATTTCTTTGGAATGATTTTTAGGAATATAATTGATGCAATTAAGTGAGGATCTAAAAGCAAAATGTGAAAGCATCTAAAACTCACTGTAAACAACTAATGTATATTTGACTTTCTGCAACATTCAATGTGAAGTATTACCCTCTTGAGATGCTATGTGAGAAGTTAATTATGTCTTAGTCTCTAAATTCCTAGAAAGAAAATAACAATGTGCAGAGTAATTTCAATCACTGTATGCATTAGAAATTCAACCATTTAGTTTAGGATCATCATCTTGGAATGAATTTTTGAAAACATCCATTGACACAGTTAATTGACAATTCTGTTCTAAGAAAATGAATGACAAAACACTAAGGAAACTAGGAAACTGTGTATTCTTATTACTTCAACCTTAATTCTATTTGAAAAATGAGTTATCTATCTTCACAAAATATTTTAGAAGAACAATGATTACACAGTTATTCTAAAACTAATACTAAGAAAGAAAATAAACTTTAATCTATAAAAGCAAGTAAATCTCACAAATTTTAGGTAGATGATCTAAAAGTATGAGAGATGGTAAATTGAGATGCTCCATATGTACGCAAAACAAAATCAAATTGAAGGAACATTCATGAGTAAGGTGCCACAATCTAATTCTGTATTAAAATCTTGAGCATAACTCCAATTTTACACATGATTTGATAGGAGAAAACTTCCCCTATTTATACAAAAAATGAGAAGCTATCTCATTAATGAGATTCCATGAATATCTAGAGTTAAAATCCCAATATGAAGTGATAAGGCACATGTCTTCTTAGAGTTACAATATAAATAGGAAATGAGACACATGTCCTTATGATCCCATGATCTTCAACATACAAATTCGAATTTGGCCTTAGGAGGGCACATAAGGGTCTTCTGGAAGCTTCTTTTTGACCTACACATGGAAAAAAACTCATTCCACTTGTTAGGTATAAGTATGTGAATATTATTTTCTAATTTTTAACCACAAATTCACTTAAACATACTAGGAATTAATAAATTTTGGAAAAACATAAATGTAACCCAATAGTGGTAATGGTAAGGTAAATCTAATGAAATGGAGGTGGAGTGAAGGTGATAATATGGACATATAAGTGAAAATGTAATGGAAGTGAATGAAAATTTCAAGGCCCAACATACCCCCAACTGAAGTTATTGCATGTCCTCATGCAATATATTACATTAATTCATTTTATCCTTTGAGCTTTGGCTTAACTTTGCATGATATCATTTGATTACTTCATACTGCTGCAAAGTCTTTTAGTTGAATTACAACATGGTTAGTTCTTATGTTTCAACCATATTTTGTTGTTGCATTAAATTTTGATCTTTGAACTTTACATAATGATAATTTGATTATTGTTTCAAAGTATATCTTTATTGGATTGCATCATGGTTGGCTCTTGTGTGACAACCATGCTTGTGTTTGCATCCAATTATCTTTTAAGTACTTTTGAAATCCATTGTATGATCATAATAATAATGTAATAGTTAATATATTTTAAAATTATGCGGGCTTTTGAATGTAATATGAATGTGGAAAAATGTGAATATGAATGTATACCCCCCCCCCCCTCCAACTGATGGTATTGGAAATTTTACGGAATGAGGAAAAAGAAGTGTTTGTTTTCCAAAAAATATCATTCTAGATTTTCAAGGAATTTTATGGTAACAAGTTAGAAAATGACATACCTTAACTTACCCTTTGGAAATGGATGAGCTGCATGTATGGTGGCTGAACATTTCTGATCATAATCTTCTTCATGTGGTTGTACAAGTTATGTATAAAAGAGTCAAGGTGACTTTTTATTACTTCTACTATGAAATTGCTACAAAATGGTGGCTGCAAAATTCTAATCATAATCTTCTTCATGTGGCTATACAAGTTATGTATAAAAAAATCAAGATGAATTTTTATTGCTTCTACTAAAACTGTTGAATTTGCTGCAAAATGGTGTTGATTCTACAACTATCCTCTGATTCTGTAGTTGCAGAATGGTGCTGATATGTTGTGGCTACATAAATTGTTCATTTTCTTCAAAATGCTAAAAATGGTGGCTGCAAAATTCTTATCATAATCTTCTTCATGTGGCTATACAAGTTATGTATAAAACAGTCAAGATGAATTTTTATTGCTTCTACTAAAACTGTTGAATTTGCTGCAAAATGGTGTTGATTCTGCAGCTATCCTCTGATTCTGTAGTTGCAGAATGGTGCTGATATGTTGTGGCTACATAACTTCTTCATTTGCTTCAAAATGCTAAAAATGATAGTCTTCATGTCTTCAAAACTCGTCGGCATAATTCCTGCTATGTGATTATATGTTCTAATGTCGAACATAACAGGAAATTGTTGACTTAGTGGCCATTAATGGATTCCACTAGTCAACACGAAAACTCTCACCATTGATGACAATGAGAGTCAAGATGCCCAAATACATCTTACTAGGTACGAATAATTTTGTTGTTGTCGAGTACCTAGAAGATCTGATGAATAAGGGACATTAATGTATTCCCATTTTTCATCAGCAAGAAGACTTGCCATTAAGGCATGCAAGCCTCAAGGTGTTTTTGTAAGGATTTTAGACTTAAAGGACTATGGACTCAATAATTTGCATTGAAGCAAGGTTTATTTGCGAAATGAAAATGATAGGAGAAGGAAAATGGAAATGGAAGATGACAATGGACAATAAGCATGTAAGTGAGCTTCTTGCTTTTATTTGTGGGTTAGGAGTAGACAAAAAGTAATGGAAAGTGTATGTGAACAAAGGAAAATGAAAAACTGACTATTGCTGGGAAAATAACTGTGGCTTGCTTTGAATTGCTTGGTTGGATTTATAATTCAAAAGGGAGGAAAAGTAATGGTCTTGATGGATATGGACATGGACTTGTTCTTATGTTTCTCATGAAATCAACGCTTTGAAGACGAATTGTGCATGCAGTTGGTTTCCTTCAATGATCATTCAATCATTCCAAACCTGCAAAAAAAAAACTTGACATAAAGAGCATAAGTGTGTTAAAAAATAAATGGCCAATTCCTCTCCGATTCTTACGCAAAATTTGAATGCCAAATTAAAACATATTAAGGAAAATCAAAAGTGTTATATTCAGTCCAATTCATGATATCGATAACAATCCATCTTTAAGAGATAACCATGAAAAATTAATCAATTCCCTGTTGTCGGATGACTTCATGCAATGTGGTCAATAATATGATTAGCATCACAAAGATTCGTTATGTCCTGCAAGTTAAAGCTTCATAGAAAAATACACAAAAATAATATTTTTAATGCTAAATATTGAGAAATCATCTAAATAATCTTCCAATTGTTCTTCAAGTCATTATTAAATCTGTCAAATTGAATTGTCATCTGTGTTGCAAAAAAATATTTTTTATTTATTTATTTATTTTTATTTATTTTTATTATTATTATTATTTTTTATGAGTAATTTTTTTGGAGATTTCATGATCCTAATTCAATCTGTAAAAAATAAAAAATAATAAAATAATGATGCAATTTATGGATGATCTAGTATGTTGGAAAAATGCCAAGTGGAATTGAGCATGTGAAATTTGCGACAACTCTCTCAACTTATTTTATTATTATTATTATTTATTTTTAATCATGAGACATATATGTGTCTAAAATAAAATTTATTAAATCAAATTGGAATCTTAAACCACATTCCATGTGGAGCGGAGTTTTTTATTAACTTGGATTCTTCTGCTTTCAACTTTCCATGTTTAAACAGTTCAAAACAAATCATTT